>OZ025261.1:40435754-41030577 GCA_964019135.1 Arenicola marina
TTGGTGCCTATAATGTGTCACTGACTGTGTCTATCTCTTTCATCGTCTATGGCTCTATTACGATCTCTGCCTCTCAGTATTTTTGTTGTTTGCTTCCCTGATCTCTCTGCTCCCCTTCTGTCCCTTAGATGGCCTTTTTCACCCAGACCCATCTGTTGGACTTCCCCGGACCATGGTCACGTGGTACCCGTTCAGTCCCTGGAGACTCTCTCGCATGCGTACCCGCCATGTCTGTCAGGGTATTATTGTTCTTTACACCCCCAGGGAGGGGGGGGGGTCTCCGGTACCCACCCTCCCCCAGCAAACCCCACATTCCATTGCTAAAAGCTCCCCCGCCCCTCCGTCTGTCGAGATGTCTGGGTTTCGCGTTGGCAGCGATGTGGCCAGCGCAGCGATGTGGCCAGCGCAGCGATGTGGCCAGCGCAGCGATGTGGCCAGCGCAGCGATGTGGCTAGCGCAGCGATGTGGCTAGCGCAGCGATGTGGCCAGCGCAGCGATGTGGCCAGCGCAGCGATGTGGCCAGCGCAGCGATGTGGCCAGCGCAGCGATGTGGCCAGCGCAGCGATGTGGCCAGCGCAGCGATGTGGCTAGCGCAGCGATGTGGCTAGCGCAGCGATGTGGCCAGCGCAGCGATGTGGCCAGCGCAGCGATGTGGCCAGCGCAGCGATGTGGCCAGCGCAGCGATGTGGCCAGCGCAGCGATGTGGCTAGCGCAGCGATGTGGCTAGCGCAGCGATGTGGCCAGCGCAGCGATGTGGCCAGCGCAGCGATGTGGCCAGCGCAGCGATGTGGCCAGCGCAGCGATGTGGCTAGCGCAGCGATGTGGCTAGCGCAGCGATGTGGCCAGCGCAGCGATGTGGCCAGCGCAGCGATGTGGCCAGCGCAGCGATGTGGCCAGCGCAGCGATGTGGCCAGCGCAGCGATGTGGCTAGCGCAGCGATGTGGCCAGCGCAGCGATGTGGCCAGCGCAGCGATGTGGCCAGCGCAGCGATGTGGCCAGCGCAGCGATGTGGCCAGCGCAGCGATGTGGCCAGCGCAGCGATGTGGCTAGCGCAGCGATGTGGCCAGCGCAGCGATGTGGCCAGCGCAGCGATGTGGCCAGCGCAGCGATGTGGCCAGCGCAGCGATGTGGCCAGCGCAGCGATGTGGCCAGCGCAGCGATGTGGCCAGCGCAGCGATGTGGCCAGCGCAGCGATGTGGCCAGCGCAGCGATGTGGCCAGCGCAGCGATGTGGCCAGCGCAGCGATGTGGCTAGCGCAGCGATGTGGCCAGCGCAGCGATGTGGCCAGCGCAGCGATGTGGCCAGCGCAGCGATGTGGCTAGCGCAGCGATGTGGCCAGCGCAGCGATGTGGCCAGCGCAGCGATGTGGCCAGCGCAGCGATGTGGCCAGCGCAGCGATGTGGCTAGCGCAGCGATGTGGCCAGCGCAGCGATGTGGCCAGCGCAGCGATGTGGCCAGCGCAGCGATGTGGCCAGCGCAGCGATGTGGCTAGCGCAGCGATGTGGCCAGCGCAGCGATGTGGCCAGCGCAGCGATGTGGCCAGCGCAGCGATGTGGCCAGCGCAGCGATGTGGCTAGCGCAGCGATGTGGCCAGCGCAGCGATGTGGCCAGCGCAGCGATGTGGCCAGCGCAGCGATGTGGCCAGCGCAGCGATGTGGCCAGCGCAGCGATGTGGCTAGCCCAGCGATGTGGCCAGCGCAGCGATGTGGCCAGCGCAGCGATGTGGCCAGCGCAGCGATGTGGCCAACTCACGCTCTCACGATAGATGACGGCCAAGACAACCACGTGACCCAGTCCTTAAGCGCGTTGAAGTCTCCGATTATTCCCCCATTAAGCCGCTACTCTCCGCGTATTGATCCATCTCCCTGTGTGCATGGACCTCTCGGAGTCAGTCCGTGATATTCACTATGTAATGCTGAACATGTGCATTTTGCATTTTAGGCTCTACTTTTTGTTGATTTGTTATTCAAGCCGAATTTAACCAAAGTGATTTATAATTAGATTATTAATAATGATATTTTTAAGATTAAAAAAATATTTTCTTTGGTTTTCTAAGCAAAATATTGATAAGAACTTAATAATGGTTGAAGTATGAGGCTATTTATGGCTTCTGTGGAGCAATAGTAAATAGTGTATGTACAGAAATGTGTATTATGGCAAGTTACTATGTATATTTCATTGACTTGGAGTCCGTTGTTGAGACCGTTGTTCTGTATTGCATGTCCCCTAAATGATATGACTTATAGTTGATCTGTTGACTGACTGATTGTCTCTGGCCACAGGTAACGTCTTCCCGAGTTCCTTCGAGGTGACGGTGAGGAAGATTGCTCGGCTGTTGTTCCACGTGTTAAGCCACATGTACCAGGCTCACTACAAGGAGGTGCTCACCCTCCACCTCCACCCACACCTCAACACGCTCTTCGAGCACTTCATGACCTTCTCCAGGGCCTTCTCTCTGCTGGACGAGAAGGATACCGATGCTCTGGACGACCTGCACAAGAAGCTGGTCGCCTTCTCCGGTGCTAGTGTCCACGCCACCACTGACTTCTGCAAGGATAGAACGCACGCCGACGGTGGCGCCGGTGGCGGCGATGGGGGTGGCGGTAGTAGTGGTGGTGATGACGTATTCGTCGCTGCGTCATCGTCGGCGTCAGCACCGGCGTCGCCGTCACGCGCGGCGGCGTCGTCGTCGTCGTCGACTAACAATGGAGTCGTTCCCGGTGTGACGTCACCGCACGGCGGTCTGCCGCCAGCGCCCTCTGACGGGGAAGACTCTGGGCTGGCGCTACCTGGCCGCTCGTCCCCGCTGCCGCCGCCCCCGCCCGCCTTAACCCCGACAGGCGCCGCCCCGCAACGCGGGCCTGTCTGTGATAGCACCCCCCAGCAGGGCCTGAGGGGACACGCCGCCCACTCGGCAACCTCAGTGTCGTCATAGCAACGCGCCATGGTAACCTCGACCCTCCCCTGCAGAAAAGTCTTTCGACTGAACTTATAAGACTATGCGATTGGAGCGAGAGAGGTGGAGTGAGGTGTTCTTGAAAAAAAAAAAACAATGGATTATTATACCCCCACCACCTGTCCCCTCCGCTGCCATGACGACTACCACCACCTAAATACCATCCCTGAAGGAAATGGCTCGACTCCAACCACCACCCCACCCCGGCGTCCCCCACCCCTGCCGCCACCCGGGCGCGCGGGTGGACCAGCGCGGAACTACATAGGACTTATCTGGCGACCCCCTCCCCCCTCCGTCTAGTCATGCACCCACACGACAGTGCTGCCACGGCCACAGCTCGACAGCACAACACCCGGATTCTGTAGCCCTGTTTTGCTTTTGAGGTTTTAGTGGCAGGTTTTGAAAGTTTTTTTCTTAATCAGTTTTTTTCTTTGTTCTTGTGTGCGTTTTTTGGTTCTCGTCCACACAGCACGTTGATAGCCAGTTAGCCAGGTGCTATCAAACAGGCATCCTGGGCCTGGCATGTCGAGTTTTATGACCTGTGCCATACATATGTAGCGGTTTTAAATTTTTTTTTTTAAGTCTGTACTATATATTAACAGCGGCACCTCAGTAGGTTCCGCTTCTAAGTGGCTGCTCTTGGGTATGGGGAAATCCGTGTTGTAGTGCGACCGACCCAGGGGAATGACGTGTCAGGTACTGTCACTGAGCCCTGGGGTCCGCCTACCGCTCACCCTGCCTGGCCTGGAGTGTCGGGACCACGCACAGCGACACGTTCACTGCAGCGGCCGACACAGCCATATCATGACGCCGTGTTGTTGCCATGCCAACTCCATGTCTCGTGCGCCCCACAACACTCGTGTGAGGCTCGTTTTGGCCTCTCCTCGTGTATTGTTTGTTGTGGTGCCACAACCCTGTCCATGCGCTCCGCCGCGGTTAACATATACACCTAACTTGTATCATAGACTGCTACATGCTAAAACCTTAATTGGGTCATATATTTAAAACTATAATGTTTAAAAACTATATATATAATGTACTCTGATGACGAAAATTAAACTCGACGATTGGAGCATCTTTCCTTATCTGCGATTGATAACAAATAAACTTAACCGTGATGTATACGGCATTAAATCCGTACTTTACCTGATTCGAATGATGAAGATTAGTATATACACCTTTGATCCCGTGTTGTAGCATTGAAACCGCGTCATCACCCGATTTTAAACTACATATATATTCGTGTTGGGGTTCAATAGTATCTAGGAGGGGCAGCCGATCGCTTCAGCTGTTGGCGGGACTGCTGAGAGTCTTGTCTTTTAGCTGCCCCGACATCGCTAGGTTTTCACGTATTCTAGCCTGATATAACTGTGCACCTTGTTCACTGGAGTAAGTAGACTTTGCTCAACGGGATTCTAACTCTCAATGTGCAGTGCACAGCGTGTATACACGAGGCGCACAATGTGACACGCCCTGTTCAAGTAGAGTTGTTTTCTTTTAAGTCCATCATCTTAGGTATATTCCCTACCCGTGGCTGGCTTCGAGTCTAGTAAGTCGTCGGGTTGAAAGTTTTTAGCTTACGGACTAATAACTGTTGACACCTTTGTCGCTGTAAGAGTCGCCATTATGTCGCCGCTAGAGGTCAGGGGAATGTCCGTGGTGAGTTCATCGGGGGCAATGTGGCAGTGTGGGAACCAGCCATTCACAGGGGCTGTGGAGCCAGGCACTTTTATGTGCAGTTCTCACAGCGGCATAGGAACCAGCCACTTGTGTGTGCTGCGTTCACAGCGGCATAGGAACCAGCCACTTGTGTGCGCTGCGTTCACAGCGGCGTAGGAACCAGCCACTTGTATGTGCTGCGTCACAGCGGCATAGGAACCAGTCTGACGTATTATTCATCTTGTAAATGGCTATATCCGAAGAACAGTCGAAATGTGATAATGGCTTTACTCCTCAGTGTGGTGTGTGCCCGCGGGGTTCTGTCTCCACGCGACTAGTGCACGTCACGAGGGCGAGTGGATTGTGGGCGTCATAGCAACGCGCGCAATACATGCCGGTCAACAATGCACCTTTGATGTACACGTGATAGGGACGCAGATCATGCACGCTCGTGATAGAGGCACGTGACTTGTCCACGTGATGTTATTGAAAACATGATGCGTATATAACTTGTTTACACGGTGCGTTTACAGCGTGTACACGATACGCATGCAGTGTGTAAACAATACGTATACAGTGTACACAATAGTCAACACTACGTATACAGTGTACACTACGTATGCAGTGTACATAATAATACAGTGTACACGACGTATGCAGTGTACATAATACATACAGTGTACACTACGTATGCAGTGTACATAATACGTATACAATGTACTCAATACGTATACAGTGTACACCATATGTATACAATGTTTGTACGCGGTTTTAGTACGTTTTGTTTACTCACCATGTGTACACTGAGTGTTCACGCCACGCATGCGCTGTGCGTACCCGTGGTGTGCATGCTAGTCGGTCGCTCGGCTAAGTCAGCAATCAGGGACAATTGTGAGTGGCTGTGACGTCACTGTGACGTTTATTCCATCCCAATGTACATAAATCACCGAGCCGTATGATTAGTAATACTGCCGCGTGGAGTATTTACTCTGGTCTTTGATTATGTTTGAAGCTGCACTTGCTGTAAACGCCCATGCACCATGTATGGAAGGGACAGTCTCCCTCCTGCTTCGATACGCCTCCCCCCCCCACCCACCCACGCCCCCCCCCCCTCCCACACGCGCACGTTATTGTGTGAAGGAAATGAAGGCGGCCCTTTGAAAACATGGTTGTTGTGTCAGGCGATCGGTATGTTAATGTGGCTGTATGTTGGGAGTCAACCCTTATTACTAATGTGCGTGTGCCTCCACTGCTCTCAGCGCCTCCACCCTAACCCTGGGTCCAGACTTGAGGCCAGGCTGTATACTAAGTACATCTGCCTCCACTGCTAGGTCCAGACTTGAGGCCAGGCTGTATACTAAGTGCATCTGCCTCCACTGCTAGGTCCAGACTTGAGGCCAGGCTGTATACTAAGTGCGTCTGCCTCCACTGCTAGGTCCAGACTTGAGGCCAGGCTGTATACTAAGTGCATCTGCCTCCACTGCTAGGTCCAGATTTGAGGCCAGGCTATATACTAAGTACATCTGCCTCCACTGCTAGGTCCAGACTTGAGGCCAGGCTGTACACTAAGTGCGTCTGTCTCCACTGCTAGGTCCAGATTTGAGGCCAGGCTATATACTAAGTGCATCTGCCTCCACTGCTAGGTCCAGACTTGAGGCCAGGCTGTATACTAAGTGCATCTGCCTCCACTGCTAGGTCCAGACTTGAGGCCAGGCTATATACTAAGTGCATCTGCCTCCACTGCTAGGTCCAGACTTGAGGCCAGGCTGTATACTAAGTGCATCTGCCTCCACTGCTAGGTCCAGACTTGAGGCCAGGCTGTATACTAAGTGCATCTGCCTCCACTGCTAGGTCCAGACTTGAGGCCAGGCTGTATACTAAGTGCGTCTGCCTCCAATGCTAGGTCCAGACTTGAGGCCAGGCTATATACTAAGTACATCTGCCTCCACTGCTAGGTCCAGACTTGAGGCCAGGCTGTATACTAAGTGCATCTGCCTCCACTGCTAGGTCCGGACTTGAGGCCAGGCTGTATACTAAGTGCATCTGCCTCCACTGCTAGGTCCAGACTTGAGGCCAGGCTGTATACTAAGTGCATCTGCCTCCACTGCTAGGTCCAGACTTGAGGCCAGGCTGTATACTAAGTGCGTCTGCCTCCACTGCTAGGTCCAGACTTGAGGCCAGGCTGTATACTAAGTGCATCTGCCTCCACTGCTAGGTCCAGACTTGAGGCCAGGCTGTATACTAAGTGCATCTGCCTCCACTGCTAGGTCCAGACTTGAGGCCAGGCTATATACTAAGTGCATCTGCCTCCACTGCTAGGTCCAGACTTGAGGCCAGGCTGTATACTAAGTGCATCTGCCTCCACTGCTAGGTCCAGACTTGAGGCCAGGCTGTATACTAAGTGCGTCTGCCTCCACTGCTAGGTCCAGACTTGAGGCCAGGCTGTATACTAAGTGCATCTGCCTCCACTGCTAGGTCCAGACTTGAGGCCAGGCTGTATACTAAGTGCATCTGCCTCCACTGCTAGGTCCAGATTTGAGGCCAGGCTGTATACTAAGTGCATCTGCCTCCACTGCTAGGTCCAGACTTGAGGCCAGGCTGTATACTAAGTGCATCTGCCTCCACTGCTAGGTCCAGACTTGAGGCCAGGCTGTATACTAAGTGCATCTGCCTCCACTGCTAGGTCCAGACTTGAGGCCAGGCTGTATACTAAGTGCATCTGCCTCCACTGCTAGGTCCAGACTTGAGGCCAGGCTGTATACTAAGTGCATCTGCCTCCACTGCTAGGTCCAGACTTGAGGCCAGGCTGTATACTAAGTGCATCTGCCTCCACTGCTAGGTCCAGACTTGAGGCCAGGCTGTATACTAAGTGCATCTGCCTCCACTGCTAGGTCCAGACTTGAGGCCAGGCTGTATACTAAGTGCATCTGCCTCCACTGCTAGGTCCAGACTTGAGGCCAGGCTGTATACTAAGTGCATCTGCCTCCACTGCTAGGTCCAGACTTGAGGCCAGGCTGTATACTAAGTGCGTCTGCCTCCACTGCTAGGTCTAAGTGCGTGTTTACAACTACTTTGTTTCAGTCCAGACAAGGTTTGCCTATATACGTGTCTGAAGTAATATGTCTCAGCCACCCCCACCCCCTGTCGGTTACCATGACAACCATATTGTGATTTGTGCAAAGACATTAAGGTATTTACACATGTGTAACCTGTTACTATTTGCAACTATTTATGGTTTCAAGTACCTCTTGGGGAATTTTAATAATACCATTAATTATTCATTATTGCTACATTCATCAGTCGGTTAATGTTTATTTACGGCATAAGGTATTAACAATGATTAAATACTTCTATACGAAGAGCCGTGTGAGTTCTCTCCTCTCCACATAATCCGCATGAAATGTCTTGAGCTGCACATTGCAAATAACTGACTGAACAAGAAGTCTGTATGGCCTTAGCAAATGCCCCCCCCCCCCCTCTGCTCTGTAATCTCGCTCAGCAATGTAATCCGTTCTCGTGATCTCATGTTGGTAACCCGACTTTGATAGGAAGCTACATACTATGATTACTATAGCTGTTATTATTACGATGATCTGTAAAACGCGGGTAAGGATTTTGATTCGATGTGTGCGACCTTCTCCGGTCGGCTCGCGAGTCACGTGATTTGTGACGTGCTTTGTGCGATTATTATTTATCCCAGGAAGTCGTTGGCTCTGGTGTGATTTCAGTTCTCGGTGCTGCGCGTTGCTACCGCCATGGCGTGTTATTCCAGTCGGTAAACCCTCGGAAAACTTCTACTGATTGTCGTAAAGAGTGTTTGTGGTGCGTGCATGAGCGATAATAGCTGCTGTTCTCGGCAAAATTCTCATTACATTTAATTTAATGTAGATTTTCTTTCTTCTTCTTTTATGTAGTATATATGTGTGTATTTTTGTTTGTTACGTTCGTTAGGTATCTGCATATTGCAGGGGAACAGTGAACTGTTGACATTTATCACTTAACTCGTTGGAAACGTGTGTTATGGAACATTGTGTATGCGAACATAAATAACTGTACATGAGAAGAATTCTGTGCCGCAAAGGGAGCTGGTGTAATGCTTGGGTAGATCTATGTATACAACAGGGTGTCGGTATGTGTGTTGTCACAGGTTGAATGGTGACCACCTGGCACGACGGCGGGTATTGGTTGTAGACCTCTGCCCTCTCGCTCTTTGCTTGACACTTTCGCCCACTGTGCTGAAGTGAGCGGCAACCATTGGACGCTGCATTGCAATCGTCCACCTTCAATATATGATGTCGACATTACCCCCTACTGTAGGATAGTAACCCTAACCCTAACTCTAAACCTAACCCTAACCCCTACTGTAGGATAAGTACAACGCTTTTTCATCGTCCCAGGAGATTTCTTGACCCAGTTTAGTATCCCATGTGCACAATACTGGCCTAAAACACCTATCAATTCATTGGGTTTTATTTTTCCAGGTTAAATCTTAGGCTTTACTTATGCGTAAGCCATTCTGGAACAATGATGGGAGAGCGAATTCATTACACACCGTGCACATACTATTGTATAGTTGATAGTGTACGATAGGCATCTGGGCCGGTATGCAGGGTACTTGACAAGGCAAACGGCATATCCGAAATATGTTGGATATATAAACGTTGTTTGGCGCCCATTCCAGTAGAAACGACTGCCAGTTACCTTGGGTCATGGACGGGTGCGTCATGATGGGATCGCGTCTCGTGACGTCAGTCGTGACTTCATAAAATGGGTCAAAGCGCCACTTTCTGCTTGCCCCACCCAACGCGTGTTGCCATTGGCAACGTGCTAGGAAGGCTCTCTCAGAGGAACCGTTTGATTTGGTTGAAGTCGGCATTGCGTTGTTGTCTCGTTGTGAAATGGAAATGGTATAACCGGCACTTTTGTCTATTCATGATAATTTAATTGTGAGTGAAAAGCAAATCGATTGTTAGCGGATATGAGTAGGGCTTTGAGAGGAAAAAATGTTGAACTCGTGAATGGAAGAAAGGTATTTTAGCTCTCTGTGTGTGACACTGAAACCTAGCAAAAAACCCACCACAGGGAAAAGCCGGCATGGGCAAGTCACATATATATGTACAGTGTGTGTGTGTCTCGTAATCCGCCATTTTGTGAGTGTCTGAACGTGACTGACTGCCGACGTATGATGACGTCACAAGTACCCGGAACCTACGTGTGTGTCGAGTGGTGGCGCTGTCGTATGCACGCGGGCGGTGCCTCAGATAATGTGTATGAGAAGCCAAGCGACCAATTAGTGTGTCTTCATAGCATGATGGTATGGAAAATAAAGGGCCAAATAAATCCACTACTCTCTGCCTATGTTGTTTGTTGACAGTCGCCAGCATTTAGAATGCGTCAACTCGTAACTACCCGTGGGGGTGGTGAAGGGAGGTGAGGGGAGAAACGGAGAAGGGTATAATGTGTCATGGTTTAAGAGCTCCAAATAATGTTTTGAGTTTACATAAATTAACCGAGGCGAAAACAAAACAGCCGAAACTCCTACTTTCAAAATAAAACAAAACCAACCCAAATTCTTCATGAAATCCGGAAACAACTTTAAATTTCGAATGTAAGAGACCCATTTTGCGCTAAACTGGTAGCAATGCCCTGGAGGCTTGCGCCATAGTCCCTCTGCCCCACGTTAACTTTAGCCATCAGAATTATCCTTCATACGCGAAAATTGAAATGAATCTAATCGAAGATAAATTTGCAGTTTGACATCAAATACACCACTGTTTAACATTTAATTGCTGTGCCACTGGTACCATATCTGACGCATGCATTTGAGTTTGATGAATTTGAAGTCTTGTTACTTTCGAACTATATTTTCGAGTGCGGTCGAGGTCAAAGGCGTGAAGCGTCTGAACTTTGACCCCGTGTTATTTTGAAATATGTATTTGCTTAACTCTCTCATTGTGATCATTCGGCAACGGAATGTCTATTTTTTCAAATTCTGCATCGACAGTTCAATATTCATTGTAAAAAACAACCCTAAAACGATTCGTGACCCCAGGACCGTTGGGGTCAACCGTGAGGTGGGCGGTGACGTGGGGCAGAGGAGCTCCCTCTGCCGGCAGAGTGGACCTCCGCATGTTTGAACAATGAGGACCCCGACAAGCGCATTTGGCTGTGGAGCATGTTTCCTCTGAGCTCATTTCATTGTCGCGCGAAGTTCCTTTGACCAATTTAGCCTATATGCATAAAATCTGGCGAGAACACCCAATATTTCATTTTCCTTGACGGGAGCACACGGCTTCAGAGGAACATGGCAGGGAGAGCAATAGATCATAGACAAGCTGCATGTCACAGCTTAGCTGCGATCCATTTGCGAAAAAAGTTGGTTTGTCACCTCCAGTGGTTCGTGGGTGAAAATGCATGTGACATGGTCTACTATCCTATTCTCGCCTTAAGGCTCTGGCGGGATATGGGAGACTGTGGACGAGAAGCGACAGACTGCAGGGGCTTGTGCAGGAATCCTTGAATCCTTGGGGGGGCACAATAAAAAAAACTTGACCTTTTGAAAGCGGGGGGTGGGGGGGGGGGGGGTGCACAGAAGATACACTTTAGGGTCTGAAAGGGGGGGGGGGGCACGTGCCACGTGCCCGCGTGGTTACAGACTCGTGCCATGCGACGTGCCATTTCAAATGCTATAGTTCCAGACCGACTTCTGAATGTAGGGTAGAGTGGGGCAAAACGCCTACCTTAAGCATGATGCGCCATATTTATTTTCAGTATGATGCGAGCAAATCTAGATAGCGACAGAGACCTTCATCACGAATGGCCCTACGTTCATGATACTTGCATTTCTCTGTAAATAGTAACCATAAAGCGTGGAAAACGAAAAGGTAAAATTCCAGTCAGGGGCGTTTTATTTGCACTCACATCTTCCTCGCTGGCCTACAATTCTTCGTTGCTGCAATTCCCTTGTTACGCCGAGATACATGGCTGTCATACGCGCTGGTACCCGACGCGCGAGAAAGCCATAAAGTACAACCGACATGATGCTAGGAATTGGTGGGGGTGTCTGTGCATCGTGTAGTTATTTGCCATTATCAGTAAATTGCCTACCGTCAAACGTGATGAAAAGTAATTCAACAAGTGTTAAACTATTCTTTCGTTGCCTCATATTCAATGTTCGCCTTGTATAAATGCACTAAATAGTGTAGAATGTTTAGTGAGTAGTTTTTATATGTATTGTGGCAATCATATAGCAGCGGTCGCAGTAGGTGTCTGGCATGTATCTGGAGTCCGGCAGTAAGTAACTGTCAGAACTAGCGGGAAACTAGAGGTAAAGGATTAGCTAGTCAAGGAGGGAGTGGTACGATATTTGGGGTGGTCAAGGAGGGGGTGGTGCGAGGTTTGGGGTGGTTATGTAGGGGTGGTGAGAAGTCTGGGGTACCGAGACAGTTAAAACTAGCGGTCAATAACGGATGCAGGATGAGGTATGTAAAGGCGGGGAATTTGGGATAAGTGGAGTCAGTCAGTGAGTTGGTCAGTTGGAACTAATTGGTGGCAGTTGGTTAGAGTCACTTGGATTAAGCTGAAATGGCTGATTGGATAAGTCGATGTTATACGTATGCTTGGAAGAAAACATAGAAGATGGAATAAAGGACAGAAAATGGACTTACGTGTGTCATAGTGGATTATAAAAAAAAACGGAACAAGAACGAAACGGCCATGCGAGAGAAACGTTACAAATAATAGCATCAAGTTTACACAAACTCGCTCCATTTTGAGAATCTCGCGACGGAAGATAAACCAAAATGGCGCAGCGAGTGTCAAGAAAATATTTTGTTCTTTATTGCAGTTGGCATTTTTTAAAAGGTACACCGCGAATATAGGACCACGAAAGAAAAGTTCAACACTTGTGGAATTACGTTTTATCACTTCGAATGGTAGGCGATATATTGATAAGGGCAAAAGCCTACACGATGCACAGACACCCCCACCAATTCCTGGCCTTATGTGGGACGTACTTCATGGCTCTCTGGCGCGTCGGGTACCAGCGCGTATGAGCAGCCATGTATCAGGACTAGTTAATCTGCACCAAAGGTATCAGTTTGGCTAGGACCAAAACATTTGGATATGTGATACTACTGCCTAGTATCAACAAACTGTCGCTGAACAGAACAGAACAGAACAGAAGATTTCTCATTGTTATGAGCAGTAAAGACATTTGAAACCAAATCAGCCTGACCAGCAGCTTCAAATCGGGATTTATTGACAGCTAAGCTGTCTTTTCGCAAGATAGGTCTACTGTCTTTTCGCTATAAAGTGAGACCCCCGCACTGCATTATTAACTGGCTAATGGACGGGGGCCTGACCTTGCACAGCCCTGGGTTGGCACACGATACTTCATTGCAAGACAGTTGAGGGGGTTCTAAGTGGTCTCTTCGTGCCGCCATCACGGTTGAGTGGCGATTTCTAATTGCTCGGAACAGGTTTAAGGTTACATCGGACCACTTGGGAGCTACTACTAGGCTACCATGAATGCTAAGAATAATATCGATGTGGATCTCTCACCTTTAACATGGAATTTCAATGGGCACGTTGACCACCCCACCACCCCCCCCCCCCTCCACCCATCCCGGATTCCCTAAAATATGAAGTGCACCCCCTCCCCCTCCCAGCGGAATAGACCGTCGAGCGAAACCAATTAGACATTAAAAGTAACGTGAGTAACGCTATATAGCGCCGCATGTATGCGTCACGTCACGTGACTTCCACCCCCCAGTCAGCGGGCAATTCGTTGGCGGGTATATCTGATGGTCTTTTCGACCGGAAGGCTCGGTCACAATCTGTGACAGACCCTCACGCAAGTCCGTAGGATTTCAGGTAATTAAACTTACCATGCTCATTGTCAGCATTTTCTAGTTTGATATTGATGTGATAGCAGTATTATATTACTTTTTTTTCACCCAAATCAGGATCTAACATTGTAATACTTGATGGCCTGATTAGTGTAAGTTTTTGTATTTTTGTCGCTAAAATGCAACGCCTGCCTGGAGCCTGCGCAACATCCCTAAAACTGTTCAACGGAACAGTGGGCCAGAAAAATTCTGTGCTACAACACGCCTAGCTTCCCATTAACGATTAGCTGTCAAGCCCCAAAAAAATTATTGTTCTGTCATATTTACTATTCTATTTGAAGCAACTTTTACAGTTCTGTAAAATGCGAATACTAATCATTGCAGAATGCTATGTCCGGTTTAATTTAGTTTTCTTCTTTTTTCATATCGAAAAAAATGACCAATGTACATGTATACATGCTACATATACGTATATAATATATGCTGCTTACTGCTCAACATAAGCGCCACACAATGACGTACATACAAAATAGAAAAATACAAACATTAATATGTTTTATTCCGGTTTCCTCCTAAGAATGAAGTTTCAAGGATGCAAACTTTGCTTTCTTTGTTTAATGTCAGGTTTTAATTGGCTGGAAGTATCTACATAAATAAATAACACATCTTTCATGTGAAACTGTCAAACTGTATTTAAGTGGAAACAAGTTAAACTTATGATCTTGGTGTATAACTAGATATACTTATTTGGAAAGAAATAACAAGGGATGACTAATTTTTTTAGCCTAACGTGCATTTGGCATGAAAGAAGGTAACATTCGCGTGTAGTATGTGATCAAACATCGCCGCCATTTTTATTCTTAAATATATAACACAGCTGTTTCGGGTTAACATTCCCACAGTCAAACAATGTGTTCAGGATGTTTCTTCAAAAGAAGGGTAACTAGATACAAACATGTATAAGGAGATGCCGCTGGGAGCCCCAATATCTTACCCATCCACGTACCAGCTGAGAAAATTGCACGACTTTGACAAAATCTACTGTGACACAAATCCTTAATATCGACCCAGCGCCAGCTGGAAAACGGGGCGGACCCACTGGCGTACCAACGGCCCCCCAACGGCCCCGCAACGGGTGTGTAATTTAGGACCCACTGGCGTACCAACGACCCCCCAAAGGAGACCCATGCAGGTATCAAAAGTGTGTAATTTAGGACCCACTGGCGTACCAACGGCCCCCCAACGGAGGCCCATGCAGGTATCAAAAGTGTGTAATTTAGGACCCACTGGCGTACCAACGGCCCCCCAACGGAGACCCATGCAGGTATCAAAAGTGTGTAATTTAGGACCCACTGGCGTACCAACGGCCCCCCAACGGAGACCCATGTAGGTATCAAAAGTGTGTAATTTAGGACCAACTGGCGTACCAACGGCCCCCCCAAAGGAGACCCATGCAGGTATCAAAAGTGTGTAATTTAGGACCAACTGGCGTACCAACGGCCCCCCCAAAGGAGACCCATGCAGGTATCAAAAGTGTGTAATTTAGGACCCACTGGCGTACCAACGGCCCCCCAACGGAGACCCATGCAGGTATCAAAAGTGTGTAATTTAGAACCCACTGGCGTACCAACGGCCCCCCAAAGGAGACCCATGCAGGTATCAAAAGTGTGTAATTTAGGACCCACTGGCGTACCAACGGCCCCCCAAAGGAGACCCATGCAGGTATCAAAAGTGTGTAATTTAGGACCCACTGGCGTACCAACGGCCCCCCAAAGGAGACCCATGCAGGTATCAAAAGTGTGTAATTTAGGACCCATCGGCGTACCAACGGCCCCCCAACGGAGACCCATGCAGGTATCAAAAGTGTGTAATTTAGGACCCACTGGCGTACCAACGGCCCCCCAAAGGAGACCCATGCAGGTATCAAAAGTGTGTAATTTAGGACCCACTGGCGTACCAACGGCCCCCCAAAGGAGACCCATGCAGGTATCAAAAGTGTGTAATTTAGGACCCACTGGCGTACCAACGGCCCCCCAAAGGAGACCCATGCAGGTATCAAAAGTGTGTAATTTAGGACCCATTGGCGTACCAACGGCCCCCCAACGGAGACCCATGCAGGTATCAAAAGTGTGTAATTTAGGACCCACTGGCGTACCAACGGCCCCCCAACGGGGACCCATGCAGGTATCAAAAGTGTGTAATTTAGGACCCATCGGCGTACCAACGGCCCCCCAAAGGGGACCCATGCAGGTATCAAAAGTGTGTAATTTAGGACCCATCGGCGTACCAACGGCCCCCCAACGGAGACCCATGCAGGTATCAAAAGTGTGTAATTTAGGACCCACTGGCGTACCAACGGCCCCCCAAAGGAGACCCATGCAGGTATCAAAAGTGTGTAATTTAGGACCCATCGGCGTACCAACGGCCCCCCAAAGGAGACCCATGCAGGTATCAAAAGTGTGTAATTTAGGACCCACTGGCGTACCAACGGCCCCCCAAAGGAGACCCATGCAGGTATCAAAAGTGTGTAATTTAGGACCCACTGGCGTACCAACGGCCCCTCAAAGGAGACCCATGCAGGTATCAAAAGTGTGTAATTTAGGACCCACTGGCGTACCAACGGCCCCCCAAAGGAGACCCATGCAGGTATCAAAAGTGTGTAATTTAGGACCCACTAGCGTACCAACGGCCCCCCAACGGAGACCCATGCAGGTATCAAAAGTGTGTAATTTAGGACCCACTGGTGTACCAACGGCCCCCCAACGGAGACCCATGCAGGTATCAAAAGTGTGTAATTTAGGACCCACTGGCGTACCAACGGCCCCCCAAAGGAGACCCATGCAGGTATCAAAAGTGTGTAATTTAGGACCCACTGGCGTACCAACGGCCCCCCAACAGGGACCCATGCAGGTATCAAAAGTGTGTAATTTAGGACCCACTGGCGTACCAACGGCCCCCCAAACGAGACCCATGCAGGTATCAAAAGTGTGTAATTTAGGACCCACTGGCGTACCAACGGCCCCCCAACGGAGACCCATGCAGGTATCAAAAGTGTGTAATTTAGGACCCACTGGCGTACCAACGGCCCCCCAAAGGAGACCCATGCAGGTATCAAAAGTGTGTAATTCAGGACCCACAGGCGTACCAACGGCCCCCCAAAGGAGACCCATGCAGGTATCAAAAGTGTGTAATTTAGGACCCACTGGCGTACCAACGGCCCCCCAACGGAGACCCATGCAGGTATCAAAAGTGTGTAATTTAGAACCCACTGGCGTACCAACGGCCCCCCAAAGGAGACCCATGCAGGTATCAAAAGTGTGTAATTTAGGACCCACTGGCGTACCAACGGCCCCCCAAAGGAGACCCATGCAGGTATCAAAAGTGTGTAATTTAGGACCCACTGGCGTACCAACGGCCCCCCAACGGAGACCCATGCAGGTATCAAAAGTGTGTAATTTAGGACCCACTGGCGTACCAACGGCCCCCCAAAGGAGACCCATGCAGGTATCAAAAGTGTGTAATTTAGGACCCATTGGCGTACCAACGGCCCCCCAACGGAGACCCATGCAGGTATCAAAAGTGTGTAATTTAGGACCCATTGGCGTACCAACGGCCCCCCAACGGGGACCCATGCAGGTATCAAAAGTGTGTAATTTAGGACCCACTGGCGTACCAACGGCCCCCCAAAGGAGACCCATGCAGGTATCAAAAGTGTGTAATTTAGGACCCACTGGCGTACCAACGGCCCCCCAACGGAGACCCATGCAGGTATCAAAAGTGTGTAATTGAGGACCCACTGGCGTACCAACGGCCCCCCAAAGGAGACCCATGCAGGTATCAAAAGTGTGTAATTTAGGACCCACTGGCGTACCAACGGCCCCCCAAAGGAGACCCATGCAGGTATCAAAAGTGTGTAATTGAGGACCCACTGGCGTACCAACGGCCCCCCAAAGGAGACCCATGCAGGTATCAAAAGTGTGTAATTTAGGACCCACTGGCGTACCAACGGCCCCCCAACGGAGACCCATGCAGGTATCAAAAGTGTGTAATTTAGGACCCACTGGCGTACCAACGGCCCCCCAACGGAGACCCATGCAGGTATCAAAAGTGTGTAATTTAGGACCCACTGGCGTACCAACGGCCCCCCAACGGAGACCCATGCAGGTATCAAAAGTGTGTAATTTAGGACCCACTGGCGTACCAACGGCCCCCCAACGGAGACCCATGCAGGTATCAAAAGTGTGTAATTTAGGACCCACTGGCGTACCAACGGCCCCCCAACGGAGACCCATGCAGGTATCAAAAGTGTGTAATTTAGGACCCACTGGCGTACCAACGGCCCCCCAAAGGAGACCCATGCAGGTATCAAAAGTGTGTAATTTAGGACCCATTGGCGTACCAACGGCCCCCCAACGGAGACCCATGCAGGTATCAAAAGTGTGTAATTTAGGACCCATTTGCGTACCAACGGCCCCCCAATGGAGACCCATGCAGGTATCAAAAGTGTGTAATTTAGGACCCATTGGCGTACCAACGGCCCCCCCAAAGGAGACCCATGCAGGTATCCAAAGTGTGTAATTTAGGACCCACTGGCGTACCAACGGCCCCCCAAAAGACCCCCATGCAGGTATCAAAAGTGTGTCATTTAGGACCCATTGGCGTACCAACGGCCCCCCAAAGGAGACCCATGCAGGTATCAAAAGTGTGTAATTTAGGACCCACTGGCGTACCAACGGCCCCCCAAAGGAGACCCATGCAGGTATCAAAAGTGTGTAATTTAGGACCCACTGGCGTACCAACGGCCCCCCAACGGGGACCCATGCAGGTATCAAAAGTGTGTAATTTAGGACCCACTGGCGTACCAACGGCCCCCCAAAGGAGACCCATGCAGGTATCAAAAGTGTGTCATTTAGGACCCATTGGCGTACCAACGGCCCCCCAACGGAGACCCATGCAGGTATCAAAAGTGTGTAATTTAGGACCCATTGGCGTACCAACGGCCCCCCAACGGGGACCCATGCAGGTATCAAAAGTGTGTAATTTAGGACCCACTGGCGTACCAACGGCCCCCCAAAGGAGACCCATGCAGGTATCAAAAGTGTGTAATTTAGGACCCACTGGCGTACCAACGGCCCCCCAACGGGGACCCAAGCAGGTATCAAAAGTGTGTAATTTAGGACCCACTGGCGTACCAACGGCCCCCCAACGGGGACCCATGCAGGTATCAAAAGTGTGTTATTTAAGGACCCACTGGCGTACCAACGGCCCCCCAAAGGAGACCCATGCAGGTATCAAAAGTGTGTAATTTAGGACCCACTGGCGTACCAACGGCCCCCCAACGGAGACCCATGCAGGTATCAAAAGTGTGTAATTTAGGACCCTCTGGCGTACCAACGGCCCCCCAATGGGGACCCATGCAGGTATCAAAAGTGTGTAATTTAGGACCCACTGGCGTACCAACGGCCCCCCAACGGAGACCCATGCAGGTATCAAAAGTGTGTAACTTAGGACCCATTGGCGTAGCAACGGCCCCCCAACGGAGACCCATGCAGGTATCAAAAGTGTGTAATTTAGGACCCATTGGCGTACCAACGGCCCCCCCCCAAAGGAGACCCATGCAGGTATCAAAAGTGTGTAATTTAGGACCCACTGGCGTACCAACGGCCCCCCAAAGGACCCCCATGCAGGTATCAAAAGTGTGTAATTTAGGACCCACTGGCGTACCAACGGCCCCCCAAAGGAGACCCATGCAGGTATCAAAAGTGTGTAATTTAGGACCCACTGGCGTACCAACGGCCCCCCAACGGAGACCCATGCAGGTATCAAAAGTGTGTAATTTAGGACCCACTGGCGTACCAACGGCCCCCCAATGGGGACCCATGCAGGTATCAAAAGTGTGTAATTTAGGACCCACTGGCGTACCAACGGCCCCCCAAAGGAGACCCATGCAGGTATCAAAAGTGTGTAATTTAGGACCCATTGGCGTACCAACGGCCCCCCAACGGAGACCCATGCAGGTATCAAAAGTGTGTAATTTAGGACCCATTGGCGTACCAACGGCCCCCCCAAAGGAGACCCATGCAGGTATCAAAAGTGTGTAATTTAGGACCCACTGGCGTACCAACGGCCCCCCAAAGGACCCCCATGCAGGTATCAAAAGTGTGTAATTTAGGACCCACTGGCGTACAAAAATGTACGAAAAAGACACCCTTTCCAGCGGCACCTCCCTAGCAGCCCATTACCTTTAGATGCCCCCCCCCCCCTCGGCTTAATGTCCTATCATGATACGACCGACTACAGTATATGCTGCCAAATATTATGTACATTTTGAACTTGTAAGCTCAGCGAAGTAGATCAACACAGTTTTTCAGAACACATAGTTTGCATCCGGGGTCTTTATACGATAATTCCACAGTGTCGATATTAAAAGAAAATACCGGGGGGCTGCAATGTGATATAGAGATAAAACTCTGTTGGTATAAAATCTATTTGCCGTTAGTCGTTCTGTTTGAAAAGAAAGCATTATCGCGAAAATCGCACAACAGTATAAAATACCTATTTTCGCCCATCAGGCGGGTGTTGACATGTTCTGAACGCGTGACCAGAGATAGCCAATCATACGCAAGGCGTTGACGTCACTGACGACTACCTTCCGCTGAACCAAAACGTTGTTTAAATGCGAGCGGTGCGTCTTTGGAACAAGCTCTCAGCCTTACACCTCTCTTGAATAATGACAAGCGAGTTTGACTCATAAATTTGAAACATCGATGCATTTAGAACAAAATTGTGTACTGTTCAGCTGTTAGCTGTAACAATTCAAGTGCAAAAAAGGACAGCAAAAACAGGATATCTTTCTACCGCTGTCCACTAGGCGACCAGCAGCTTTTGCAGATATTTTTTTAGCGACTTTACTCGCGCTCTCCAAATCCTCTCTACGGCATGGGCGGCACTACCCCACCACTGTAGTAATGTAGTGCCCCCACCGCCCCCCCCCCCCCCGAACCATGGCCCGCCACTCAACGAGTCAAAATTGGGCATCCTGCCAACAATGACGATGGACTCGCGACTCCACTCCCAACCGGCCCCGAACCGCCCCCCCCCCACCCCAACACGGCTTCATGACCACGCGTTGCGTCGTCAACGACCTGTATAAACCATGCCTAATCCACCATCGTCAACCCCTACAGGTTGAAACTGGTCCCCGATTAAATCAACAATTGGTGTAAATTCGATACTGAAAACATGCGACCTAAGGTGGGGGAGGAGGGGGGGGGGGTACATAGCTGATAAACAAAAATGATTAGGCCATATCACCTTTTTTTTTTCTCCATTTGTATCACTCGTGAACAGTTGCCAAGGCGACGAGAATGACGATGGCTGCGACCGTCTTACCACTGGCGCTCTTCCTGCTGACGACCTTGCGGACTGGTCATGCGCAGTCGACGACCAATGATCCGAGCACGTGCACCTACAGCTTTGTTGTACCGCAGACCGACCTGTTGACCACGTGTCAGTCGTACTCGTCACAACAGGGGTCGCTCCTGCAGAGAAAGATTGATGCGCTGGAGAATGAGGTCGCCGTCCTGAAGAAGGCGACAGGAAGAACAGGACACGTTCCCAATGACCAAAACATAACGTCTTTGAATCCAGTATTCCACTGTTCCTGCCAGAATGACACCAGTATCAGTTTCACCTTCAGAGGTAGACATTTACAACACCTTTCTTAATTTGTCCTACAACACTTCACAAGTTATTTTTTTGTTTGTTTTGAACGTATACATATCAGTTGTGTATAAATTAGTCTATATATGACCTGCGTCACTAATGGAAAACGTACAAAAACAGTTTAAGTTGAAATATAATAATATAGCCTAAGTAAACGCGTTTTATGCCTCAAGTTTATACAGATAGACATGTTATAACGTTCAACTCATTGCTAATAGGTTCAAGTTTCGTTTCGAAACCACGTTATGAACCAATGTATTAAAGAGTCGCTGTTGTTGCTTTCCCCAGATTACCAATGTTATAAACCAGTGTATTAAAGATTCGCTGTTGGTGCATTCCTCAGATTCCCAATGTTATAAACCAGTGTATTAAAGGGTCGCTGTTGTTGCTTTCCCCAGACTGCCAGGACGTGAAGACAGTCAGTGGAGGTCCCAGTGGAGTGTACGTGGTGGAGCCACTCAAAGAGACAGGCCAGCTCATCAGTATCGGATGTAACGGAGATTAAATACATCACTATCTTCCCAATTTATTGTTAAATATGCTATTACAACAAATAGTAAACAAGCAAACGGAGTTGGCCGGACCAGTCATAAATTTAAATATCAGGATCGAGAAGTTTTCTTCAAAAACTGACGAGCGTGGGGAGAACCTAATTTTCAAATGGGAAAATCTGTGGCCACCCACCCGTGAAAAAGAGACCGGTCGCAGAACTCACGAAACCTTTTCCCGCCAAATTTGTTATATTAGCGTCTTTAAATTGGGTCATTTGTATTAAGGTGATGAATGAATTGTAATGACACTGTGCCAGGCAGTGGCGTTATACGTTGCATACTGCCACTATTTGCCGCTACAATGCACCTAGGTCCTACTGTACGCTACTCTACTGCTCGCTAGACTGAATCTACTCTCCAGTCAATTTACCGCCACTGGACATATTTTTGTAGGTAAATCTACTCACACCACCAATGCAACGGTTAAACCTCCTACTCCCCCCCTTCCCCTCCCCCCAGGGAATGTCAAGAACTGTCGGGTCCAGGCGGAGGGGAGGGGGGGGGGGGGATTCCAGTTGTCCGCATGCATTGCAAACTGTAGATACGTAATCTTAGGTGTAACCCCCCACCCCCATTCTCAAATCCCACTTGCTAGCGCCCCTCCAAACCATCCCGGTTGTAAGTTTTGGCAAACTACTTCAAGTGGTACCCCCCCCCCCACCTCCCGCTTGCAAAATCCAGGATTTCCCACCCTTTGGATGCCGCTCGCTGTTTGTCGTGGATGCCGCTCGCTGTATGTCGTGGATGCCGCTCGCTGTTTGTCGTGGATGCCGCTCGCTGTTTGTCGTGGACGCCGCTCGCTGTTTGTCGTGGACGCCGCTCGCTGTTTGTCGTGGATGCCGCTCGCTGTTTGTCGTGGATGCCGCTCGCTGTTTGTCGTGGATGCCGCTCGCTGTTTATCGTGGATGCCGCTCGCTGTTTGTCGTGGATGCCGCTCGCTGTTTGTCGTGAATGCCGCTCGCTGTTTGTCGTGGATGCCGCTCGCTGTTTGTCGTGGATGCCGCTCGCTGTTTGTCGTGGACGCCGCTCGCTGTTTGTCGTGGACGCCGCTCGCTGTTTGTCGTGGATACCGCTCGCTGTTTGTCGTGGACGCCGCTCGCTGTTTGTCGTGGATGCCGCTCGCTGTTTGTCGTGGATGCCGCTCGCTGTTTGTCGTGGATGCCGCTCGCTGTTTGTCGTGGATGCCGCTCGCTGTTTGTCGTGGATGCCGCTCGCTGTTTGTCGTGGACGCCGCTCGCTCTTGGTCGTGGATGCCGCTCGCTGTTTTTCGTGGATGCCGCTCGCTGTTTGTCGTGAATGCCGCTCGCTGCTTGTCGTGGATGCCGCTCGCTGTTTGTCGTGGATGCCGCTCGCTGTTTGTCGTGGATGCCGCTCGCTGTTTTTCGTGGATGCCGCTCGCTGTTTGTCGTGGACGCCGCTCGCTGTTTGTCGTGGATGCCGCTCGCTGTTTGTCGTGGATGCCGCTCGCTGTTTGTCGTGGATGCATCCACATCTGTTTTTGCCATACATGACAAGAAGGGGGTGGGGGTGGGGGCGCTTACACCCGAATACATGGCTCCTCTAGCTTCCCATTGTGGCCATAAAACATCTATACAAAAGTTAAAACGTCCTAGCTTGAATAAACTATGCAACATAGCTGAACTCTGTATTCTATTTTCTGATACATCATGCATACAGTATCAATATACATGTATATATATATTGCTATCCATGTCCTTGCAGCTGCAGTCAACTCCACCGAGCGGACCCGCTACTGGTCGGTGAAGACCTGGGGTTCCATCCGGGTCTTCTGTGACCTGAGCGATGACGACGTTGGATGGACCGTCATCATGAAGAAGACGACCGCAGACAACTTCACGTTCGACCGGACATGGGAAGAGTACCGGAAGGGTTTCGGGAATATCGAAGGTGAGCGTGCGAATGCGGGAGCGGGGTAAGGTGAAGCCCGGCTTCCTGTATCTAGACGGATTGATGTCTTGGGTCAATCCATACCGCGGACGGATGATCGGGACACATACAAATTGAAACATTTTGCTGTTTCATACCGCTTTTGTTCACATTAAAGCTATATTGGGCCAAGAGTTCGTGACATAGGTCGGTCGTGGGGCCCTTTCTGCGGTAAATTTTCGCTATTTATTATTTCATTATTTTTTATTATTTCGAACGCACTGACTCGCGAGTGTGCGCGGTGTGTAATCGAATGTAAGATTACATTATATATAACACAGTGCGGCCACCCCCGTTTGTCGAGTCTCCCAACTCTCACTATACCATCTGCCATCCCCGGCAGGCCGCAACTTTTGGCTGGGCCTGGACACCATCCATCAGCTCACCTCCCAGAGATTCACGGACTACGAGCTGTGGGTGGTGCTGGTCAACTCCATGGGGTACCCACACATACTGTCCTATGGCACGTTCTCCGTGGATGGACCAGACACGGCCTACAGGCTACACCTGGAGGACTACTATGGCCGGGGCTCGGAATACCTATCTCGGAGCAATGGAAAGCCTTTCGTGACCAAGGACTTCGATCCCTTTGACACTTTGATATCCACCACTACTCCGTAGGTTGTTTTCTTTCCCTTGCAAGTGGAGTCCATTGATATTTGATGCGCAGTTAAGCTAACGGGTCAACAACAATGGTGGGGGATAGGAGCGGATGTAGGAATTTGCAAAGAGAGTGGGGGAGGGGGGGGGGGGCGGTTGCTCTCGGAAAACATGCGACCGGGGAAGGGGGGGCATTCTTCGTCAATAAGTCAGTTGAAAAAAATGCAACAGTCCGTAACATTCCTGTGTTTGAAGGCAACCCCCCCTCCCCTCCACCCCTGGATCCTTCAATGGTGTACAAAATGTCACTTTGCTATGTATTTCGTCGGAGGACTTTCACAGTGTATGCTTAAATTCCCAAGGCGGGGGGGGGGTTGCAATCCTCCTAGATCCGTCCCTGGGGAAGAACCTTAGTGTTTGTGTAAAGGTTGCTCTTATTCGTTGTCGTACTGCAAAACTTATAGTCATAGAGTCTTCATTGTCAGTGTTGGCCAAAGGCACTTGTGGAGATATTAGTGCTTATTAGCCATTGTGTTTATAAAGTGTATTGATGTTAATAACACCAATACCAACGTTGGTTTTGGCACCGAAGTTAAAAATAATGCAAAGGTCATCATTGGGAAGTGGAAATAAAATCTTAGGGCATTGTTATGCATATTGATGGCTAACTTGACTTTGAAGTGGAAGCCCTCCGCGAAAATGAATTGCGGGGTGGCTGGACGACGAACGTAGGAGATTTTTTTATAATTATGTGTATTCTCCGTTAAGACGTCGGACATGACGACAGGTAGAGTCTGTATGTCCAGGATGCACACGACCATTGTAAGAAGGCGTACGGGCTGCTACTAGTGGTTAGTCTTACTAAGTAAAGTTTAGTAATAAGATCGGAGAACGACTTTACAACGGGTTAGCGAAAAGCCAGCATCTGCCTATGCTTATATATACGCGACATACTAATCAACACCGCTCCGCCCCCCCACCCCGCTACCCCCCACCCAATTTCAGTTAATTGGCGAATATTCATGTTGTTGCAGGAGTTACTACTACAGGTCAAAAAGCAATGACGCCAAAGAATGCGCGACAAGTACCAAGTCTAAGACGGCGGGAGGGGGCTGGTGGTTCTCTAGCTATGACGTCCAGAATGATTGCGGATACACCAGCTTCACCTCCAAGAATCCCTACCACTCAGGCATCACTGACATCAAGCGCGTGGAGATGAAGATCAGACCGCAGCTGTGACGTAGTAGGACCTGAACAGGCGTTTTTCGTGCGTAATTTCAGCCATTGTTTTAGAATATCACTCCTGTGGCCGTATTCGTGATAATGGCTGCGAACGACAATTGTGTTTTAATGCGTAGGCTCTAACACTCCTGGATGTGGTATTCAGCATCACAACATGTCGACATAAAGTTCGGCACTTTCCACATTCTAACAGTGTTTCGATGAATGGTATGTTTCTGTTCCCAGGCGGTAAATCTAGCTGTTAAATAGTGTTAACAAAAAGAATTTACTTGCTTAATTATCGCAATTTATTTTTATTTGATGTTGAAACGAAATATTGAACTTCAAATTTAACTCAACTAGTGCATGTGCATCAAATATAATGATAAATATTTCAGTGAGGTCTTTTGTTTATGTCTCACCAACGTCCAATTCATATTGGGGGGGGGGGCGGGGGATACAAATATATTATGCGACATAATTTAACAGTCAATTTTTTTCTTACAAACAAGAACAAGTTACCTTTGTCTTCTCTTTTTAAATGTATCCATCCAATGTGACAAAATATACGGAAGCTTAATGAGGACATAGATATAACCCCACCCCCCCCTTTTATATAGGGGGACCGACTAATTATCCAGGGGGACCGACTTATTATTAGTAGGGGGACAGACTTATCATCAAGGGGTATCGACTTATTATATCTAGGGCGCCCTACTTCATTATTTAGGGGGCCCTACACAGCGCCCAAACACAAATTACAGGGGTGGATCCAGGGGGAGGGGGAGGGGGGTAGGTAGTTATTTAATGCACAATGTAGGCACCCTCCACGTGACGCTTAATTATCGAAGTCCACACATTCAAGTCAGCGTCACAAAAACCTGAATGTTTAGACTTGTCCAGACCTTAAATGACAGGCCTACAACTCCTAACCCTTATATGGATATGCATATAAAATTAAAGCGAAACTTCTTAACGTGACGTCTCACACTATGAGTAAAACAACAAATATAATGGTAATAATTGTCTTTCAGATCGATGGTTTCATCTTCTTTGTTCTAAGGGGCGCACCATTTCATATCAGGGGGGGCCTAGAAAATAAATTACCATGCAATTTTTTTATTTTTCACAAATTTATTGAAATTTTATAAAAAAACATTTTTTTTTTTTTTATTCTCCGAAATGCGGCATATGACACAATATCTGTACAAAACTATGCAAACATAATAACATCATCTCTAAATATCAACGATTACATCGTATATTGGGTCCCACTTGTCTTTAAAAAAAAAAAAAAAAATTGTATCTTTGTCATCAAATTATTTATTTATTACACCCACAAGGAAATTTTATAAGGCATTTTTTTTTTAATTATGAAAGCAAGTTATTTTTTTTGTAGCATCTGAAAAGCAAACATTTTTTTCCCCCAAATAGTCACAACAAACTATTTTTTTCAAATATTTTCTAGGCCCCCTCCTAAATAGGATTCAGGATTCTTTTCATTTATTTAACCAATACATGACAGAAATTACAGATAAGCTATAATCGTACGGGCTAGGAGATCCAGGCTAAGACCAGAGGTCGCTGTGGCCTGGACCACCTGAGGATCAGAAGAAAGTAAATGTGACGTAATTACAAGAGGCGCCCACGACAGTTTTCCGTCCTGAACAAGGAGTGGGGCGAATATGGAGGAGGGTGGATGGTGTGGCCTTGGTGGGGCGAATATGGAGGAGGGTGGATGGTGTGGCCTTGGTGGGGCGAATATGGAGGAGGGTGGATGGTGTGGCCTTGTTGCACATGTAATATACATCACGATGCAGAGGGCATGACCTTGTTCTTGAGTCTAGCGTCCCAGACGCCGACCAGTTCCACAAGCACGGGGCTCACAGAAAGCTAGACAAAGCCACAACGCTTTGTTTATTATACGAATGTCAAACATACGGTGTCGTCTCGTCCGTTTCCATAAATAGGGCCCTGGATTTGCATGACATAGACATTCATGTCTGTACTTCATCTGGGCCTGGTAATTACAATGTTAAAGTGAGTCCGCAATACACCTCGCACCTATGTGTCATGAAACCCTCTTTAGCTGATGTCTGTTAACGCCGCGCACTGCTGTTGCCCTTGATGTAGACCAATCAGTTGCCGTTGTGAAAGAGAGGACATGACTTGGCAATAGAGTAGACATATAGACTACGTGGGGGCTTCTTGGAATGGAATAATTATTAGACACCTGGACACCTGGACACTCCGCCTGTTGACCGAACGCTTCCTAGCCGCATGGATATAGTGGTTCACGTTTACTGCTGGATCAAGTTAAAAATACGAAGAAAGAAACGACCAAGCTCAAAAGTTCAAAAGAGGAAACGCTTATTCTGGGGCAATGGCACAAAAATCCCCTGTGAAATCTGAATTTATTGTGGTGGATGTGAAAACTGAAGATATGTCCAGCTTCACTTCTATGAAAACATCAAAAAGATATTTAATGGACTTGGTCGAACAGGAACTATCTTCGCAGCGTTTTCAATCAGCCCTCACTATTCTCAAGGTCAGTATGTATGCATCTACAGTAATCACGCTAGTGATTATGCAAGTATTGCGATAGGTTTGTGGTAAATTTCATTTTTTAAGCCTCATAAGTTACCAAATAAAAAACACACAGCTGAAGATATTTATTACAAATCGACCTATCCTAACTTTACGAGGATCTATGTGAGCTTATTTATATTGTATGCAGAAGAATACAAATAAATTAAATTAATTCTTTGCAGTTGGCATGATGTGCTTTATGCTAAGTAAGCCATTAATTCATGGGGCGAACGCCTCTTATTTTGGTGTGGATGCGGCACACATTGTGTTTATTATTGCGACAAGGAACATCGTGAAAAATTGACATTCGACACTGAAATTAGATACTGGACACTGGACCCTCTTCCAGACCCCTAGATATAAACTTAGATGATTACCGTAGATCTACAACCCTATAACCAGAAATATTTAAAATTGACGTGCGCGCGTGATTTGCTCCTCATACATTTGAAACGTGACGAATACAGTATAGACAATTATCGTTTCTGTGTCACGGACGTTCTTAATCTTCTAATTCTGGCGCGGACTGCCTTCTCCCGTTTTTTTAAAGCGAGGCTTCTCATTTTCAATGGCAACTGTTTTGTGCCCCCCCCCCCCCACTGGATCCGCGCCTGTTCTTGTAGACCAAACGGACCCGGGATCGGTCCATCCTCGATCAACCAGACACAACCATGCTCGGCATCCAGTGAATTAGTTCCATAGATGTAACGTAGTCCGCTCCGATATCGGTCCAGTCGCGCAACTACGTTACGTCTCCTAGCAATCTCTTTCCATTAGCAAAATCCCGCCCGAAATCTGGGCGGGCTTTACACGGTCATAAAACTACTTTTTTACCTCGATATTTAGCAATGAACTACATATTTACATAAAGTAACCTATTCTCTGTTAGTCGGTAAAAAAATCCAGTCGTGTCCTAACTTGATTTGTGTGCTTTGAAAACTTATTCGTTCGGCGAGCTGTTTTGGAGCTTTTCTGCCTGCCGCTGGTGCCATGTTTTGATTGGGGTTCACGCGTACCGGAAGAAATAATCGTTGGGCGTGCGCACATTTTTGGTTGGAAAATGTAAAGTACGGATTTTACATCACATCAAACAGCATGTCATGGTAGTTTAACGGTCGTTTGTTTCAAATGGTCCGACTTTACCAGATCAGTGACATCGTTGCATTAAAATCTTTGAAAGCATAACTTAAGTGGAAGTTCTTTCAGCGTTCCATTGATGTTTAATTTGCATTCAAGACCATCTCACTGAGCAAATGACAGCGGGAGGGGTGTGGATCTCGGAATATTTTAGACCGCCCGGCGGCCGTGGGGGGCGGGGGAGGCCTCGTATACAAAGTTGGTTGGGAGGGTTCCGTGGGGTGCCTTGATGCCTGAGAGAGTGGATATTTGTGATGAAAAAGATATCCCTATAGCTATAGAGCCGATGTTTAAAAACTTCTGACCAGGGTGGAAGGGGGGGGGGGGGGGGCAAGACTGACAAGCGTAACTTCGGCGTACGGCGGAAGCTGAAATTACGTACTCCTCGCGTTGAACCAAGAATTGCACAAACAACTTGACGTTGGCCGTTACCGTTGGCCCCGTTACCGTTGACTCCCGCCCCTGTGTCAGCCCCTGCTCTTCACTAATTTGTGGGTTTTGGCGGCATCAGGTGTATTCCCCTCCCTCGGAAACGGATGGGGAATGCTGAACAGTTAAGACGAGCATCCACCTTTGGAAAATGCCGGAAAAGTAGCAATTGATCCCGCTCCGACCGTCAGCTACCTTTATTCCCGCCGGAGGGGGGGGGGGGGGGGTCCGTATTTTTCATCAAAATACAGCTTCAGAAATAAAATATTCCTAAAAAAAAGTAAATCCACAAAACCCACATTTCATATGAAAACCAACATTAGAAGAGAACGTCTGGAAATTTTGGCTACATTTGGGCGGGTTCCCCATCAACCCCCTCCATACTATTCATCACGCAGGGGGACCCCGCGGCACGAAGCCAGCGAGGAGTCTTTTAGTTACGGCGAGCACACAATTTGTACGTTAGTGCGCACCGCTTCTCCCAGAGCGGTGCGCACTAACGCACTCTCGGCAGAAAGTGCAACTGCAATCATGGCGGAGCTTGATTCGTTTCGGTTGTTACTGGTGCAAAGTTGTTGTTTCTCACGCTCCAGAACGTCTGACAACAATTCTACCGCGCAAAATTAGACGCTAATACCTTTACCTGCAAGTTATACTGGTAAGAGAGCGCTGTACAATGTGTACATTCACTTAAGCGATTCAAAACGTCCCGGGTGTTGTCGTCGCTTCGCTCTGCTAATGAGCGGGGTGCGCTTGGAAGCAAGACGCTGTTGGCGGTAGCCACAGCGGCTTGCTTGCAGGACTACCAGTGAATCTGTTCACAACATTCATATCATTGAGCCAAGAAGCTCCTTGGTCCAGATTTGGGTCACGGGTGCACGCACACAGGTGGTTAAATACACCAATCCATCCATTATTCCATCCAGCAGAACGTGTCACCTTTATCAACATCGGAAGAGCAGTTCGTTCACGCGTGTTTGAACTGAGACCTCGAGCGTCTTTTGACCAATACATGGCGTGCCAGGTTTGGCATTGATGGGTATACATCTGTCCCCAAGGTACCCCGCTAGGTGGCAGCACTCATCGAGAACCCCAGATGGGGTCAAGAATTAAGCTGGCTGATTCCACGCTCAAATGTGATAGATGTCGATACGGTAGCAATATAAGTTTTTTTATTACAAGCAGGCATAGTATAGGTAATAAAATATTAAACATAAAATTCATATTAAAGTTCTTTTGCTTACTTCCGGAATTCCGCGATATTCTGGAATAGATCTAAGCTTACTTACTTTTTGATTAACGACGTCATAATCAAAGGGGAAGACAATATCCGCTGAGAGGAAATAGTTCTCACAGGCGGCATCAAATGATTCTGGTGAAGAACACATTCCATGACATGGTCAGATTTTATGTATCAATCGTTTATATGTACTAGTTAAAGAACGAGTTGGAGTGCATTCGCCAAAATAAAGCACGAGACGCGATAGCGTCGAATGGTTTATTTGGGGAATGCACGACAGCGAGTTCTTTAACGAAGGCATTAAATTTGCTCACGTTTGGACACAGGAAATTGACCATTGCAATTGCACTGCTCGACTAATACGTGTGCGAGCATTATGGCAACAACGGTTCGTCATTGTGAAGCCCCTGGAGGAGAATAGTGTGGAGGGCGTGGAGGAAGTAGATATTTTGGAAGTCTTGTTTTCTAAATCACCACACAAGGGTGGAGTCATTACGTCTAAGTTTCCCGAAAACATAACCCTCTGATATGAGCGATATAAGAGATCTAACACTTCTGATTTAAAACCCATCTGCCATACAATAATTTATGCCGGGTCTTTAAACACATATGTGACGCCTGCTGTAGCAATGACATGACATGACTATGTCAGACAGCCCCCCATTTTTAGACGGCATGAGAAATGTATGCAATCGATAACTGTCGAAATGCCATATATGTTAAGTTTTCTGATCTAATCCCCTGCCCCCTTGGAGCCAAACATTGACCTATGCATTCCATTGTTTGTCTTGAAATTGGCAAGTTCTGACAACATCAGATGGCGCGCTTCCGCTCAGCTCAGCTCGACTGATTACACCGTGACACTTAGCGGAGTCAATATTAGCAACAACTGTTCATTATCAAGATAATGCACAGTTTTTCCGTTCATTATTTAAAAAAACACTATTTTGTCGTTCTTTATTTAAATAACGCACACTTCCGTTAATAAAGCACGGCTAGATCTGTTTTCTAATGCATTCTTCTAGATAATGAACATTTAAGACAAAGGCGTGACGTCACACAATTTTTTAATCCTGGTTTAGACAATCTGGTAAAATCCACTGATGACGTCACTCTATTGTTCTCTCACGACATTATTTTTCTGTAGTGTAGTGGCTTTTGAGTCATAAGGATGTGGATTTTACATAAGTTAATGACCTCGGAAAACGACATTACCGGATAACAATGGGTCCTCGGGCTTCGCCCTCGGACTCCATTATTACCCGGTAATGTCGTGTTCCTCGGACATTAACTTACACGTCGCTTGCTAGTGCAGCCGGTCGCTTGCTCGTCTGTTGCTCGTCTCTAATTCTTCAAACCCCAGTCGCCGAAAGTCAGGTGAGCAGTGGCTCCATCGCGTGAGTGACGTACGAGTTATTCGAATGCGTTTGGTCAGGGGCTGAGTAAGCGATGTCATTGGGCAGTCTCTTTGGCGGGTTAAAGGGAACCACTAGCCTGGCCTCTAACGCTGCTTAACCGATTCATATATTACCCAATTATCTATCCTCCAAATTACAGAATTTTTCGTCATATCTGTAGCTTACAATAACATTTAGAAGTGACCACCAGGCACGATTTCGCCGCCTACGCAGGCGGCAGCCCTTTTTGGAGGAGTGTCCGCGATTGACCAATCAGTACCCGCGATACTCTAATTTATTCAAACCGGAAATTGCGCCTATTGTGCGAGCAACCAAAGAGCGCGCGATCATCGCTAATATAAATAGCTGCGATTCTAACTCCAATCATGGCATTGTTGCGAAGTCGATCGTCGTAAGACGTATATCAATTTGTGTGGATGGTACTTTTCCATGATACACTAAGATCATGGTCTACTGCGCGGCTTGAAACTGCCGCTGTTCATCTGTAAATTGCGGCCCTGATCGCTCTCTTCGCGAGTTATAACGTAAGGCGGCGCCACATCAATAGTCACAATGTGCGTCAATGATCTAGGCAAAATGGCACTCTGCTTGACATTGCTGGGGGCGGGTTGCCTTAATTTTTTTTCTCCTTACCAGTCGGCCGAAACAAAGCGTCAACACTGGTCAATTTAATTTTAAGATGTAAACTTTCGGCGCAGATCGCGATTAAATTAGATTGGACACCCGCTTTAATGTCACTTCTTTATTGGCGCCTGAGACGACCATGACCGTATTATCCAAGCACGGTGACCACAGAGAGGCCCCACCAGGAAGTGTATTGGCATGCAGTCATGCAGTCTGGTCTCCAGATGTCGCCCCGATGGTCTACCACTTGATCCTGCCTTCCCTCGGTGATGAGGGATTGGTAGTTTAGGCCACATTTATGCACACGCGGTTGCAGTGTTGTCATCACTTTTCTAAACGTAGTCTCTATAAATTCGTTTTCCACAAATTTTATTGAAGCGAAGCCGTCTATGCTGTTTTTATCAGTTGTACTTTACAAGATTATTGGGGTAAAAAAACTATTTTCATTTCTGATACAGTCGTACGCGGCTGATCTTCTTTGTCAAGCTCCCTGCACGGTGGCGCTACGCAAGCTCCACTTTTACCGCTGTTGTCGGCATGGGGCAACTTTCAAGATTCTTGAAAAACGGTAAAATCAGTTGTAACATTATAATTTTTGACAATAAAACATAAAAATAATGAGCTCTGTGTATTTAATACAGCAAAAAACACCTTGTACCCTTTCGAAAAAAATATAATTGTTCTTTTCATCACCTGATACGGTATGTTATTAGGCTTAGTTTAGGTCCCAATACTATTTTATCGATTTGCGCAGCGCCGCTCTGGCAAGCGAGTGTGAAAATGCATTGATATATGCACAGATATATAATGGAGCCCTAGCGGAGTGAGTCGATAGCAGAGAGCGCTTCTTTGTAACAACGGACAGTTTGACCCGACCTCATGACTTCAATAAATCGTTGGAACCCTGCGCCGGAGCCAAATAAAGTCTAATGTGAAATGTATGCGACCATAATCTTCGAAGTTAAAGAGATTCCCGCACTGCTTGTTCCGCGGTAGGGTCGCTTGCTCAAAATGATTCAAAGAGAGTCTAACAACGTGGCCGTATCTGTCTACAATGCGATGTCGCCATCTAACCGGGGCATTTGTAAACTATACTCATTTCCTGGCAGGGAGAGCCCGGGGATAATGGTATGACAGGATGAAACTACCCCCCAGACAGAGCCTGTTGCATCTGAATTCGTATTTTAAGTCGTCCTGGGTACACAAGGATGAAACTGGTCCAATAAACCTGCCGGAGCCATGACGGGTGAATGGATAAAACATGCCCAAGATTTAAGTGCCCAGGCCACCTCGACTCCACCTTGTTTGGGAAAGGATGATTAATATATACATTCAAAGACACTCAAGAGGGGCGGCGTGACCAATTTGGGGGTGGGAGCAAATAAATGGTCCAAATTGCATGTTAGAACCCTCGAAATGGATTATTATAGTAAATGATAGGCGTGAGTCATACGTGAGCGATGTCTAAAATTCGCTATCACATGGCTAAGCAACCCAAATGATTATCTAGCCTTTTTATGCCAGAGCCTTCCACCCCCGCCCACCCACTCCCGCTTTCTTCCGACTGTGCTGATCAAGAACAAACTGCATATTTTTTACCTTAATCAATTCCGCAACATTTGCTGATATCTTTCCACGCTGCTCAAAAGAGTTACATAGGATGACCGTGCAATCGTCTGGTAATCTGGCTGTCTAGAAGGAAGGTACACTGAATGTAGACCCCATGTCCTTGTTATTATTACACTGGTTAGTATGGCGGGCTATCCAAACATTTATTCCCTAATTCTTGATATCGATAATTAAATTGTTGATATCAAGAATTGAATGGTTGATATCAAGAAGTGATTTCTTGATATCAAGAATTAGGGAATAAATGTTAGGATGGCCCGCCATAGGTTAGTGTGCTGTGAACACGGAGTGTGATGCGGATCACCAACTGTGTGAACCTACTCGATGCGAGTGCGAGTCAAGGCCACGCAGGTTGGTAGTGCATGAGTTCTTCAAACGATTGCTCCATTGGAAGAGCTAATTGTAGGTTTAGTCTGCAGCTTGTTCCTTCCTAGATCTCCCCACAGAGCTTTATCGCTTTGTCACTGGCGTCGACACTGGCTGACTGCCCATCCCGCCGGTTCGCCCACCCACCCTCTACACCCCCACCTTCTACCCCTTCCCCACCCCCCGACTTCCACCCCATATGGTCAGTCTGGTTGATATGCATTGGGTGCTGTGTGCTTCGCAACACGGCAGTGTAGGCAGCCAGACAGACAGCCAGCCAGGCAGGCAGGCATGCGGGCAGGCCTCGTTATACCGGTCAAGGTATTATCCACATGGAGGGTGACGGGACCGGTTCGCCTTGGCGACAATCGTCAGCCAACCCGACACCCTCCCGCCACTGACCCCGCCAGGTCCGCAAGCTGCCGTCATGGTTCGCTTTCTGGCCTGTCAAAAACACCAGGCCACTGATGATAGCTATCAGCAGGCGCCCCAAGTCCTGCCTGATGTCTCTTACTGCTTTAGGGTTTGTATATTTCCACCTGCTTCACCTGGTATCGCCAATATAGTGTTTGATTTGATCAGGGTTGGTGTGTGTGTGTTACACAAGTCGGTACCAATTATTGATATCAACAATGTAATATACACAATTTTATTTCACAATGGGGATAATGGTCTGTTTCAAGATTTATGTGTTTGATGTGTATTACACCACCTATTTTTATTTCATTGATATATTGAAATGAAACATGTTTATATAATTGCACCTGGCCTCTTAATACAATGATGCTCATACAATGGTCATATCCATATTTCAAACATATTTACTACATTACTTTTGATCACGATCAACATCTGCCTATCGCACCAATCTAGTTTTGTAATATGCCTTCTTAAAACTCGTAAATATCATTAGATTTGGGGCCATCCGAAAATTGTAATGTTTATTAAGGCGTGGTATTCATAAACCACACAGGGCCGCAGCGATAGCTCAGTGGGCTGGAGGGCTCGCCTTGATTGCTCTGGCCACCTGAGAGCCTCACGGCACGTGGATCGGTGGTTCGAGCCCTGCTGTGACCATGTCTGTGTGGTCCCAGGATAAAGATTCCTTGTCCTTCGCAAAGAGCACGGGATAATCACCGGGGACATGGCTCCACTTTCGCTTCCTTGTCCCATTGACGCGATATAACCAAAAGTGGTCAAAGCAATATATTCCGTAATTTTTGTTCTACCAACCTATTATCCATGTCAAATAAGTATATTCTGTTTTAAATTTAAATCCTGAAAGCCCGTGGCTATCCGGAGAGAACGAATTTGTTTTCCGGAGCAGCAGGGTTGGTGGCCGGCTTTATATCCCTGCGCGCCTGTTCGCTGTTCGGTAGGGTCATCCATAAAACGCGGAAAACTTCGGAAAACATCTTCGCGGCGGAAATTCCGAAGTTTTTCGCAGTATTCCGCATGATTTCGCAGGTATTTCGCGTTTTAGTGACGCCCCTTCGGTAATCTGGGTGATGTCGACCGCGGCTCGCTAGGATGTCCGCGTGCGATATAAATAAACCGCGTAGTTTTATGTTAAAATTGTTGTTTTAAAGACTCAAAGAGATAAATAATATATGCATCATAATTTTAAGATACTTTTAGTCTTGATTGTAAAGTGTAAGAAATCTAAGATGGCCCATGTAAGTATATTGCTTTAAGCGTCCTGAATAAACAACCAGCCAACCAATCATAAATCACACGTTACCTAAGCATGAAATTTCCCATTTCACAGCTACCGAAGCACGCATGAAAGTACAGTGTTTTGTACGTGCCATTCCAAATGGATCGGCTAGTGATAACAATAGATACGACATATACAATGGTCACGACGTCAGTAATTGCACCCTGGGTCTGCCGAATGTCCTGGGTAATTAAGCTACTAATTGTAGTTTTATAATACGGCCCCATAAACTGCCGGAATGGAGAACGGAGGATCTCTCGCCTCAGTCATTGATATCCTGGTGTCGAAGGGTTTCTTGGTCTGTGCTGACCAATGTGTACACGTGGAAAGAAAGCGACTAATCCAAGACAGCCATCATATATGCGGTGTTTTGCAGAATGCCGAGGTGGAACTTTCGGACGACAACTTGGAGTTGCTCCGGCTATGGGACGAGGCTCATTACAGGGAGAAGGAACGGCAGCTGGGCAGAAAACTCACCGCCCTGGGCCGCTTCAGGGTCCGACAAAGGTACGTAGGCCAAACCTGTGAAGAAACATTCAACCTCATACATCTCTGGCGATCCGCCGACTGTTGTGACCAAACGCCAACTGTCCGAACGAAACGACGGCCAACGCCAACTGCCCAGACCAAACACCAACTGTCCTTACAAATGCAAACTGTCCTGACCACACGTCAGCTACCCGGACCAAACACCGACTGTCCTGACCAACGCCAACTGTCCTGACCAAACACCAACTGTCCTGACCAAACACCAGCTGCCCTGACCAACGCCAACTGTCCGGACCAAACACCAACTGTCCTGACCAACGCCAACTGTCCTGACCAAACACCAGCTGCCCTGACCAACGCCAACTGTCCGGACCAAACACCAACTGTCCTGACCAACGCCAACTGTCCGGACCAAACACCAATTGTCCTGACCAAACACCAACCGTCCTGACCAACGCCAACTGTCCGGACCAAACACCAACCGTCCTGACCAACGCCAACTGTCCGGACCAAACACCAACTGTCCTGACCAACACCAACTGTCCGGACCAAACACCAACCGTCCTGACCAACGCCAACTGTCCTGACCAAACACCAACTGTCCTGACCAAACACCAACCGTCCTGACCAACGCCAACTGTCCGGACCAAACACCAACTGTCCTGACCAACACCAACTGTCCGGACCAAACACCAACTGTCCTGACCAAGGCCAAGTGTCCTGGCCAACGCCAACTGTCCGGACCAAACACCAACTGTCCTGACCAACGCCAACTGTCCAGACCAAACACCAACTGTCCTGACCAACGCCAACTGTCCGGACCAAACACCAATCGTCCTGACCAACACCAACTGTCCTGACCAAACACCAACCGTCCTGACCAACGCCAACTGTCCTGACCAAACACCAACTGTCCTGACCGACGCCAACTGTCCTGACCAAACACCAACTGCCCTGACCAACACCAGCTGCCCTGACCAACGCCAACTGTCCCAGCCAACGCCAGCTGTCCGGACCAAACACCAGCTGCCCTGACCAACGCCAACTGTCCGGACCAAACACCAACCGTCCTGACCAACGCCAACTGTCCGGACCAAACACCAACCGTCCTGACCAACGCCAACTGTCCGGACCAAACACCAACTGTCCTGACCAACCCAACACCAACTGTCCGGACCAAACACCAACTGTCCTGACCAACGCCAACTGTCCTGACCAAACACCAACTGTCCTGACCAACGCCAAGTGTCCTGGCCAACGCCAACTGTCCGGACCAAACACTAGCTGCCCTGACCAACGCCAACTGTCCTGACCAAACACCAACTGTCCTGACCAACGCCAAGTGTCCTGGCCAACGCCAACTGTCTGGACCAAACACCAACCGTCCTGACCAACGCCAACTGTCCGGTAAAACACCAACTGTCCTGACCAAGGCCAAGTGTCCTGGCCAACGCCAACTGTCCGGACCAAACACCAACTGTCCTGACCAAACACCAACTGTCCGGACCAAACACCAACTGTCCTGACCAACGCCAACTGTCCGGACCAAACACCAATCGTCCTGACCAACGCCAACTGTCCGGACCAAACACCAACCGTCCTGACCAACGCCAACTGTCCTGACCAAACACCAACTGTCCTGACCGACGCCAACTGTCCTGACCAAACACCAACTGCCCTGACCAACACCAGCTGCCCTGACCAACGCCAACTGTCCCAGCCAACGCCAGCTGTCCGGACCAAACACCAGCTGCCCTGACCAACGCCAACTGTCCTGACCAAACACCAACCGTCCTGACCAACGCCAACTGTCCGGACCAAACACCAACCGTCCTGACCAACGCCAACTGTCCTGACCAAACACCAACTGTCCTGACCAACGCCAACTGTCCCAGCCAACGCCAGCTGTCCGGACCAAACACCAGCTGCCCTGACCAACGCCAGCTGTCCGGACCAAACACCAGCTGCCCTGACCAACGCCAGCTGTCCGGACCAAACACCAGCTGCCCTGACCAACGCCAGATGTCCGGACCAAACACCAGCTGCCCTGACCAACGCCAGCTGTCCTGACCAAACACCAACCGTCCTGACAAAACTCCAACTCTCCTGACCACACGCCAGCTGCCCTGACCAACGCCAACTGTCCCAGCCAACGCCAGCTGTCCGGACCAAACACCAGCTGCCCTGACCAACGCCAACCGTCCTGACCAAACTCCAACTCTCCTGACCACACGGCAGCTATCCTGACCTATCACGAAGCTTCCCTATTGGTTGCTAGCCATCTTGACTACTTCATATTGGCCAACTTATGGACGCGTCGCTACCATTCTGACCCTTCGCCAGGCTGAGTCAACAAGTACCAGCCTTTCTGACCATTCGTCCACCTATTTGAGGCCCTATCGTTGAGATCTATCGCCAATGTTCAACTGCTGGACAACCTCTTTAAACAGTTGTCAGTGTTAGCAAATATATTAGTACACCAAGATAGGTCATACGGCAAAAGCCCATTGTAAAATGTGTAATGCGGCGAGTAGTGGCGCCGATATGCGGCGACCGCGTAACGTTGGGCTGCCACTGCGCTGACGATAACGCAGACTGCGTGATAAGCGGCGCCCTGTGAACTACAAATTGGATTTTAGCGCTATTAATTCGGGTGATTTAAAGCCTGGTGGTGTTCTTTCATGCTTTCGGGTATATTTTACATTAAATATATATAATTTTGTATTTTTTATGAGGCCGCCACATAATTATCTGGCGGCCGCCACATAATTATCTAGCGGCCGCCACATAATTATCTAGCGGCACGCCAATCTGTCACTTACGAAAATTGGACTCTTTGGGGCACAGAGCAAAATTGGGCAATGTTTTTGGTGGGAAACCGCCTCCTTTCCCACCAGAGATGCATTTCCTCTCAATATGGGGCCTTTCTATCCAATTTTATAAGGAGCCCTATTCCCCAGCACTGGCCGACTCCCAATCTGCCACTTACGACAATTGGACCCTTCGGGGCACAGGGCAAAAGTGGGCAATGTATATGGTGGGAAACCGCCTTCTTACCCACCAGAGATGCATTTCCTCTCAGAATGGGGCCCTTCTATCCAATTTCATAAGAAACCCTATTCCCTAGCACTGGCCGACTCCCAATCTGCCACTTACGAAAATTGGACTCTTTGGGGCACAGGGCAAAAGTGGGCAATGTATATGGTGGGAAACTGCCTCCCTACCCACCAGAGATGCATTTCCTCTCAATATGGGGCTTTTTATCCAATTTTATAAGAAACCCTATTCCCTAGCACTGGCCGACTCCCAATCTGCCACTTACGCAAATTGGACTCTTTGGGGCACAGGGCAAAAGTGGGCAATGTATATGGTGGGAAACTGCCTCCCTACCCACCAGAGATGCATTTTCTCTCAACATGGGGCCTTTTTATCCAATTTTATAAGAAACCCTATTCCCTAGCACGGGCCGACTCCCAATCTGCCACTTACGCAAATTGGACTCTTTGGGGCACAGGGCAAAAGTGGGCAATGTATATGGTGGGAAACCGCCTCCTTTCCCACCAGAGATTCATTTCCTCTCAACATGGGGCCTTTTTATCCAATTTTATAAGAAACCCTATTCCCTAGCACGGGCTGACTCCCAATCTGCCACTTACGCAAATGGGATTCTTTGGCGCACAGGGCAAAAGTGGGCAATGTATATGGTGAGAAACTGCCTCCTTTCCCACCAGAGATGCATTTACTCTCAATATGTGGCCTTTCTATCCAATTATATAAGCCACCCTACTCCCAAGCAATGGCCGACTCCCAATCTGTCACTTGCGAAAATTGGACTCTTTGGGGCACAGGGCAAAATTGGGCAATGTATATGGTGGGAAACTGCCTCCTTACCCACCAGAGATGCATTTACTCTCAATATGTGGCCTTTCTATCCAATTATATAAGCCACCCTACTCCCAAGCAATGGCCGACTCCCAATCTGTCACTTACGACAATTGGACCCTTCGGGGCACAGGGCAAAAGTGGGCAATGTTTTTGGTGGGAAACCGCCTTCTTACCCACCAGAGATGCATTTCCTCTCAGAATGGGGCCTTTTTATCCAATTTCATAAGAAACCCTATTCCCTAGTACTGGCCGACTCCCAATCTGCCACTTACGAAAATTGGACTCTTTGGGGCACAGGGCAGAAGTGGGCAATGTATATGGTGGGAAACTGCCTCCCTACCCACCGGAGATGCATTTCCTCTCAATATGGGGCTTTTTATCCAATTTTATAAGAAACCCTATTCCCTAGCACTGGCCGACTCCCAATCTGCCACTTACGAAAATTGGACTCTTTGGGGCACAGGGCAAAAGTGGGCAATGTATATGGTGGGAAACTGCCTCCTTACCCACCAGAGATGCATTTACTCTCAATATGTGGCCTTTCTATCCAATTATATAAGCCACCCTACTCCCAAGCAATGGCCGACTCCCAATCTGTCACTTACGAAAATTGGACTCTTTGGGGCACAGGGCAAAATTGGGCAATGTATTTGGTGGGAAACCGCCTCCTTTCCCACCAGAGATTCATTTCCTCTCAACATGGGGCCTTTTTATCCAATTTTATAAGCCACCCTACTCCCAAGCAATGGCCGACTCCCAATCTGCCACTTGCGAAAATTGGACTCTTTGGGGCACAGGGCAAAATTGGGCAATGTATATGGTGGGAAACCGCCTCCTTACCCACCAGAGATGCATTTCCTCTCAATATGGGGCCTTTCTATCCAATTTTATAAGGAGCCCTATTTCCCAGCACTGGCCGACTCCCAATCTGCCACTTACGAAAATTGGACCCTTCGGGGCACAGGGCAAAAGTGGGCAATGTATATGGTGGGAAACTGCCTCCCTACCCACCAGAGATGCATTTCCTCTCAATATGGGGCCTTTTTATCCAATTTTATAAGAAACCCTATTTCCTAGCACTGGCCGACTCCCAATCTGCCACTTACGAAAATTGGACTCTTTGGGGCACAGGGCAAAAGTGGGCAATGTATATGGTGGGAAACTGCCTCCTTACCCACCAGAGATGCATTTACTCTCAATATGTGGCCTTTCTATCCAATTATATAAGCCACCCTACTCCCAAGCAATGGCCGACTCCCAATCTGTCACTTACGAAAATTGGACTCTTTGGGACACAGGGCAAAATTGGGCAATGTATTTGGTGGGAAACTGTCTCCTTTCCCACCAGAGATTCATTTCCTCTCAACATGGGGCCTTTTTATCCAATTTTATAAGCCACCCTACTCCCAAGCAATGGCCGACTCCCAATCTGCCACTTGCGAAAATTGGACTCTTTGGGGCACAGGGCAAAATTGGGCAATGTATATGGTGGGAAACCGCCTCCTTACCCACCAGAGATGCATTTCCTCTCAATATGGGGCCTTTCTATCCAATTTTATAAGGAGCCCTATTTCCCAGCACTGGCCGACTCCCAATCTGCCACTTACGAAAATTAGACCCGTCGGGGCACAGGGCAAAAGTGGGCAATGTATATGGTGGGAAACTGCCTCCTTGCCCACCCGATATGCATTTCCTCTCAGAATGGGCCCTTTCTATCCAATTTTATAAGCAACCCTATTCCCTAGCACTGGCCGACTCCCAATCTGCCACTTACTAAAATTGGACTCTTTGGGGCACAGCGCGAATTTCGGCAAGGTATATGGTAGGAAACCATCTCCCTGGTCACCAGAGATTCATTTCCTCTCAATATGGGGCCTTTTATCCAATTTTATAAGAAACCCTATTCCCTAGCACTGGCCGACTCCCAATCTGCCACTTACGCGAATTGGACCCTTTGGGGCACAGGGCAAACGTAGGCCATGCATATGGTGGGAAACCGCCTCCCTACCCGTCCCACCAGAGATACATTTCCTTTCAATATGGGGCCTTTCTCTCCCATTCCATAAGCAATACTATTCCCCAGCACTGGCCGACTCCTAATCTGCCACTTACGCAAATTGGACTCTTTGGGCCCAGGGTGAAATTAAGCTATATATTTGATGGGAAACCAACTCCCTGCCTACCAGAAATACATTTTCTTTCAATATAGGGCCTTTCTCCCATTTCAAAAGCAACCATATTCCTTAGCACTAGCCGACTCTCAATGTGTCACTTACGCAAATTGGACGCTTTGGGGTCCAGAGGGAAATTACGCAAAGTATATATAGGCAAACCGCCTCCCAACCTACCCACAGGGGATAAATTTTCTCTCAATATGTGGCGTTTTCATCCTATTCCAGTAGCAAACCTATTCCCCAGCACTGGCCGACTCCGAATCTGCCACTTACGCAAATTGGACTCTTTGGGACTCAATGGTAAATTAGGGAATGTATATGGTAGAAAACCACCTCCCTGCCTACCAGATATGCATTTTTTTCAATATAAGGCATTTCTCTCCGAATTCAAAAGCAACCCTATTCCCCAGCACTAGCCGACTCTCAATCTGCCAATTACGCAAATTGGACTCTTTCGGGCCCAGGGAAAACTATGCAATGTATATGATGGGAAACCACATCCCCGGTCACAAGAGATGCATTTCTTCATAATATGGAGCCTTTCTCCCCCATTCCATAAACAACCCTATTCCCCAGCACTGGCCGACTCCCAAACTGCCACTTACGCAAATTGGACTCTTTGGGGCCCAGGGCGAAATTAAGCAATGTATTAGATGGGAAACCACCTTCCTGTCTACCAGAGATACATTTTCTTTCAATATAGGGCCTCTCTTATTTCAAAAGCAACCCTATTCCCCAGCACTGGCCGACTCCCAATCTGCCACTTACACAAATTAGACTCTTTGGGGCCCAGGGGGAAATTAGCCAATGTATATGGTGGGACACCGCCTTCGGCCCTGCTTACCAGAGATGCATTTCCTTTCAATATGGGGCCTTTCTATCTCATTCCATAAGCAAATCCATCCCCCAGATCTGGCCGACTCCCAGTCTGCCATTTACGCAAATTGGACTCTTTGGGGCCCAGGGGTAAATAAGGGAATTTATATGGTGGGAAACCGCCTCCCTGCCTACCAGAGATACATTTCCGTTCAATATGGGACATTTCTCTCCCATTCCATAAGCAACCCTATTGCCCAGCACTGGCCGACTCATAATCTGCCGCTTACGCAAATTGGACTTTGGAGCCCAGGGGCAAGTTGAGCAAAGTGTATGGTGGGAAACCCCCTCCCTTCGTACCAGAGATACATTCCCTTTCAATATTGGACCTTTCTATCCGATTCCATAAGAAACCCTATTCCCCAGCACTGGCCGACTCCCAATCTGCCACTTACGCAAATAGGACTCTTTGGGGTCCATGCAGAAATTAGGCAACGTAAATGGTGGGAAACCGTCTCACTGGGCACCAGGTGCACAGGGCATTACGTAATAAACTGTGGGATTGTGAACTTTGGGAGGGTTGCAGGAATAAATCATCCCCCGCTCTCTGCTTTTGCACATAACAACAATCCGTTCATCGTGGATGGTAAACTGCTGGCCAAAGATTTCGTTCGCAATTTATAATCAATCGAGAATATGAACACTCAGTCAGGGGAAATGTATGGTTTATAACTTCAGTCATTTAAAGAAAGAAGTAATAGTAATTTTTTATTTTTTTATACCACTCGAGTCTTGGTATTATATTGTCGCTAGAAATATTTTAAAAGATTATCGCGCGAGTGTAACCTATTTGCACTTTACAAAAGGGTAAAAGGTATCGCGCGACTGCTACCTATTTTCGTTTGCTTATTTCAAAAAGGCCAAACGGTTTCTGATGACTTATCTTTTTTGCTTTTTCATGTTTCAAAACGGGAAAAGAAATTGCCGAAGCCCCTCTTCTGCTTTAAATTTTTGTGGAATAGGAAATTGAAAAGGGGAAAACTCAGCTTTTGCTATGTTCAGAAGCAAAAGGAAAAACGAACAAACGGTATATCCAAGGATTTATCACAACCGAAACGGCGATGATTATTAGCTTTCTTTATTTATAGATTGAAACAATCGAGTTTTCTGCAAATTGTGATATATATGTCGCCTGGGCTTAGATTTGGCGGGAAAAGCTCGACAAGCAGCTTTAAGTGATTGAATAACAATGTTGTATCGTATAGAATTATACACTGCTGTATAACACGTGAATATGAAGAAAAAGTTAAACATCTCTTAAGTGATTTCTGTGAAGCCTTTATTTCAGGTCGAAGACGGAGTTTAGGTCCGGGACCTACAATCATTTTTGGTGAACCATAAACGTATTTATGCGGTAGACCAACGAAGCGGACCTAGGCCTACTAACAAGCTCTATGGGCACAAAACCATGCTTTTTACTTTCTCAGCTATTTACTACGCTTTTACTCCACACCTGTTTAACATGGTCACAATACAACCTCTTATCAAAGGCGGAAAACAATCCCTCAATAATGGTGATAATTGTAGGGCTGACTGGATGTTCCAAGAGAAAAGCAGCGAAAGTCAAGTACAGACTACTTACATTTCGACTTTGCGTCAAGGAGCTCTACTAATGAACTTTTGCATTCTTAGAAACTGTCACATATCTTGTAAAAACCGATTCCCCTCCATATGTGCTACTGCTTGATGCATCGAAAGCTTCCGACAAGGTAAAAGTTATTCGACCTGTTGATAAAAAGAAACGTAAAAACATCTGGATACTGTTGCACCTTTGGTTATATGTACTGTGGTGCGTTCGGTTATGCAGATTTTGTCTTACGTGTAATCCTTGGCTAATAACGCAGAATTATACTTCAACTGTGAGATTGTCAAAACGGTAACAGGCGATATACCTCTCGTTCATATTATTGGCCCGAACGTCTCCGGCGACGTCAACCGCACATCAGGCGTCTTATGCGAACTAACACGCCGCACGAATTATGTAATAGGCAATCACGTACTTGGTCCAAAGCCGCGTGTTATACCAAAGCATAATCCCCATAACCACCGGCATGTTATGGGCAGAACAAGAGGTATTTGCCTTCCTCGGGAATAAGCTTTTCATTTCACCGTGAACTGGAAAATGAGGAAATTAATTCTTCGTGAACTGGGAATGAGGTATTAGCCGACCCTCGTGATCAAAGATTTCCTCTTAGTGTGAGCTGGGAATTTTGATATTAAATAGCCCGGAATCGGGAAACCGCCAATTTATATAATACATCGGCCCTCATTATTGTATGCAGGGAGTTCATATTTTAATTCACCGTGAAGTGTGAATAAAGAAATTTATTATTCGTGACCTGAGAACATCAGCCCCCTCCCCTTGCCCCCCCCCCCTGTATACTGTCAGCTGTGAATATAGTGGTACCATATTTCCACCTACTGTGTTCGATTTGGCGAATTTATGAACAAGGAGCTGCGGACTCATAGCAACAATTCCCAAGTCAAACCACGTGGCGTTTTTGTTGCGCACGCGTTACTTGGCCACGTGGCCACGACGCGTTTTTACTGGTAGCTGGAACGTGGCTACCACGTGGTGAAATCACGTTTAGAATACCACGTGGCCACGACGCGATTTTGTATGGTAACTGTAACGTGGCTACCACGTGGCCTCGAAGTGATTTTGTATGGTAGCTGGAACGTGGATATATTACGTGGCCACGACGTGATTTTTTATGGTAGCTGGAACGTGAAAATATCACCTGGCCACGACGTGATTTTTTTATGGTAGCTGGCACGCGGTTACCACGTCGCGAAATACCACTTTGGGCTCCGGTAACATCATTCAATAAGACGTTACTCCATGTACTGTATAAATAGTTAATGATACTATTATATCTATGCATGTCATACTTATGTAAAAAATACGAAAAAAACACAGATTGCTCAGATATAGCTCTAACAATTTATTCATTAATTAATACCAAAAAACACAAGACTTCTCAGATATAGCTCTAGCATTTTGTTTTTTTTATTAATTAATTAATACCATAATATAATATAAAACACAGATTGCACAATTTTATTCATTTGTTAATACCAAAACAAAAGATTTCTCAGATAGCTCTAACAATTAAATCACTTCGACTCTGCGGATAGCTCGTAATTCCGGCAGATCCTCTTCACAGCTCCACCCTAAAAAATATATGGTTCGTTGACCGGCCTGTCATATGTCTCGGAAGGAGGTGTTTCCTGAGCATGGCATCCGTTCCAGGCTTTGACTTGGACCCTGTACGGGAATCACACAGATTACATTCGAAACCTTCGCTCGCCAGAACCACCTGGTCCAGCCAGGCTCCGCGGCCATTTCTTTCGAAATGCGATTGGCGTTTCGCCATCATCTGGAAATGAATACAAAACAATTAATTACAGTTGAAAAAACCCCAAACATTTCCCACTAATTATCTTGGTTTGTTACACCCTTGGCCCCCAAAGAGTCAGATTTTCGTAAGTGGCAGATGGGGAATCAGCGATTGCTATGAAAGTTGGATTATGTTGGCATGGCAAGGGTCTACATGTCTAGAGAAGTGTTTTTCTACGCATTAGATTAGCATTAGCGACGAAAATATAAGATTTTGGTCATTAAGAAGACGTTGTTTACATATATGAATTATTATATTAAATTACAAATTAAAAAAGATGTTTCTATTTGGCTTTGCATTTTTGTTTTGCGAGAGAAGTGACATCCAAGGAGAATACCAACGCATATATAGTTCAATGTTCGTGGCAGATTGGTTCGTGGCAGATTGGGAGTCGGCCAGTGCTGGGGAATAGGGTTGCTTATGGAATGGGATAGAAAGGCTCTACATTGAGCGGAAAAACATCTCCGGTGACTAGGGAGATGGTTTCCTATCAAATACATGGCCTAATTTCCACCTGGGCCCCAAAGAGTCCAATTTGCGTAAGTGGCAGATTGGGACTCTGCCAGTGCTGAGGAATAGGTTTGCTAATGGAATGGGATAGAAAGGCCCCACATTGAGAGGAAATGCATATCCGGTGACTAGGGAGATGGTTTCCCATCATAAAAATTGCCTTATTTCCACCTGGGCCCCAAAGAGTCCAATTTGCGTAAGTGGCAGATTGGGAGTCGGCCAGTGCTGGGGAATATGGTTGTTTATGGAATGGGATAGAAATGCCCCACATTGAGAGGAAATGCATCTCCGGTGACTAGGGAGATGGTTTCCCATCATAAACATTGCCTAATTTCCACCTGGGCCCCAAAGTGTCCAATTTGCGTAAGTGGCAGATTGGGAGTCGGCCAGTGCTGGGGAATAGGTTTGCTAATGGAATGGGGTAGAAAGGCCCCACATTGAGAGGAAATGCATCTCCGGTGACTAGGGAGATGGTTTCCCATCATAAACATTGCCTAATTTCCACCTGGGCCCTAAAAGTGTCCAATTTGCGTAAGTGGCAGATTGGGAGTCGGCCAGTGCTGGGGAATAGGGTTGCCTATGGAATGGGATAGAAAGGCCCCATATTAAGAGGAAATGTGTATCTGGTAACCAGGGAGATGGTTTCCGAAAATATACACTGCCTAATTTTCCCCTCGGCCCAAAAGAGTCCAATTCGCGTAAGTGGCAGATTGGGAGTCGGCCAGTGCTGGGGAATAGGGTTGCTTATGGAATGGGATAGAAAGGCTCCACATTGAGCGGAAAAACATTTCCGGTGACTAGGGAGATGGTTTCCCATCATATACATTGCCTTATTTCCACCTGGGCCCCAAAGAGTCCAATTTGCGTAAGTGGCAGATTGGGAGTCGGCCAGTGCTGAGGAATGGGTTTGCTAATGGAATGGGATAGAAAGGCCCCACATTGAGAGCGGTGACTAGGGAGATGGTTTACCATAATAAAAATTGCCTTATTTCCACCTGGGCCCCAAAGAGTCCAATTTGCGTAAGTGGCAGATTGGGAGTCGGCCAGTGCTGGGGAATATGGTTGTTTATGGAATGGGATAGAAATGCCCCACATTGAGAGGAAATGCATCTCCGGTGACTAGGGAGATGGTTTCCCATCATATACATTGCCTAATTTCCACCTGGGCCCCAAAGAGTCCAATTTGCGTAAGTGGCAGATTGGGAGTCGGCCAGTGCTGGGGAATAGGGTTGCTTATGGAATGGGATAGAAAGGCGCCACATCGAGAGAAAATGCATCTCCGGTGACTAGGGAGATGGTATCCCATCATAAACATTGCCTTATTTCCACCTGGGCCCCAAAGAGTCCAATTTGCGTAAGTGGCAGATTGGGAGTCGGCCAGTGCTGGGGAATAGGGTTGCCTATGGAATGGGGTAGAAAGGCCCCACATTGAGAGGAAATGCATCTCCGGTGACTAGGGAGATGGTTTCCCATCATGTACATTGCCTAATTTCCACCTGGGCCCCAAAGTGTCCAATTTGCGTAAGTGGCAGATTGGGAGTCGGCCAGTGCTGAGGAATGAATTTGCTAATGGAATGGGATAGAAAGGCCCCACATTGAGAGCGGTGACTAGGGAGATGGTTTTCCATCATAAAAATTGCCTTATTTCCACCTGGGCCCCAAAGAGTCCAATTTGCGTAAGTGGCAGATTGGGAGTCGGCCAGTGCTGGGGAATAGGGTTGCCTATGGAATGGGGTAGAAAGGCCCCACATTGAGAGGAAATGCATCTCCGGTGACTAGGGAGATGGTTTCCCATCATGTACATTGCCTAATTTCCACCTGGGCCCCAAAGTGTCCAATTTGCGTAAGTGGCAGATTGGGAGTCGGCCAGTGCTGAGGAATGAATTTGCTAATGGAATGGGATAGAAAGGCCCCACATTGAGAGCGGTGACTAGGGAGATGGTTTTCCATCATAAAAATTTCCTTATTTCCACCTGGGCCCCAAAGAGTCCAACTTGCGTAAGTGGCAGATTGGGAGTCGGCCAGTGCTGGGGAATATGGTTGTTTATGGAATGGGATAGAAATGCCCCACATTGAGAGGAAATGCATCTCCGGTGACTAGGGAGATGGTTTCCCATCATAAACATTGCCTAATTTCCACCTGGGTCCCAAAGTGTCCAATTTGCGTAAGTGGCAGATTGGGAGTCGGCCAGTGCTGGGGAATAGGGTTGCCTATGGAATGGGATAGAAAGGCCCCATATTAAGAGGAAATGTGTATCTGGTAACCAGGGAGATGGTTTCCGAAAATATACACTGCCTAATTTTCCCCTCGGCCCAAAAGAGTCCAATTCGCGTAAGTGGCAGATTGGGAGTCGGCCAGTGCTGGGGAATAGGGTTGCTTATGGAATGGGATAGAAAGGCTCCACATTGAGCGGAAAAACATCTCCGGTGACTAGGGAGATGGTTTCCCATCATATACATTGCCTTATTTCCACCTGGGCCCCAAAGAGTCCAATTTGCGTAAGTGGCAGATTGGGAGTCGGCCAGTGCTGAGGAATGGGTTTGCTAATGGAATGGGATAGAAAGGCCCCACATTGAGAGCGGTGACTAGGGAGATGGTTTACCATAATAAAAATTGCCTTATTTCCACCTGGGCCCCAAAGAGTCCAATTTGCGTAAGTGGCAGATTGGGAGTCGGCCAGTGCTGGGGAATATGGTTGTTTATGGAATGGGATAGAAAGGCCCCATATTAAGAGGAAATGTGTATCTGGTAACCAGGGAGATGGTTTCCGAAAATATACACTGCCTAATTTTCCCCTCGGCCCAAAAGAGTCCAATTCGCGTAAGTGGCAGATTGGGAGTCGGCCAGTGCTGGGGAATAGGGTTGCTTATGGAATGGGATAGAAAGGCTCCACATTGAGCGGAAAAACATTTCCGGTGACTAGGGAGATGGTTTCCCATCATATACATTGCCTTATTTCCACCTGGGCCCCAAAGAGTCCAATTTGCGTAAGTGGCAGATTGGGAGTCGGCCAGTGCTGAGGAATGGGTTTGCTAATGGAATGGGATAGAAAGGCCCCACATTGAGAGCGGTGACTAGGGAGATGGTTTACCATAATAAAAATTGCCTTATTTCCACCTGGGCCCCAAAGAGTCCAATTTGCGTAAGTGGCAGATTGGGAGTCGGCCAGTGCTGGGGAATATGGTTGTTTATGGAATGGGATAGAAATGCCCCACATTGAGAGGAAATGCATCTCCGGTGACTAGGGAGATGGTTTCCCATCATATACATTGCCTAATTTCCACCTGGGCCCCAAAGAGTCCAATTTGCGTAAGTGGCAGATTGGGAGTCGGCCAGTGCTGGGGAATAGGGTTGCTTATGGAATGGGATAGAAAGGCGCCACATCGAGAGAAAATGCATCTCCGGTGACTAGGGAGATGGTATCCCATCATAAACATTGCCTTATTTCCACCTGGGCCCCAAAGAGTCCAATTTGCGTAAGTGGCAGATTGGGAGTCGGCCAGTGCTGGGGAATAGGGTTGCCTATGGAATGGGGTAGAAAGGCCCCACATTGAGAGGAAATGCATCTCCGGTGACTAGGGAGATGGTTTCCCATCATGTACATTGCCTAATTTCCACCTGGGCCCCAAAGTGTCCAATTTGCGTAAGTGGCAGATTGGGAGTCGGCCAGTGCTGAGGAATGAATTTGCTAATGGAATGGGATAGAAAGGCCCCACATTGAGAGCGGTGACTAGGGAGATGGTTTTCCATCATAACAATTGCCTTATTTCCACCTGGGCCCCAAAGAGTCCAATTTGCGTAAGTGGCAGATTGGGAGTCGGCCAGTGCTGGGGAATAGGGTTGCCTATGGAATGGGGTAGAAAGGCCCCACATTGAGAGGAAATGCATCTCCGGTGACTAGGGAGATGGTTTCCCATCATGTACATTGCCTAATTTCCACCTGGGCCCCAAAGTGTCCAATTTGCGTAAGTGGCAGATTGGGAGTCGGCCAGTGCTGAGGAATGAATTTGCTAATGGAATGGGATAGAAAGGCCCCACATTGAGAGCGGTGACTAGGGAGATGGTTTTCCATCATAAAAATTGCCTTATTTCCACCTGGGCCCCAAAGAGTCCAATTTGCGTAAGTGGCAGATTGGGAGTCGGCCAGTGCTGGGGAATGGGTTTGCTAATGGAATGGGATAGAAAGGCCCCACATTGAGAGCGGTGACTAGGGAGATGGTTTACCATCATAAAAATTGCCTTATTTCCACCTGGGCCCCAAAGAGTCCAACTTGCGTAAGTGGCAGATTGGGAGTCGGCCAGTGCTGGGGAATATGGTTGTTTATGGAATGGGATAGAAATGCCCCACATTGAGAGGAAATGCATCTCCGGTGACTAGGGAGATGGTTTCCCATCATAAACATTGCCTAATTTCCACCTGGGCCCCAAAGTGTCCAATTTGCGTAAGTGGCAGATTGGGAGTCGGCCAGTGCTGGGGAATAGGGTTGCCTATGGAATGGGATAGAAAGGCCCCATATTAAGAGGAAATGTGTATCTGGTAACCAGGGAGATGGTTTCCGAAAATATACACTGCCTAATTTTCCCCTCGGCCCAAAAGAGTCCAATTCGCGTAAGTGGCAGATTGGGAGTCGGCCAGTGCTGGGGAATAGGGTTGCTTATGGAATGGGATAGAAAGGCTCCACATTGAGCGGAAAAACATCTCCGGTGACTAGGGAGATGGTTTCCCATCATATACATTGCCTTATTTCCACCTGGGCCCCAAAGAGTCCAATTTGCGTAAGTGGCAGATTGGGAGTCGGCCAGTGCTGAGGAATGGGTTTGCTAATGGAATGGGATAGAAAGGCCCCACATTGAGAGCGGTGACTAGGGAGATGGTTTACCATAATAAAAATTGCCTTATTTCCACCTGGGCCCCAAAGAGTCCAATTTGCGTAAGTGGCAGATTGGGAGTCGGCCAGTGCTGGGGAATATGGTTGTTTATGGAATGGGATAGAAATGCCCCACATTGAGAGGAAATGCATCTCCGGTGACTAGGGAGATGGTTTCCCATCATGTACATTGCCTAATTTCCACCTGGGCCCCAAAGAGTCCAATTTGCATAAGTGGCAGATTGGGAGTCGGCCAGTGCTGGGGAATAGGGTTGCTTATGGAATGGGATAGAAAGGCGCCACATCGAGAGAAAATGCATCTCCGGTGACTAGGGAGATGGTATCCCATCATAAACATTGCCTTATTTCCACCTGGGCCCCAGAGAGTCCAATTTGCGTAAGTTGCCGGTTTCGGAGTCGGCCAGTGCTGGGGAATAGGGTTGCTTATGGAATGGGATAGAAAGGCGCCACATCGAGAGAAAATGCATCTCCGGTGACTAGGGAGATGGTATCCCATCATAAACATTGCCTTATTTCCACCTGGGCCCCAAAGTGTCCAATTTGCGTAAGTGGCAGATTGGGAGTCGGCCAGTGCTGAGGAATGGGTTTGCTAATGGAATGGGATAGAAAGGCCCCATATTAAGAGGAAATGTGTATCTGGTAACCAGGGAGATGGTTTCCGAAAATATACACTGCCTAATTTTCCCCTCGGCCCAAAAGAGTCCAATTTGCGTAAGTGGCAGATTGGGAGTCGGCCAGTGCTGGGGAATAGGGTTGCTTATGGAATGGGATAGAAAGGCACCACATCGAGAGGAAATGCATCTCCGGTGACTAGGGAGATGGTTTTCCATCATAAAAGTTGCCTTATTTCCACCTGGCCCCCAAAGAGTCCAATTTGCGTAAGTGGCAGATTGGGAGTCGGCCAGTGCTGGGAAATAGGTTTGATAATGGAATGGGATAGAAAGGCCCCATATTGAGAGGAAATGCATCTCCGGTGACTAGGGAGATGGTTTTCCATCATAAAAATTGCCTTATTTCCACCTGGGCTCCAAAGAGTCCAATTTGCGTAAGTGGCAGATTGGGAGTCGGCCAGTGCCGGGGAATAGGGTTGCCTATGGAATGGGGTAGAAAGGCCCCACATTGAGAGGAAATGCATCTCCGGTGACTAGGGAGATGGTTTCCCATCATGTACATTGCCTAATTTCCACCTGGGCCCCAAAGAGTCCAATTTGCGTAAGTGGCAGATTGGGAGTCGGCCAGTGCTGGGGAATAGGGTTGCTTATGGAATGGGATAGAAAGGCCCCATATTAAGAGGAAATGTGTATCTGGTAACCAGAGAGATGGTTTCCGAAAATATACACTGCCTAATTTTCCCCTCGGCCCAAAAGAGTCCAATTCGCGTAAGTGGCAGATTGGGAGTCGGCCAGTGCTGGGGAATAGGGTTGCTTATGGAATGGGATAGAAAGGCTCCACATTGAGCGGAAAAACATCTCCGGTGACTAGGGAGATGGTTTTCCATCATATACATTGCCTTATTTCCACCTGGGCCCCAAAGTGTCCAATTTGCGTAAGTGGCAGATTGGGAGTCGGCCAGTGCTGAGGAATGGGTTTGCTAATGGAATGGGATAGAAAGGCCCCACATTGAGAGCGGTGACTAGGGAGATGGTTTACCATCATAAAAATTGCCTTATTTCCACCTGGGCCCCAAAGAGTCCAATTTGCGTAAGTGGCAGATTGGGAGTCGGCCAGTGCTGGGGAATAGGGTTGCTTATGGAATGGGATAGAAAGACACCACATCGAGAGGAAATGCATCTCCGGTGACTAGGGAGATGGTTTTCCATCATAAAAGTTGCCTTATTTCCACCTGGGCCCCAAAGAGTCCAATTTGCGTAAGTGGCAGATTGGGAGTCGGCCAGTGCTGGGAAATAGGTTTGATAATGGAATGGGATAGAAATGCCCCACATTGAGAGGAAATGCATCTCCGGTGACTAGGGAGATGGTTTCCCATCATGTACATTGCCTTATTTCCACCTGGGCCTCAAAGAGTCCAATTTGCGTAAGTGGCAGATTGGGAGTCGGCCAGTGCTGGGGAATAGGGTTGCTTATGGAATGGGATAGAAAGGCACCACATCGAGAGGAAATGCATCTCCGGTGACTAGGGAGATGGTTTCCCATCATATACATTGCCTAATTTCCACCTGGGCCCCAAAGAGTCCAATTTACGTAAGTGGCAGATTGGGAGTCGGCCAGTGCTGAGGAATGGGTTTGCTAATGGAATGGGATAGAAAGGCCCCACATTGAGAGGAAATGCATCTCCGGTGACTAGGGAGATGGTTTCCCATCATAAAAATTGCCTTATTTCCACCTGGGCCCCAAAGAGTCCAATTTGCGTAGGTGGCAGATTGGGAGTCGGCCAGTGCTGGGGAATGGGGTTGTTTATGGAATGGGATAGAAAGGCACCACATTGAGAGGAAAGGCATCTCCGGTGACTAGGGAGATGGTTTCCCATCATAAACATTGCCTAATTTCCACCTGGGCCCAAAGAGTCCAATTTGCGTAAGTGGCAGATTGGGAGTCGGCCAGTGCTGGGAATAGGGTTGCTTAGAGAAAGGGATAGAAAGGCCCCATATTAAGAGGAAATGTGTATCTGGTAACCAGGGAGATGGTTTCCGAAAATATACACTGCCTAATTTCCCCCTCAGCCCAAAAGAGTCCAATTTGCGTAAGTGGCAGATCGGGAGTCGGCCAGTGCTGGGGAATAGGGTTACCTATGAAATGGCATAGAAAGGCCCCATATTAAGAGGAAATGTGTATCTGGTGACCAGGGAGATGGTTTCCTACCATACGGCCGTTCTGGTAGTACAGCCGTCGATCCTGTCCATAGACTGTTGGTAAACAGGTTGTGTTGATTTCGAGCCTCTGATTTCCACCCTATGCACATCCCTATTATCGCCCATCAAAAAATGAACTATAATAAACCCTCGCGGCGTTGAGCGAAATAGGATTACGGTACCCGTGTGTGTCTGACCAGTCCAGACGTGACCAGTGCGTTTTTCTTTTAACAAAGTTAACTAATGCAAATTCTCTACATATTTAAATGAATACTCACTTAAAATGTCCCACCATGTCCACCACGTAACTCTGTGCTGACAGTGAGAAGGAGAGTATCACTCCCGGAAGCACTTGCTGAAACCGTTTCAACGTTTTCAGTAAGTGGCAGATATTGTAACTGGAAGATCACAACTGGCAGACTCTGGCGCGAGAGATACACACTTGCACCGCTTGGCGGCGCCACCGGAGAACGATTACAAGGAAATCGCCGTGTGACCAAAGATATTAGTAATCATCGGACGAAGCGCGATGGGAGACAGCGCCTGTGAGGCCGGCCGTCCAGTTGGCTCTGTCCCAGTCCGCTCCTACACCAGCGCCTGTGAGGCCGGCCGTCCAGTTGGCTGTGTCCCAGTCCGCTCCTACACCAGCTCCTGTGAGGCCGGCCGTCCAGTTGGCTCTGTCCCAGTCCGCTCCTACACCAGCGCCTGTGAGGCCGGCCGTCCAGTTGGCTCTGTCCCAGTCCGCTCCTACACCAGCGCCTGTGAGGCCGGCCGTCCAGTTGGCTGTGTCCCAGTCCGCTCCTACACCAGCGCCTGTGAGGCCGGCCGTCCAGTTGGCTGTGTCCCAGTCCGCTCCTACACCAGCGCCTGTGGGGCCGGCCGTCCAGTTGGCTCTGTCCCAGTCCGCTCCTACACCAGCGCCTGTGAGGCCGGCCGTCCAGTTGGCTCTGTCCCAGTCCGCTCCTACACCAGCGCCTGTGAGGCCGGCCGTCCAGTTGGCTGTGTCCCAGTCCGCTCCTACACCAGCGCCTGTGAGGCCGGCCGTCCAGTTGGCTGTGTCCCAGTCCGCTCCTACACCAGCACCTGTGAGGCCGGCCGTCCAGTTGGCTGTGTCCCAGTCCGCTCCTACACCAGCGCCTGTGAGGCCGGCCGTCCAGTTGGCTGTGTCCCAGTCCGCTCCTACACCAGCGCCTGTGAGGCCGGCCGTCCAGTTGGCTGTGTCCCAGTCCGCTCCTACACCAGCGCCTGTGAGGCCGGCCGTCCAGTTGGCTGTGTCCCAGTCCGCTCCTACACCAGCGCCTGTGAGGCCGGCCGTCCAGTTGGCTGTGTCCCAGTCCGCTCCTACACCAGCGCCTGTGAGGCCGGCCGTCCAGTTGGCTGTGTCCCAGTCCGCTCCTACACCAGCGCCTTTGAGGCCGGCCGTCCAGTTGGCTCTGTCCCAGTCCGCTCCTACACCAGCGCCTGTGGGGCCGGCCGTCCAGTTGGCTCTGTCCCAGTCCGCTCCTACACCAGCGCCTGTGAGGCCGGCCGTCCAGTTGGCTGTGTCCCAGTCCGCTCCTACACCAGCGCCTGTGAGGCCGGCCGTCCAGTTGGCTGTGTCCCAGTCCGCTCCTACACCAGCGCCTGTGAGGCCGGCCGTCCAGTTGGCTGTGTCCCAGTCCGCTCCTACACCAGCACCTGTGAGGCCGGCCGTCCAGTTGGCTGTGTCCCAGTCCGCTCCTACACCAGCGCCTGTGAGGCCGGCCGTCCAGTTGGCTCTGTCCCAGTCCGCTCCTACACCAGCGCCTGTGAAACCGGCCGTCCAGTTGGCTGTGTCCCAGTCCGCTCCTACACCAGCGCCTGTGAGGCCGGCCGTCCAGTTGGCTCTGTCCCAGTCCGCTCCTAAACCAGCGCCTGTGAGGCCGGCCGTCCAGTTGGCTCTGTCCCAGTCCGCTCCTACACCAGCGCCTGTGAGGCCGGCCGTTCAGTTGGCTGTGTCCCAGTCCGCTCCTACACCAGCGCCTGTGAGGCCGGCCGTCCAGTTGACTGTGTCCCAGTCCTCTCCTACACCAGCGCCTGTGAGGCCGGCCGTCCAGTTGGCTCTGTCCCAGTCCGCTCCTACACCAGCGCCTGTGAGGCCGGCCGTCCAGTTGGCTGTGTCCCAGTCCGCTCCTACACCAGCGCCTGTGAAACCGGCCGTCCAGTTGGCTCTGTCCCAGTCCGCTCCTACACCAGCGCCTGTGAGGCCGGCCGTCCAGTTGGCTCTGTCCCAGTCCGCTCCTACACCAGCGCCTGTGAGGCCGGCCGTCCAGTTGGCTCTGTCCCAGTCCGCTCCTACACCAGCGCCTGTGAGGCCGGCCGTTCAGTTGGCTGTGTCCCAGTCCGCTCCTACACCAGCGCCTGTGAGGCCGGCCGTCCAGTTGACTGTGTCCCAGTCCTCTCCTACACCAGCGCCTGTGAGGCCGGCCGTCCAGTTGGCTGTGTCCCAGTCCGCTCCTACACCAGCGCCTGTGAGGCCGGCCGTCCAGTTGGCTGTGTCCCAGTCCGCTCCTACACCAGCGCCTGTGAGGCAGGCCGTCCAGTTGGCTCTGTCCCAGTCCGCTCCTACACCAGCGCCTGTGAGGCCGGCCGTCCAGTTGGCTCTGTCCCAGTCCGCTCCTACACCAGCGCCTGTGAGGCCGGCCGTCCAGTTGGCTCTGTCCCAGTCCGCTCCTACACCAGCGCCTGTGAGGCCGGCCGTCCAGTTGGCTCTGTCCCAGTCCGCTCCTACACCAGCGCCTGTGAGGCCGGCCGTCCAGTTGGCTGTGTCCCAGTCCGCTCCTACACCAGCGCCTGTGAGGCCTGCCGTCCAGTTGGCTCTGTCCCAGTCCGCTCCTACACCAGCGCCTGTGAGGCCGGCCGTCCAGTTGGCTGTGTCCCAGTCCGCTCCTACACCAGCGCCTGTGAGGCCGGCCGTCCAGTTGGCTGTGTCCCAGTCCGCTCCTACACCAGCGCCTTTGAGGCCGGCCGTCCAGTTGGCTCTGTCCCAGTCCGCTCCTACACCAGCGCCTGTGAGGCCGGCCGTCCAGTTGGCTGTGTCCCAGTCCGCTCCTACACCCAAGCTGGGTCTCCCCTGTCGACCCTTACATGTTACAAGATATTAGAATTATCTTTGGTATGACCTAGGTCTTGGTGTAACCGTTACTGATATCTTTGGTATGACCTAGGTCTTGGTGTAACCGTTACTAATATCTTTGGTATGACCTAGGTCTTGGTGTAACCGTTACTAATATCTTTGGTATGACCTAGGTCTTGGTGTAACCGTTACTAATATCTTTGGTATGACCTAGGTCTTGGTGTAACCGTTACTAATATCTTTGGTATGATCTAGGTCTTGGTGTAACCGTTACTAATATTTTTGGTATGACCTAGGTCTTGGTGTAACCGTTACTAATATCTTTGGTATGACCTAGGTCTTGGTGTAACCGTTACTAATATCTTTGGTATGACCTAGGTCTTGGTGTAACCGTTACTAATATCTTTGGTATGACCTAGGTCTTAGTGTAACCGTTACTAATATCTTTGGTATGACCTAGGTCTTGGTGTTACCGTTACTAATATCTTTGGTATGACCTAGGTCTTGGTGTAACCGTTACTAATATCTTTGGTATGACCTAGGTCTTGGTGTAACTGTTACTAATATCTTTGGTATGACCTAGGTCTTGGTGTAACCGTTACTAATATCTTTGGTATGACCTAGGTCTTGGTGTAACCGTTACTAATATCTTTGGTATGACCTAGGTCTTGGTGTAACCGTTACTAATATCTTTGGTATGACCTAGGTCTTGGTGTAACTGTTACTAATATCTTTGGTATGACCTAGGTCTTGGTGTAACCGTTACTAATATCTTTGGTATGACCTAGGTCTTGGTGTAACCGTTGCTAATATCTTTGGTATGACCTAGGTCTTGGTGTAACCGTTACTAATATCTTTGGCTATTCGTCAACGTATTTGACTCATCCACATCCTTCTTGAACACTGGGTCAACATTCATGGACGATCGCCTACGTTTCGAAGGATTGTTTTGCAAACCAAAACTTGTTCGCTGAATCCGCCCAAGTCGCATACATAACGACCGACCAAAGTAGGCTCATTCACAGCCTCATCTCCGCGGGCAGTCTGAGTGAGCGGGCCCCGCCACGCAGCGGGAGGCTGTGGAAGAGACTACCGACCAGAGCACATGTTCGGGTTTCTAAAGTAGTTTGCGTGGCGGAGGCGGCATGTTGGACTCAATGAAATTCGTTTTGACGACAAACCGTACCAGACATATGCGCTGGAACTTCCGACTATAGACTTTTAGCGAAGTCGCCCGATATGTATACACTTTGCCGGTTGGACTTGGAATCATATAAACTAAAGATATGATTGTATAAAATGTGACCTCAAATTTCATTGGATGAAGATGCGTTTGATGAAATCATAAAATCATAATAATCATAATAATCATAATGTAAAACCCTAAATAACGTAGCTGTCACATTTTCATATATATATTTGCGATTATATTACTTCAATTATTTAATTAATTTACTTTAATGTAGTTCTAAACAAAGCTGAACGCTTACTTTCGTCTCTATAGGAACCCCCCGCCGCCAAACATCTGCCCATCTGGTGCGCGTCCCACCTCCACCCTGCCCACCGCCGCCCGCAAGACCCTGCGCCGCTGGCTGGAGCTGCACCGGGACAACCCCTACCCGACCAAGACAGAGAAGGACATCCTGGTCACCCAGACACGGCTCTCGCTGGCTCAGGTCAAGACCTGGTTCGCCAACGCCCGCCGGAGAATGAAGGCATCGCGCGCCCAGCGCCCGGGGGTAGGGGTTGCCTGGATCCCCGGGGTCGGGGATCCCTCACCCTCCCTATCCCTGGCTGAGTCCGTCTTGGAGATTGAGGCCGGACGGCCCGCGTCGCCCACGCTATGCGCGCACACGCACGTGACGACGGCGATGGATGGGACGCCGCTCGTGGCATTTGGTGAGTAAATGTGTATTCTTTAAATGTTATATATTGATGTTATTCATTTATAATAGTCACATATACAAATCTTTGTTATATATATACTGTTGTATAATAGAAAGTTTATTGGCAATCGATGGTAGATGTTGCCGATTATGAATGTCCCGATAATTAAGATCTGCTTATGTTTCCTCAAGCATAACAACAAACAAGGCGACGTACAACTATATATATTTCTATATTTATTCAATGACATGATGGTTATTCAATTCAATTATTTTATAAACTCAAGTTGCTGTTTATCCATCAGTTAAATAAATTCTGTAAATTATTCGAGTAAATTATTCATCTAAACCGATGACATATTTATGACCTGATTAATGCACAAATAATGTACAAGGGTCTGTGACATTCGGTATATGGGGGCTGCTTACCGTTCTACAACAGTGAGTGCCATAAGCCTTGGTCTGACGACGAAATTCTGTGACTCATCAGCTCTCATCAGCCTTCGCGACACGCAGATCGATAATGCGTTTTGTGAATATTTGTCATTAGTGCAAACGATTGTTTAAAGTTACTAATACAACATTTTTTTCTCTGATAAACAGTTTTAATCTCTGAAATTGAAATTCTATATTGATGTCCTTTTTGCGTAAATATAAATATATAATGTGTAATGAATAAAAACACCTTTTTTATGAGAGGTATGGTGTGGGGAAGAAGCTTTCTTGGGTATTACGTCATCAAACGTTGCGCAATACTGCCATATTTTGTAGTATAACTTGTATATACAATTGATAATGCAAATATGCCTTTCAGCTGTTAAGCCGAAACTAACAAGGAAGACTGGTTGTATTGCAGATGAGCAAACACAGGCTGTCAGCGGCATAGGCGGCGCGTCCGTTGGAAACAATGACGTCAAACTGCTTAATGATAAAGTGCACAAGACTGCTTCCACAGCCACGCCATTTAAAGGCTCGTGTACTGCAAAAGTACCGACTAGTCCTATTGTAGAACCACAGTACGCAGTGCCAGAACCTACGAATACTGCCTTGCTGGGAGCGAATGGTGCAATGCTAGGGCCGAATGGTGCCATTCCAGACTCGGATGATGCCATGGCAGGAGTCGGCGTCGTCCTGTCAGGACTGACTGTCGCCATGGCAGCATCAGAAGGTGCAATTCTAGCCAGAGGAAATGTCACAGCAGAGCTTGATAGATCGCGCACAGCAGAGAAGGATGGAATGGTAATAGCGAGATATGGCAATGCCGAACCAAGCAGTGACACGTGTAGAACAGAAGATGCTATGACACCATCGAATAATGCCGTAGTCCCATGTGTGGCCATAACAGAACGTGGAGCTGCCATAACAGGATCAGAGGATGTCACTGCGGGGTCATGTGATGCCACACAAGGGTCATGTGATGCCACACAAGGGTCATGTGATGCCACACAAGGGTCATGTGATGCCACGCAAGGATCAGGCGATGTCACAATTGGCACCACCGGCACCACTGATCCCATTGGCACCACCAGCACCACTGGCACCACCAGCACCACTGGCACCACCGACAACACCAGCAACCCCAGCACTGCTGGCAACACCAGGAGCACTGACACTACCGGCACCCATGGGTCCTTTCCCCATAGCAGCGGTCGAGAGTCCAGTTGTGTTGCGACAGGGTACAGCGCTTTCATTCCAGTCCACTCGCTGTCTAGTGGCAGGTTCGAGGGTGCTCAGTACAGGCCTCCAGTGTCCAATGATAGGGCACAGGTCGCTATTGCAGGGCTGAGTAGCAAGATGTGTGATGACGCGCGGATTGGACGCGATGGTGCCATATCGGGGTCAGGTGTTGCCACACCCGGCTCATTTGGTGCCATGTATGCGTCATGTGGGGCCATGTCAGCGTCATGTGGTGCCATATCTGGGTCATATGGTGCCATATCCGGGTCCTCTGGTGCCATATCTGCTTCATGTGGTGACATATCTGAGTCATCTGGTGCCATATTTGCGTCATGTGGTGACATATCTGGGTCATCTGGTGCCATATCTGCGTCATGTGGTGCCAAGTTTGGGTCCAGTGGTGTCCTGTCTGGTTCCGGTGGCGCCATGTTCGGGTCAGTTGGTACCACAGGTGGTGCTATGAATGGTGCTGTCACATATGGTGCCATGTTTGGTGGCGTCATATCCGCCTCTGATGGTGCCATATCTACGTCTGGCGGTGCCATGTTTCGATCTGGCGGTGCGATGACCAGAATTGTTAGCACCATGAGCGGTGGCGTCATGTCTGCTGGTGCTATGTCTGGTGGTGCCATGCCTGGTGGCGCCATGTCTGGTGGTGCCATACCTAGTGGCGCCATGTCTGCTGGTGCTATGTCTGGTGGTGCCATACCTAGTGGCGCCATGTCTGGTGTTACCATGCCCGGTGGTACCATGTCCGGGGGTGCCGTGTCTGGTGGTGCCATGTCTGGTGGTGCCATGTCTGGTGGTGCCATGTCTGGTGGTGCCATGTCTGGATCTTGCGGTACGAGAGCCAGGAGTGTTGGCGCCATAAGTCATGTTGCCATGTCTGGGTATGGGAACTTGGCGGGTCACCCAAACGTCCTACCCCATCAGCTACCTTACCCCTCAACAGTAGCGGCCGGGGGTCCGCCGCACGGGTTGTTGGACTGGATCCAGACACCGCCTCCTACTTATGGACCCCAGATCGCCGCCCCAAGTAGAGCAAACAGCGTGCAACCATGCAGTGCTACCCCCGGGCCGAAGACGGACGAAGCGCGATGGGAGACAGCGCCTGTGGGGCCGGCCGTCCAGTTCGCTCTGTCCCAGTCCGCCCCCCTCCTACACCCAAGCTGGGTCTCCCCTGTCTACCCTTACATGTTTCAAGGGTTCGAATCCCGTGCGAGGGGGACTAACGCACCGCTTAATCCGGCGCCCCCTGTCACCATGGTGACCAATATCTCTGTGGCTTCTGCGGTTCCGGGTATGAGGAGACCCCAACCATCCGCGGACCACTCCACTCGTATCGCCTCTGCTCTTCACAGGAACAGGGTTGCTATGGAACATGAACACGTGATGACGCCTCAATACGGCAATCCCCCAGCCGTTGCCAATGGTGACCCAGGAATGTGTCTATCCCCCGTCTACGTGCTATCAGACCCCAGGTGTTCTACGGGTTACAGACGGGCCTACCCACCGACGGCCGTGTCTCCGTACCCCGGCATATGGCCCGCCAGCCCCACTCTCGCCTACCAAGGGCCCCACCCACAGCAAGTTCGACCACCGTACTCCGCAACTTCCGGTTCCGGTTACGCATTCTGCAACACTCAGGTGCCGCGCCACATGTCAGGGGGCAGTCTGACATGGCGGAGGGGTGTGTCCGACAGCACCGCGGCAGAGTTCAGTCGTCCCAGCTCGGCACCAGCCAGTCTCTCATTCGCCGACCGCAGCGCCATCCAAAAATACTTCCCGGATTTATCTGGATCTGCGGATTACCCAGAATCGTCATTCGGTAACTTCGTTGATCCGGGTTTTTCCCGGGCGATATCCGCCCCTAAAAATTGTAACAACGAAAACGCCAGTAACGCAATCCCACTCAGATGTACGGAGACTTTCCCGAAACCGCAAACCGCCCCCAAACAAACTTGCGGAAACGAACCATCGCAACTCGCAATCAGCGAGCCAGGATCTGCTGTTTTCCAAATCTGCTACCCGGGATCCCTGTCGCCCTCACTGGCCTCGCATTCGCAAGGTGGCGCTCTAGGTGTCGCCTGGGTCGGAGATGCACAGCGATCTTTGCAATATGGTAGTCCATCTGATGACTACCCGATCCCGATCGCGATCGATGGCAATCCGGGTTCCAGGGATCCAGGCTGTAAAGATCCGGGATTGCGCGCTCCAGGTGTTGATGTACCACGGCGGTCTGGAACCCTCACGCCGAGACAGGCGTCACCACGATGGAGTGCCTTGTTCACCCCGCTAGGGACGGAATCGTGCCTTCTGGACATCAGCCACAACAGTGAGTCTGGCTTATAAACGGTATATCAGCCAAAACAGTGAGTCTGGCTTATAAACGGTATATCAGCCACAACAGTGAGTCTGGCTTATAAACGATATATCAGCCACAACAGTGAGTCTGGCTTATAAACGGTATATCAGCCACAACAGTGAGTCTGGCTTATAAACGGTATATCAGCCACAACAGTGAGTCTGGCTTATAAACGGTATATCAGCCACAACAGTGAGTCTGGCTTATAAACGGTATGTCAGCCACAACAGTGAGTCTGGCTTATAAACGGTATATCAGCCACAACAGTGAGTCTGGCTTATAAACGGTATATCAGCCACAACAGTGAGTCTGGCTTATAAACGGTATATCAGCCACAACAGTGAGTCTGGCTTATAAACGGTATATCAGCCACAACAGTGAGTCTGGCTTATAAACGGTATATCAGCCACAACAGTGAGTCTAGCTTATAAACGGTATATCAGCCACAACAGTGAGTCTGGCTTATAAACGGTGTATCAGCCACAACAGTGAGTCTGGCTTATAAACGGTATATCAGCCACAACAGTGAGTCTGGCTTAAAAATGTTATATCAGCCACAACAGTGAGTCTGGCTTATAAATGTTATATCAACCACAACAGTGAGTCTGGCTTATAAACGGTATATCAGCCACAACAGTGAGTCTGGCTTATAAACGGTATATCAGCCACAACAGTGAGTCTGGCTTATAAACGGTATATCAGCCACAACAGTGAGTCTGGCTTATAAACGGTATATCAGACACAACAGTGAGTCTGGCTTATAAACGGTATATCACTCACAACAATGAATCTGGCTTATAAACATTTGTATCAGTCGCAAAATAGGTCTGAGTTTGAATATCTCAGTGACTATAAAACATGACATTGGGTCTAACTTAAAAATTATAAATTAAATTATCGGTCATAGAAGTTAGTTCAGTTTATAAACCAGAACATAATATACTTATTCATCTTGGTTGTATTTACTGTGTTTACATTATTTCTTGCATTATCAAAGTCACAAAACGGCAGTAAACGTATTTTAGTAACGTAATACGCACACAAGAATGAACCCTTTACTGAAATTCCTTTACTTAAACGTCCGTTTACAACCAAGATGCCATGTAAACGTTAATGTAACGTTAAATTGTGGTCCGAATGGTTGATATATGGTATCCGGCTACTTCAAAACGTTAAATTAACGATTATTTGCAAATTAACGTTAGAAAAACGTTAACCCTAAGGTCGCAGCCGAAAAGTGATCAAAATTTTAAGCATATCCAAAAATAAAGGGCAAATAAAGATTCATTTCAATAACAGTTTGTCGAATAAAGTTTTGTGGTTAGAAGTTACAGCCGGCTTCGGTAGCGCAATGGTTAGCGTGCGTGCCTTGTAATATCACGACCAGGTCGGGGATGAACTTTCGGAGGACTATGCCTGTGCCCATGGTGACCAACCTGAGGCCACCCTCTCGGGGAAATATGCAGTGACACAGGGTGTACAGCGGCAGCAAGACCGACATTTGCCAAGCGCTAACGTTAGATTTTCGTTTAAAATGGTTTACTGTTAACGTTAAAATGCTAACGTTAATTTAACGTAAAATCTATGATTAGAATTACGTTAGAATAACGCTAACATATAACGTTAATGAAACCAACTGCTAACATTCATCTAACGTTAATTTAACGTTGGCATGCTATCTGGAAATATGCCTTTTTCTGTTCTTACAAGTGTCTGCGAAATCATTTAGGGTATACATTTACAGAGTGAACAGCTTGACGCTTTCGTCAAGTAAAAACGTGTTCTCTTCTCTCGCTTCGGCAACTGGTTTCAGGTTTTTCGGTGAAGACCACGCGAGAAGCGCCGGTTCACTTTGTTCAACGCCAAGCTCCTGTCACAGAGGAGGTTGGGTATGTTTTGTACTTGCAAAAACTTGTTTGCGAAAGAGATGTAACAAAACGCGTTGAGACTAACACATCCTTATATTTACTAAATGAGACAGTTGAAGAGGAAAATAAGCGTCATTAGAAAATTCAGCGAGAACTGGATCACCTTTTCTACTACCTCACGCTACCTATATACGCAACCCAGCAAATCCAAGATGCAATCATTTGGACTGATGAAATGGCAGTGACAGGAGCATCGAACTAAATCAGGCGCTGACTGCGAGCCTAGCCGTTCCATGAAGTGATAATGGCGACTTCAGTCTAAATGTGTGAACCTAGCTTCCTCAAGATCTACTTACGAAGGAAGCAAGCACATACTGATACATCATAACGAGATGAAATTACGTATATGCCAAGTTGGAGAAGAAGGTTCGCTAAATGTGTCGCTCCATAAGGAATGCAAACCAATTCGTGAACTCTACGTAACCTGAATATACACTCAGTGGACAAATATTGTCGAATATATTTGCGGGCAGGAGGAGTGGAAATAATATCCATAAAATGTTCACTGCTTTGTGTTTTCATTGTCTGACAGACAGGCAGGTGGTCTAATTGGAGGGCGGGCAGCGCCACAGGGGTGGGCATACAGCTCAGCAAGTCAGGTAGGCCGAGACATCGTTCTCGTCATGATCAGTCCGGTGTCCCATGCAAAAATGCCCTCCATGCGGAGATGCCCCTTTTGTATCTATCATAATGTATTTTATATAAAAGGGGAATCTCCGCATGGTGGGGTGGGGGGGGGGGGGGCATTTTGGGATGTGACCCCGGGACTGTCGCCGCCATCTGTCGGCCAAGGCGTATACACCTAAATGCATGTGTATATGAAGGTAGTTGAGTAACACCTAATGTGGGTCTCTTCTGTACGCGATTAAATGATATTGGATCTGCTGAGTTTAAAACGGTCTATACTATGCCGTTCCTTATAAACATTACAATGTGATATTTAGCTACGTTTTATCCGTTATATGGAGTATTGCTGCAATTCCCGGAAGATGTTTGGCATTGTCATCTATTGACACGACAGTACTGGTTGCGTTATTATCATTCGAGAGAAGATATGGTAAAACGATAGACATCAGATATGATTTGATATGATGCATAAATATCTGTTGCAGCTGAAATTGGAGCCAAGAGGTTGCAGTAGTTCTCAGGAACGCCACCAGGAGGAGGAGGCCGCTCGCGTTCTTCTCGACTTATCTAACAACCGATACGTCCTCTCTCCGCCACTGACCCCGTGACACCACCCAGTCAATCACCGTCAAGCACCGGTCGAGGTGACTTTCACCAGCAAATCAGCATAAAGTGCCAGGTGATGTGACTTCATCCAGCCAATCAGTGTCAAACACCAGGTGATGTGACTTCATCCAGCCAATCAGTGTCAAACACCAGGTGATGTGACTTCATCCAGCCAATCAGTGTCAAACACCAGGTGATGTGACTTCATCCAGCCAATCAGCATCAAGCACCAGGTGATGTGACTTCATCCAGCCAATCAGTGTCAAACACCAGGTGATGTGACTTCATCCAGGCAATCAGCATCAAGCACCAGGTGATGTGACTTCATCCAGCCAATCAGTGTCAAACACCAGGTGATGTGACTTCATCCAGGCAATCAGCATCAAGCACCAGGTGATGTGACTTCATCCAGCCAATCAGCATCAAGCACCAGGTGATGTGACTTCATCCAGCCAATCAGTGTCAAACACCAGGTGATGTGACTTCATCCAGGCAATCAGCATCAAGCACCAGGTGATGTGACTTCATCCAGCCAATCAGTGTCAAACACCAGGTGATGTGACTTCATCCAGCCAATCAGTGTCAAACACCATGTATGTGACTTCATCCAGCCAATCAGCATAAAGTGCCAGGTGATGTTACTTCATCCAGCCAATCAGTGTCAAACACCATGTATGTGACTTCATCCAGGCAATCAGCATCAAGCACCAGGTGATGTGACTTCATCCAGCCAATCAGCATCAAGCACCAGGTGATGTGACTTCATCCAGCCAATCAGTGTCAAACACCAGGTGATGTGACTTCATCCAGGCAATCAGCATCAAGCACCAGGTGATGTGACTTCATCCAGCCAATCAGTGTCAAACACCAGGTGATGTGACTTCATCCAGCCAATCAGTGTCAAACACCAGGTGATGTGACTTCATCCAGCCAATCAGCATCAAGCACCAGGTGATGTGACTTCATCCAGCCAATCAGTGTCAAACACCAGGTGATGTGACTTCATCCAGGCAATCAGCATCAAGCACCAGGTGATGTGACTTCATCCAGCCAATCAGTGTCAAACACCAGGTGATGTGACTTCATCCAGGCAATCAGCATCAAGCACCAGGTGATGTGACTTCATCCAGCCAATCAGCATCAAGCACCAGGTGATGTGACTTCATCCAGCCAATCAGTGTCAAACACCAGGTGATGTGACTTCATCCAGGCAATCAGCATCAAGCACCAGGTGATGTGACTTCATCCAGCCAATCAGCATCAAGCACCAGGTGATGTGACTTCATCCAGCCAATCAGTGTCAAACACCAGGTGATGTGACTTCATCCAGGCAATCAGCATCAAGCACCAGGTGATGTGACTTCATCCAGCCAATCAGTGTCAAACACCAGGTGATGTGACTTCATCCAGGCAATCAGCATCAAGCACCAGGTGATGTGACTTCATCCAGCCAATCAGTGTCAAACACCAGGTGATGTGACTTCATCCAGCCAATCAGTGTCAAACACCATGTATGTGACTTCATCCAGCCAATCAGCATAAAGTGCCAGGTGATGTTACTTCATCCAGCCAATCAGTGTCAAACACCAGGTGGTGTGACTTCATCCAGGCAATCAGCATCAAGCACCAGGTGATGTGACTTCATCCAGCCAATCAGCGTCAAACACCAGGTCATGTGACTTCATCCAGCCAATCAGCGTCAAACACCAGGTCATGTGACTTCATCCAGGCAATCAGCATCAAGCACTAGATGATGTGACTTCATCGAGCCAATCAGCGTCAAACACCAGGTCATGTGACTTCATCTAGCCAATCAGCGTCAAACACCAGGTCATGTGACTTCGTCCAGGCAATCAACATCAAGCACCAGGTGATGTGACTTCATACAGCCAATCAGCGTCAAACACCAGACGCAGTGACTTCATCCAACCAATCAGCGTCAAAACACCAGACGCAGTGACTTCATCCAGCCAATCAGCGTCAAGCACCCGGTGATGTGACTTCATCCAGCCAATCAGTGTCAAACAGCGGACGCCGCGTCTTGAACCAGCCAATTAACCTCACCCAGTTTGCTTGGTGATAATTCTTTTCGTTATGATACACCAGGCTTTTGAGAATAGTGAATGGTCCACGCCTGGAATAGGTCCCAGTGAGGAAGCATGTATGCTGTACAATGTATTTATCAGCCAAGAGAAACGTGTTGCTGTTGTTGTCACCTACATATCATCTTGATTAGACAGGGTTGTCGGTGGTATGTGGATTCGGTATACGAAAATGCAAATGATAAATTTCCTAAATGAACATGGTATTAAACGTGGATGTTAGGACATTTAATTAATCCACAAACAAATAAAATGTATATGTATTGAAATATAAACTACCCTTATTAAATAACCCTTCGACTAAAAGTAAACTTGAAATAAACTATTTTTTTGATAAAAAAAAAGGACTTGTTCTCTTAGCTACCCACCACCCACTGCGGGTCTTATAAGTGAATAAGTAAGTTGGGGTTCTGTGTTAAGATATTTTGAATGTTACCTTGGAACGCCAGCTCTAAGGCCTTTTCTTGCTAAGATTTCGCTAAATTTGCAACATTAACTGGTTTGCCGTTTATATCTTAAAGGTTAAACTATTTTCGCTTTTTTCCTAGAAATATAGTTATTTTTCAGTCAATAAACATTAAAACAGTGACATACTTGGACTGATTTTAGTTATTTTAGCCTTGTTCTGGTAATTGAGTATGAATGCGAGTGTTTGAATGTGAGTGTATGAATGCGAGTGTTTGAATGTGAGTGTTTGAATGTGAGTGAATCTATGTATTGTGCGAACAATACCAGCAAATAAGAAACCACAATAGCAGACATCAAAGGAATTTTGCTCAGCCGAGCGATATTGTCACAACAAAAATAGGTTACATCTCTGAATTTATTTTGGGATGAACACAACTATTAATCACCCTCGTCTAAAACTGACAGTCTGCTGCCGTACAAGACACAATGTGAATTAAGTCTTATATAACCTGCCCTCCTTTGGTTAAACTGGAAACCCACAGACAGAAGTCCATCTATTCAGACGTTGCTATTACTAACCTCTCCTGCGTGCAAATTATCACAGACCCTTTAGTGACACATTCTTACACCTGTGATCCTAAATTGCATCCTCTCCGCCAGAACTCTCGCACTGACACTGTCATCCAGATAGTCTTTAATTCAAACAAAGCCTTTGCTCGGGGTGTTACTATGAAACAAACTTAAAACACTAATAAGCGGAATTGTGAGGAGATAAATGTATAGTGAGGACATTTATTTTTCAATTTTAATGGTTCTGTGATTCTGAAACCTACATTAGGTAACGATAATTCCAACCCCTAGGTTCGGAAATGGGGTGACGAAGTGGGGTTGTAAGAAACCACTTGTAGGAGTGTGGGAGCCAGATTAAGGGTGTGTACTGCTGGGACTCGTACCCTCGGCTCTGGTACACATGTCGCCGCGCGAGGTACAGACGAATACACCGCCGGGTATCATGCCTCGTACAATAAAACCTCCCATTCCATACGCACAATTCATCAACGTTTAATCAAAACCAATAGACGTGTATTCTCAACTTACAGCAAAGACTCCTACAATAACTGCAGTTTTACACGATTGCATTATGACCGAGATCCAATGCAACGATTCAGTCAAGACTAGCCGTACTGGAGTGTTGCATGAAGGGTCGAGCGAGTAACAAACCAGTGCCATGTATGCGGTTACACTATTTATACAAACATGTATATACCGATGAATATTGCCTTGCATACTTCAAATCAAAACACCTGAGCGTCATGGCCAGCCATTCATTCTATTACTCAGATAAATACTCTAAAGTTTAGCATTATATACAATGTATGTCAGCTACAGGCGACGTGGGGTTTATATGAGACAAAGGGGATCTTGTGTACGAGACGATGGGGAACAACAACAGTGACATCATCTCGTCTTGAAGATGATCCAGCAGACAAAGAAGACGAAGAGGGCAAAAAGGAGCAGGTAGCAGATGTACTTGTTGTGCCCGGCCCGCAGCATGACCTGTAGTCGACCCATCGTGGCCTGCAGGAAGCCGCCAGTCTTGTCAAAATCCTCATCCTAGTGACGAAAAATGAAATTAAAGTAAGCCCAAAGAGAAAGCATGTCCCAGTATATCTTTAAAGGAAAATGCAGGTAAAAAAACCCAACTAAGTGAAAACATTATAAATAAATACTGACATATACCAGTAGTATATGTATAATGATATATATTGCCTACAACTAAATAGGCAAAAAGCAAAAATCTAATAATATAGGATTATAATTAAAATTTAACTAGTCGGAGAATATCTGAAATATTAATTGCACTTTTGATTCCGCAAACCATCCCCTATACTGCTGTACCCTGGTCGGTCAGCCATTTAAGGTGCGCTTCACAGAATGACAGGATTATGACAAAAATAGCTCACAATCCATGGCTATCAGTACCTTAAAACATGTGGCACAATAAAGCTCCCGTATGAGAAACAGTGAAGTTAAGCAACTGTGCCCTACTATGTGTACGTTGCTAGCTGGAAACTATACAATATACCAATTGAGTAGGTATTACCATGCCTTTGATGAACTTATTCTGCTCTCTGACTTCAGTTCCCATGTCGATAGTCAGCTGGAAGGATAAACCAAACAGTGTCAAAAGGTAATGAATAATTCACAGCACTCTAAATTTACTTTACAGGTTGTTTTTGTAAATATCGAAAATTGTTGACAGAATGAGGGGATGTTTTAGGACAAATATGTTCTGTTAAAGCAACGCTAAAAGGATACATGTATGCATATCAACAGCGTTTGTTCTCTTGGTATCTTAGAACTCTTTAAGATATGCAACCTATTCTGTTGCAATGAAGCTCTTGAAAAGAATGCACTAGGGTTGCCACTTTTATAACAACCAAATATTTCTTTGGATAAACATATAAGCTAAAGGACGTGTTTTAAGAGGGCCTAAAGAACTAATTGCTTTACATAGACATACCGTTTTGAGCAAACCAACTTTTTCGGACAAGCCCTGAGTAAGTTCTTGATTTTCATCTTCTACTAACTGGCTGCCATGGTAACTTGGTGGAGGATCTACTGAAAGATAAAACAAGGAATCAACAAAAAGATACAATGAATAGACCTAAAGACTTGATGATAAATGCCTTAAAATTCCAGTATGTGTAATTGAAACAAGGAAGGTATACATGGGCTATGGACCTGCCCCTGTATACAGGGATCAAGGGTCACAAACTGGCATTAAAGAGTTGTGGTACCTGCCATGGCTTGGAGTGAAACCACCAACCTTTGCCATTCCAGGTATTCAGAGTGAAACACCAAATGCTAAATGCCAAAGGGACAGGTAGTTTTGGTCTAGCCCTGACGCATGGCCCTCACGACCTCAACCCTAACGGGGGTGTAAGGGCGGCCGTGTAAGGGTCATGCCATACACATGGTCAAAAAAGTAGCATTGCATCACCCAGCTCGCTTCAATGAATGATTGTCGATTATGACGGGGAACCTACCTCTCCTAATCGCCTCAACCCTCTTCTTTAGACATTACTTGGACCATAGGATGCATTCATTTTAAAGTTTGCTCTCTACTTCTTGCACATCAATGATATTTTCGTCGGTCGTTAACGGTTTTCCTCTCTGCCGCTTCAAATTTTCCTAGGCATTTGCCGCGGCTCGTTTGTTGACATCAGGCAATACACCCAAAAGCTTCCGCATGGCGGCGCCACTAAGTTTTTGTGTGTGTCTATAGTCGTGCGTGCGTTTTTGACGAAACTAGCGGCGCCGCCATGCGGATGATGTCGGTTCTATAGCATGGTCAAATTTGAGCATCAGAGAGGAAAGCCGTTAACAACCGATGAAAATATAGTTGATGTGCAAGTAATAGAGAGCAAACTTTAAACTGAATGCATCCTAGGGTCCAAGTAATGTCTAAAGAAGAGGGTCGAGGCGATTTAGAGCGGTAGGCTCGTTGTCATAATCGACAATCATTCATCGAAGTGAGCTTGGTTATGCATTACTACTTTTTTAACCATGTGTATTGCTTGACCCTTCTGCCTATCAGCTTGTTGTCAGAAGGGTCAAGTTCACTGGGCTAGTTTTGGTCCATTTATGTTGTAGTGGACCAGGACCAAGATACTACTATTTGCACATTAATATAAGATATTGAAAAAGACTTACAATAATAAGTATATACTTTTACACAATTACTTAGATACTTTCAAGTAAACTATCACCAAATATTACTTTGCTACCATTCAATGTAATGTCTCATTCAATATTGATCTATTATGTCACTAGGCAATACTACTACTACACAGGAGACTATTGTTCAGAATAATTTTTTTAAATTTTATTATTAAATCAGTTTATAAACAAAGAGGCACAGGTTAAAGTATCAACAAACTTGGAATCATAATGGATACATCTTCCTTGACCCTGTGTTACATTCTGTGGGAGTAGAGACTATAAATTAAATCACTATTTTAGTATGTGTAATACATCATGGCAATTGGTTTTAGGATAAGCAAAGCCTTGTGGTCATGATAGATATCTATGAGAGAAGTAGCACCACTGCGAACATGCAGGCGTGGAACCAGCCTGCCTGTCAGAAACAACTCTGGGCCAGTTCCACCATGGTGGCGAAACCCTGGAGGTATAAGTTGACAATGAAACACCATGGCCGATCGAGCACATGTGAAAATGTTTATTTATGCAGTCATCTTGCCTGAATGAATGTGAATCATTTCTCCCCACGCTTCGTCATCCATTACAACTGTCTTAAGACTACTGTCTTGTTTTTGTTTTTAAACAACTCTTGTTCGGAAAGATGTTTAAGATGTTTAAAAAACATCTTGTTTTTTGGGCTAAGTCTGTTAGTGAAATGATTCCCTAACCAGGCCTTGCTCACTCTAAGAAGATAGATCTATCTCCTTAGAGTGAGCCAGGCCTATTAACCAGGGTATGGGTAAGCCATGAAACAGACTCTGTTTCGCAAAATGGGGCAAGAATAGGCGAAACAGAGTGGTTGGTAGCCGTATTGGTCAGGTGATATTGTAAACTACGTAGTATTACATGTTATCCAATAAGGTATATCCATTATGGAGGGTGAAACCCAAACATTTCGGAGCCATAATGTCTTTCACCCACCAGACCCATCTGCCATCTTGTTTGTTGATAACAATATCTGCAGTGGTGCCATCTGGCATTGCTAAATCCAAGTATAAACAATATCTGCAGTGGCGCCATCTAGCAAAAAGTACTTGCAGTGGCGCCATCACCATCCCGCTCAGTTACCAAGCTTGTCAAGGTTTTGCATGACCTCGTCCGTGCGCAATTCAAGGAGGTGAAGAGGGCCTGGAGACTTTCAACTGTCAACTGCCTACACAGACTTTGCAGTTAATGAGGACAAATAGCCGGCAAAGACTCAGGAGCAGCAGCAGATCAAACGATTTTACAAGACTCTTTCTGTGGCACCAGGGAGTGCAGTCCGATCAAAGGATGGTCAGCTCAACATCCTCACAGCCACCCTCGCAGTTAAGAAAACAAATCAGCGCAAGCGAAGGCGAGCGAAGCGTGCAAACATCATGAGTAAGCATGCAAAGTAGGTGACAACTACAATTAATTAAACTCATTAAGAACATATTTGCTTGGATTTAGCAATGCCAGATGGCCCTACTACAGATACTTTTTGCTAGATGGCGCCACTGCAGATATTGTTTATGCATAGATTTAGCAATGCCAAATGGTGCTACTGCATATATTGTTATCAACAAACAAGATGGCGGATGGGTTAGGTGGGTGAAAGACAATACGGCTACAAAATGTTTGGGTTTTCCCCTTCGCTAATGGATATACATGTTAAGCTTTAGCCTGAACAGACGTTAAGTCACTGAAATGTTGATAGGACGATGAAATAACGTCTGAACATGACTCATACACAGCCCTGTGCACCAGAGTATTTGGCCTTAATTACTGCAAATCGTACCTGTCCGATGTAATCCGAGATAGCCCAGCGATTCTACCACTCACAATGTCACTTGGGGATGCAATAAAACATGTCTTAAAGTGATAGCTGGAGCCCATTTCACACTTTTATTTCTGTATTTTTCGCTGCACTCAAATTGCTGCACATGACGCCATGACAGAGACAACTGCGCTCCCTTGGCAGCGCTGATTGACGCTGGAGGTAAGACCATTAAAGCCACTGAGTATGCTCAGATATATATATGGATGAAGCACACTGCATCGCAACTTGGTACAATACACATACGATTAAAAATGTCATGTAACCTGTACATATTCAAATGCGCACGTTCTGGTAAAAAGCCTACATATTATTTCCTAAATTGCTAGAACTAGGCCGCCAAATACTTATCATATATATCATTTGCAATGGTGTAATTGTGCCATGATTCTGGTTCGCTGGCCAGGCTCTCATTCGAAAACTGTCAAAAGTTTATACTAACATGCTCACTCCTTCCCTTGGCCCCCCCCCCCCCTCTCCCCTACATGACTCAAATGTATTCTTTACACACCGATAAAAGCCATTAAGAGTACTCATCTCATTTCTACTCGCTAATAGTGAGTTGAGCATATGAAGCTGTGTGGATCTCTTGTTGCCTCTAGTGGCGCGGTGCATCATGGATATCAGTATAGTGGCCCACCCTCGAAGTCCAAGTGTTTTCAAAAAAAGTGAAAACTAAATCAGAAACTGTTAAGTCCCTTTCTATGATATGACTGTTTTATTGCGTCACCCAAGTTACATTGTGAATGGGAGTATCGCGGAGCTATCTCGGATTACATCAGACTGGTACGATTCTGCAGTAATTAAGGACAAATACTCTGGTGCACAGGGCTGTGTATGGGTCATGTTCAGACGTTATTTCATCGCCCTATCAACATTTCAGCAACTTTACGTCTGTTCAGGCTAGTTAAGCTTATACAATTACCTGAATTGGATAACATGTAATACTTCATAGTTTACAAAGTCGCACTACCAATACCGCCAAAACGGCTACCAACCACTCTGTTTCGCCTATTCTTGCTCCGTTTCGCGAAACGGAGTCTGTTTCGTGGTTTACCCACACCGTGGGATTCCCCTGTCACGTCATTCGCTCTAACGTAGATTTCCCCTATTATCGCTTATAATTTAAAGACGACGCACACACACTTCTTACGGTGTAATCTGAAATTTTTTATCAACGAAACTTAACAGTCATGTATCACCAACATACCTAAATGTGCGCGGCGCATAATTTTAACCGGTGGCTCAAATTGATACAAAAATGTGTTGGAAACCGATACACACAGGGCCACACAATGACGATGATGACGTCTCTCTTCCGGTAAGATTTAATGCAGCGTACTTTTCCGAAGCTTGATTTATAGGAATCTCGGTACACCGACAATTTATTTAACATGCAGGTCTTTGCAAAATACGCAAGAAATAGAACCAAATTCGTTAAGGTCGGTACTCTCCTGGGTCTCCCAGCCACCATCTTTTTTTTTTCCTGTCAGCTCCATGTCTAGTTTGGAATTTAAATCACTCGTTCCTCGTCTTTTAAGCATGTCTCCATTTGTTCAGGAACTCGATCCGCTTAATTTTTTCATTATTCCGTCTTGCTTTTGACCTGGTAAGCTTACGTTCAACCGCTTCTCAATCTCTCTTCATGCTAACTAGTCGGCACGGAAACTATTTGCCGGCTCGTTTTCTAATTTGACATGAAATGTTTCATTGACAAGCCTAAAATCAGTTTAGTTGAACCAAAGACCCAACAGAATTTGGCGTACTCACAGTCCTGTTGTCAAAAGAATTCACATGATACCAACATTATGACTTTCACGCAAACGAAGCGGACCAGGTTAGCTATGGCCGTCGCTCTGTTTACCTTGTCATCTGCCATATCTGTCGGTGATATTATTGCTGGTATTTTGGGCAGGGGGGTTAGATTGTGTCAATGTCAAGCCGTAACTTGAATTAAGCTTACATGCGTTTATAGTTCCTCTCATATATATGAACATTGAAGCTACAAACATTCCTTTTACATTGCTTTTGCTTTGAGACGCTAAAATTACTGTTAGTATAGAAACTTTGCACATAATGCTCTGTCCCCTTTTCTAGTGCCTCATATTAGACTCTTCCGTGGGCTTACTTCTTTTGACCAATGAAAACGCAGTAATATGACCTTCACCTTACGATGTCATAAAAAAGCGGCTGTCAACACATCTTCGTCTGCTATACTTTATGCTGGAGACTATCGTGTTGTGCTGTTATTAAAGAAGATACACTTTCAAGTAAGTTAAAATCACACGGGTCTCGTGTAATGGAGCAAATAAATACATAAATCGTGGCTGCAAATGGTACACGGACAACAATATTTACGAAAGCGTGGCGGCAGATATTAAACGCGCCATACTATATAAGCTTAGTCACTCCTCCGTATCTCCCAACCGCCCCTCTTTTTCTGCTGAAACTAGCATGCAGCCCCTCTAGCTCCTCTGGCACCCTCATGCACCCCCACCGGCCCCTTCTTCCCAGATGGCACTCCCATTCTCTCTAAGTACGCTCTCATGGCACTCTCCTGACACTCTCATTCCCTCCATATTCCTTCCTGGCGTTCTCCTTTCCTCCTGACCCTCTCCTGGCGCGGTCTCACTTTATAGCGAAGACGTGTCTTTTCGCGAAAAGACACTAATCTCGCGAAAAGACAGCCCAAATGCCAATTAACCCCGATTTGAAGCTGTTGAACCGGCTGATTCGAGTTGTAATATCTTTACTGCAGGCAGGAATGCAAATATGTAGGGTAGGGTGGGGCAAGACGCCCAGGCGGGGTAAAACGCCCATGCCCAAAATAACCCAGACGCGCATGTTCCGGAAGTCTATGAGTGACGCATACGTGTCACGTGATCATAACTGAACGGCTTCTGGAAGCGTGGGGTCGAGTATGCAAAAATAAGTATAACATTGACAATTTCCCATTATGACCTCCTTTTTTTGTAAAACTGCTCGAGAATTAATGGCTCACCATAGCTGACTTATCATGAATCAGGTCTGATTACCAGGTCAGTCACAATAACCAGATTATAAGCTGTAACGATGTGTCTGTTAAATTGGGCGATAATTACATATAGGCGGGCTAGGCTAAACAAACTTTACTGTTGTCTAATGGGGTAAAACGCCCATTTCATTTTGGGGCAAAACGCCTACCAGATTATTCGGTAAAGTGTTACCCCATTGGTAGGCGTTTCGCCCCATTATCAATTCTCTCATTAAAAATATATTTCTTGTTTAACACATAAAACGAAAATTCGCCTAAGACTTACTTTAATTTTTTTTATTTTTATTTTTTTATAAGGATTTTATTCACCAAAACATATAAAATCAGTTGACAGAGGTTCGAATTAAAACATGATCGTGCTTATAAAACGAAGAATACTTCCAACATCGGTCCAATTTAACAAAATATACACATTTGCTTTTGTCATTAATTCACGCTTGAGAAATGCCTTTGACTTAGTACTCTCCGGGCTAGCACCGTCTTTAGTGTGGAGAAGCCAGTCTTTGCATAAAAGAAATGATAGCACCGATATTACAAAGTTGATCGATTTATTCTGAACGCCGAGAATAATTTCCTTTAAACTAATTTTAACGCTCAGCAGCTCTGATGTCAGTTTCCAAATTTCTTTCGAGAAATAACAATCATGTAACAAATGCATAGTATTTTCTGGGAGTCCACATCGGTCACACAAGTCAGATTCAATTTTTCCCCATTTCACAAGGTTTCTTTTGCAGGGTAAGATTTGATTAATTACTTTAAAGTTAAAGGCAGCTATTTTTCTGTCTGGAATATCCTTAATTTTCCTCTTATATACATCAGCAAAATTAATATCGAGGCGGTTGAAAAGATTTGATAATTTTACTTCTATGTTCGGTACTTCACTTTTCTTCGCAATAAATATTTCATAATATGCGCGAGTCGAGACGTCGGCGATCGGGGCGGCTAGAGGGGCAGTTGCATATGGACATGAGGCGTATGACGTCTCCGAGTTTATAACGTCTTTATATGGTTTAAGAGCCTGCCGTAGAAGAGATATCTCAGCAAAAATATTCCTCTTGTCTTTCACTCTTTCGTGTATTGAGAGCTCACATAGTTTCCCCATTGAGAAATCCAAATCTCTTATACGTATGATCCCTACTTCTATGAAGGACTTGAAAAGCAGGCAACAGTTTTTCCCGCATATTTTCTTGTACGAAATAAAATAATTTCCCCAGAGTATTTCAACACGCAGGTTTTCAAATACAATAGGTCGCGTTTCTTCTTTGCTTTGGCTATTGGATTCGCATACTTCTTGGTAGAATTTAGGGAGAAGTTTAATTTGTGGTAGGTTTTGCTTATTGATATTTTTAAATTTCAGAAAAAGGAAGTCGTCTCCAAGACTATTTAAGTGCGATCGGGCTAGAAAGTTCCAATTTTCGTCAACGTTGACGATCCCTTTAACCCATGATGCTTTTATGGTTTGAAAGTGGGATCTTATGTCAATCATTGCTATGCCGCCTTGTTCTATTTTACGTATTAATTGCTTTCGTTTCAGTCTATCGCTTTTTCCCCAAATGAAATTATATAGGATTTTGTCGATCTGCGAGATCGTTTGGTCGTTTGGTATAGCTGTATGTGTCGCTACGAATGTTACTTTAGGAACAAGAAGTGTTTTGATAATGGTTACCTTTCCAAATATGGTAAGTTCTCGAGTTTGCCAGTTTTCAATCTCATCTTCTATTTGTTTTATCTTCTTTTCCCAGTTTAGTTCATTGCATTTGGCTAGATTTTGTCCAATGTATATTCCAAGGTATCTTATGGGAGTGCTTACAACTTTTATGTCATTAATAGTAATATCTTTGTGCTTGCCTTTGTCTAAGTACATTCCAATTGTTTTGCTTTTGTTTAACAGAGGTCCAGCCCTTTTTGAGAAAGCATCAATTTCTTCTAATACAAATTTTATTTGATCTGCATCTTGCAGTAGCAGTGTGCCATCGTCGGCATATTGAGACAGTTTCACTGTTTTTTCTTTACCATGTTATTAAATGCGGTAGCCTTTTATTTTTTCATTGCTTTTTATTTTAATAGATAAGATTTCGACTACGATGATAAAAAGTAGAGCTGAGAGGGGGCATCCTTGTTTGACACCTCGGTTTACTTGAAAGCTTTCTGACATATGCCCATTATTTTTTACGTACAGATAAGAATTGTTGTATAAAGTCTGGACCCATTTAATGAATTCATTTCCAAAATTGAACTTTTTGAATACTTTTTCTATAAACAGCCACTCTACCGAATCGAAAGCTTTCTCAAAATCGAGAAATAATAGCAGACCTTTTTTGTCTTTTTTGTTTGCATGTTGTATCAGATCTTGAATGAGTCTGATATTTGTTCCAATGAAGCGCTTTTTAATATATGCTGTTTGGTCCTTGCTGATAATTTTATCTAACACTTTTTGTAAACGATTTGAAAGTATAAACGCTAATATCTTGTAGTCGGTATTCGCTAGGCTGATAGGTCGGTAGTTTGCAATATTTTCTCTTGGTCCCTTTTTTATGAATTAATGATAGTAGAGAGCCTCGTTGGGAGTAGTTCAATTCACCTTGCAGATATGATTCATTGTACACATTAACAAGGATTGGCTTGATTTGATTTGAAAACGTCTTATAAAACTCAGAACCGAGGCCGTCATTTCCTGGGCTTTTGTTGCACTTAAGCCCACTGACTGCCTCGTCAATTTCACTTGCCGTGACGGGACCTTCACATTTGGATTTTGATATATCGTCAAGGACTGCATGCTTATCTATATTCTTTAGATATTTGTCTATCTCTTGCTCTTCGGGATTTCGATTTTGATACAGTTTTTTGTAGAACGTTACCGTTTCAGACAATATTTCATTATCGGATGTTAGGCACTTGCCGTTTTCTGAAATAAGACAGTCAATTCTGTTTTTCGATTGGCGTTGTTTTTCTAAGCGCATGAAATAAGCTGTGTTACGCTCACCCTTTTCCACCCATTCAGCTCGAGAGCGAATTTGGGCACCTTGCGCTTTGGTGATCGTTATGTTGTCTAAGTTTTGTCTTGTCTAAGTTGTCTGATTTCAGCTGTTTACGTTCAACTTGTAAATCTGTATTGAAATGTTTCGCTATCGCGTCATCAATTTCGGTTATTTTGTTTTCTAAATTTTGGATCTCGTTGGTTGCTTGTCTTTTTGCTCTTATTCCAAACGTGATAGAGTATTCTTTTATTTTTATTTTGCAGATGTCCCAGAGGGTCTTATGCGATACGATATCCTCGTATTCATTAAGGGTTTCCGATATGATTTCGGAAACGCTTTTGGTATACTCCTTTTTTTCAAGATATGAATTGTTCAATTTCCAGTAGCCCTTTCCCCGATTTCGCTTGTTTTCAGCTAGGGTTGCTGTACAGATAACAGCTTTGTGGTCGGGTACGGGTGTCGGCTTGATTTCAGCCTTGCTTACATTGACATTTACTGAGCGGGAAGCTACTACATAGTCAATACGTGACATCGTTCCATTTATCGACGGATGTACATATGTGAATTTTTGGTCATTGGGATGCATACATCGCCAAACATCTTTTAAGTCTAATGCAGATTTAAATTTAGAAAATTGGGAAGAACTTTGGTCGAGATTACCTGATGTCCTATCAATAGTGTTGTCGACCGTGTTTAGGTCTGCTTCTATGATTAGATTATCTAGATTACAAGCATGGCGCTTAATCCAGATCGATAGTTTCTTAAGAAATATCGCTCTACCTTTATCAGGGGCATAAGCTACAACCAAGGTATATAGATCGTTTTCATGTGCAATGTTTAACAGGAGCTTTCTCCCTTCATTGCTTCTGTGACACGACCTAATTTTTGGCTTATATTTGTTATGGAACAGAATGGACACACCTCTACTATGACTTGAGTCGCTCACACAGTGAAAAGCTTCTCCGTCCCAGTCGGCGTCAGTTATGTCGTCGGTAATAAAAGTTTCCTGAAGGAAAGAGATATGGGCGTTTTGGTCCTTTAGAAACTGTAGTACTGCAGATCTTTTTATCGGGTTTCAAAGTCCCCTGCAGTTTAAAGAAACTACCGTTAATTTATCAGATTTGCTCATTGTATTATCGCACAACTGTTTGGTCTTAAATACATTGTCCCTTTGTAGCAAGGAGCTGTTGATATTTATAGCCACGCGGTCTTGAGATACCGTGCTTGCAACTTTCAGCTCTCACATGCTGACGTGTAGTTTTCACATGTATAAGCTTTACATTTGCATACTCACGATTGGCTTCCGACATTTTTCGTTTCATTTTACGAGGTGAAAATATACTCATAATATTAATGCTTTAAACGCATTGGTGACAGTCACTCGTTAATACGAATATGTAATCGTAGTCCATTGACACTTCCAGGTCGTCGTCGTTAGGTCTTCGGAGGTTGTTATTTGGATTAGCCATAGTCTTTCTCTTGTGGCTCTTCATCTGTTCGGCCTTGCTTGGCTGCTCCGGATGGAGAATTATCAGATAGTTTCCTTTTGCTGGAGACGGACCTCTGACGGCTAAGCTCTCGCCGAAGATAGCCGGTGATCGCAGTTTGAGATTTATCAGCATTGCTGATTGTTGGTTTTGACGCAGAGCGCTCTACGTTCATGTTGTTAGCTCTTCGAGCAGCGGTGAACTCTCGATGTTTTTTTCTGCCACGCCTTTGGGTCTCTGGGTCGACCACATCGGCGTCGGAGGGTTTCTCACCCGATGGCGCGGAGTCGGCCACCGCGGCGTGGGAGGGTTTCTCACCCGATGGCGCGGAGTCGGCCACCGCGGCGTGGGAGGGTTTCTCACCCGATGGCGCGGAGTCGGCCACCTCGGCGTGGGAGGGTTTCTCACCCGATGGTGCGGAGTCAGCCGCTGCGGTGTGGGGGGGTTTCTCCCCCGATGGCGCGGAGTCGGCCATCGCGATGTGGATAGGCTCATTGTCGTGTGACTTGACTTCATTTAGTTCTTTTCTAACTTCCATCATTATTTTTCCGAGTAAGTTCATTCCCGGCCAAAAATTCGCTTTTTGTGATGGCTGTGTGGTCTCACCTGAGTCCACTTCCCCACACTCGATCGGTTGTTGCTTCTGCGATCTGGGTCTTGCAATCCAGGATCGCGCGACGGAAGTGTTCATTCTGCTTTGCTTTGGTGCGTATTAGATGTCTCATGACATCTTCTCTTTTGTCATCCCATGATTCTACTAGTTCTTTTGGTGGGTCTCTGCTGCATTTTTTGGCATCCCCAGCGTGGCATACTGCTTTTATGCTCTCTGCCAGTTCTGCTTTTCCAAGATCTGTTGCACGTTTCCATTGGTAGGCGTGTTCTACGCTCTTAAAACTTTCTCCAAACACATGGATATCGGTGTTGTGGAAGTTTGACAGTATCATATTGTGACCTTTGAAAACAGTCACATCATCATTCTTGTTCAGGGCGGCGTAGGTGGCGGTGAACAAGTAGTTCGGCTCGGTCAGCTTTGGTCGATATGTAAATCCGCCAGCAATCTCGCCTGGTTATCTCAGGGGCCTGGGCGCCGTCAGGCGCGCGGCTGGTAGCTTTCCTGACGGCTTCACAGACCTCGTATATTGTAGGTGTCTCAATTTTGTTTCCGGTTTCAAGAAACTCGACTAAGTCGCAGCCTTTGAAGAAAATCGGCTCAACCATATTGAGCAGATTTTGTTCGTCGTGCAGGGTGCAATAATCCGGTGACTCGTGTTTCAATCCGAGCTGAAATGTACAGCGCTCGATATGTCCACACGGTTGTCAACAAAATGCAGGTGCATATAACAGCATCAAGATAAAAAACAAGTGCAATGGTCGTCTAAATATGACGGGAAAATGTCAAAAACTCGCATATGCGAGGCTTGCAGTGCGTGGCGGGTAATCCAGTGTAATCTCTATATCCTCATGCAACATATAATGTAGGGTATGTGCACCTGTCGGTATCATAAACCTCCGTAATATCTGTGTAAACCCAGAGCAAAGTTGAAACTGTGTTCACATTGCCAGGCGGAAACGACACTCGCCCACTTTAATAATGTTCATCATATTGGAACGTAATAGAAATGCTTAAAGCTGCTCATACATATATTATTCACCTATATCATGACTTTAAAAACAGGGCGTTTTGCCCCCGGTGTGGGGCAAAACGCCCCAAAATAAAATTTTGCCTTTTCGTTTTCCACGCCTTACGGTTAATATTTACAAAGAAATCCATGTATCATTAACGTAGAGCCATTCGTGATGAAGGTCTCTGACGTTATCTAGATTTTCTCGTATCATACTGAAAATAAATATGGCGCATCTTGCTTAAGGTAGGCGTCTTGCCCCACTCTACAATATTTTTTAATCGGGCTCATATGCATATTTAACAAATATTTCAACACGGACGCCGTTCAGCGATTGGTATAGACCCTTCTTAATATTATCTCATGAATAATCCAGAACGAGGCTACCATGGCAGCGGTCCTACTGCATGCGGCGTATAGACACTTGCCGTTGCCTCACTAGATGGCGTAACGCGACAAATGATATTACATACATGTTTGCGTTATGAGGTCTTTTCGCGAAAAGACGGTCACATCGGCGTAAAAGGGACATGAATCGCTGCTAAAAGACACTTAAAGCACTAGTCATAGTAGATTTGTACACTTTATTTACCTACATCACACCACACACATTACGCCTTCCTCTTACTTGTCGTCGTCGTTTTAGCGGAGCGCTTCCATTTGCGCTGGCATGGCTTCTTGCCGCCAGTGGGTGCCGTGACCACGAGTTGGCCGTCTGTTGAGCGGACACAGCCTTGGAGCAGTCCCGACTTCAGCCCCATTGTTATTTACCTTTTGCTCCAAACCTCTCGACACAGTCATGTAACAAGCCATGGAAGTGATGAGAAGCTATTGCTGAACTAAACTGCCATTAGATGTAAACTCGATGTTACAAACTAATTGGTGTTAACTGATTAGCCCTGCACGAAACCGGCACCCCGAAACCGGGGTGTCGGAAAACTTCTGTCTTCCGACTTCTACCTCAACTAATTGGTGTCACATAACGGCTGAATGAGTATCTCCTACCCCAATAATACTAACATTTTATTTCTTGGAAAAGGCAACCCAATCTTGATGAATTAAAAAAAAATGTTACAGGCGATACATGTCACATTTATGATATAGATTGTCGCATTATCGTCTTTTCGCGACGAAACTTCATAACGCAAACATGTACACGATACTGCACGCCATCTAGTGAGACAACGGGCAAGTGTCTATCCAACATGGCGGCAGCCGTACCGATCGCTGAACGGCGTCCGTGTTGAAATATTTGTTAAATATGCATATGAACCCAATTAAACAATACATTTTTTCATTCCTGCCCACAGGAAAGACATTACAAACCGAATCAGCCGGTTTAACAGCTTCAAATCGGGGTTAATTGGCATTTGGGCTGTCTTTTCGCGAGATTAGTGTCTTTTTGCGAAAAGACGCTATAAAGTGAGACCCTCTGGCCGCCCTTCTTTTTCCTCTAAAATTGGCACCCCTTAATTCTTGCTCCTCTGAAACCCCCATTCACACCCCGCCCCAGGGCTTCTTTTCGGGTGGCGCTCCCCCTTCCTTTTGTTGCTTTTCGTAACCGGACACTCTCGCTCGCTCATTCTCCGGCATCCGCGTCAGGCATTCCCAACAACTTCCCTTCTCCATTACTGGCACTCTCACCCGCCACTTCTCTTCTCCTGGGACCATATATCTCTCCATCAACTTCCTATCCTGGCAGGGCTATACTAGCTCCTATCGACACATTCCTCCTAATTGCTCCTCCTCATCCTCTCGTGACATTCCCCACCGCTGGTTTCTGCTCTCCTGTCATTGACACTCAGTCCCATCTATCTTTTAACCTGACACTCATGACATCCCTCACATTCTCGTGATACTCCAATCCACGCCCGTTCTTTTTCCTGGCCCTCCCATCTCCTTTCGCCTTTTCCTCTAACCTGACAACCTCACTCGTTCTTTCATCACTCCCTTAACCTACCCTGTTATCCTTATATATATATATATATATATATATATATATATAGTATCTTTAATGGGCTATTTATTTGTCAATAATATATAAATACATTATAGATATATATGACATCATCGCGATAAAAATGTTCCTTTCATAGCTTCAGTGTAGATACCATTCTTGCGGCACGTAAGATTTTGGGCTCATTCATTGAAACAAATCATAATAATAATAATTTCAGTTAGCGGTTCGCAATCAGGGTTGTTTGTTTTATGTAGGGGAGGTGGGGTGGGGCAGATACCATGTAATGTAGGGGAGGTGGGGTGGGGCAGATACCATATATAGTCGCCAAAAGACCTCTTAAACACTCGATCGTCAAGCTATTAGTAATCTTTGAAAATCGAGATACGATAGCACGTGCTCTTTGCAAACCCGCTAGAATGACTAGAATGGCTAGAATGGGAATTTTCTTCCACCCCGAGCCAGTTCGATCGATCCTCTCCGGTCCAGTTATCAGCATGGCATACTTTATGAACGTCAATTCCGATCGATCGGAATGTGGACTCCACAGAGAGAGACAGAGATAGAGGGAGAGAGAGACAGAGATAGAGGGAGAGATAGAGAGAGAGAGAAAGATAGAGGGAGAGAGAAAGAGAGAGAGAGAAAGAGACAGGGTGGGGGGGGGGGGTAAGGGGATATGTTTAGGAGAGAGAGACAGAGATAGAGGGAGAGAGAGACAGAGATAGAGGGAGAGAGAGAGAGGGAGAGACAGAGATAGAGGGAGAGAGAAAGAGAGAGAGAGAAAGAGAGAGGGGGGTGGGGGGGTAAGGGGATATGTTTGGGAGAGAGTTCGAGTTCGAGAGAGCTGGCGACAGAATTTGCGGCATCAACAATACTTCTCTGAAAGAACTATGTAATCTGTTTGATAAGCGTTGATTACAACGGGCAGTTGAAATGATCAGTTGTAAACAACCAATCGCAGACAGTCATATCATATAAAATATACAGATATTTGGATATGGATCACCATATATAGTCAGTGTGGAGACAATTTGAATTTGTTTCAAAGTTAATTCATCAATAAAGAAGGACCCCACGGACCCTCTCCCACACCCCCCACCCCCCGCCACAGGACCTGGATAAATCGACCCTATAATGAATATTACCATGATTACATTGGTAGCTTGGTCATTACTTATACAGCGCGGCTTGAGGGCCCATCCCTCATCGCTCTGGTACTCAAACCGGCGGCATGCAGATACCACTCAGCTAACGATGAAACGATAGCAACCGGCGGGATCAAAGGGTGGAAGTCACTCACATGATGGCATATACTTGCCTTAGTCAACCTCAGTGATATGGTAACAGTTGCTAACATGGGTGGGCGTCGTTTGGTGTCCACCTTCAACGTTAGAGCCGGAGAAATGGGCCATTATGGTACATAATGGGAGTCATACGTGAGCTATATTGAAAAAAAACCGACCCCCCTCCCCTACATGTGGATGAAGCCCTTGGCGTGAAGCCACCCGCCTCGCACATCCAACTCAACTTGAGCCACCCCCATTTTTTTCCATATCCTACATTCTCTCCTGCTAGGTCTCGTTCACTTTACATGGGGATTTATTTGTTTGTATAATTATGTCCAGAACTGATGTACGCTTATACCCAAGGTAGACAGACAGACAGTGTTATAAACTGTGGGATAATTTACCCTGTGCCCCTTTCCCTTCACGCCCAGTGTCCCCTCTGGTTCCGGGTTACTATAAAAAGATTTGTAGAACAAAGTAAAACATATTTTAATTTCCTTTTTCTTTTTAATTTTATGAGATGTATTTTAATTAATACTCAACCAATTAACAACAAGTTTTTGTTTTGTTAACACGTTTGAGAGCTTTCCGAAAATGGGGATTTTCGCACTAGCTACATCACCATCATAATGCCACCATACGTAACTTTTTTGTTGGAACATAAGGCAAGCGGATAAGAACTACCATCTCCGTTATTCGATATCTACGTTTCGTCTCTTCACGCAGGGGGGGGGGGGGGGGGGCAACTACTACCCCATTCCCAGTTGACAAGAATTATTTTCCTCATTCCCAGTTTACGTTGAAATGAAAAGCCCAGTCCCGAGGAACGCAAATACCCCTTGCCCCCCCCCCCCCCCTGGTATAACGCTGCTGGGGGCATAGGTATAGTTATTGTAATATTTACTACAAAGCAACGCGTTTTACAAAGAAACTAATTCATTGAAAGGGCATCAGCAACAATGATGATAATGATGATATATATTAATATAAATATATATATTTATACTCTACGAAAATAAACTATGTGCATTTCCCATGCCGGATACCACCAACGAAATCGAGTATTGTATAGCAACCAGTAGGCGAAAGGATCCCGTGTGCACTATGAAACTAGAGTGAATAGATCTCAATAATTTTTCTTTGCTTCGCGTCCATCAGGGGGGCACGGATCAACAGTTGTTTGTGATACGCGTGAGATCCGGGCGACGAGAAGTATTACGCTGAGTGTATATCCGGCTTGGCATACAAGGTTAGCAACAAACTGGGGGTGAACGGTTGGGTCAGGTTGAACATGCGTTAAAGGTATGATGAATTTTGCTGGACCAGTGGCAAACTGGGATAATTAAATCCCTTTTTTTTTTTACTGACTGTGATTCATGAAAGACGGGAGATCAAAACCTTTGATATCTGTGATTGCCTCACGGATCGCGCAATGGACTTGGATATTTAGAACGAAATAGATACATTCTAAACCCGGAGCTGGCATTTAATATGCGAGCAACGCCAGTTTAGAAGGGTATTTTTGATTGATGGGGCCTAATTGGTGGTGGTGGAGGTGGGGAGCTAATCATGCATGTGTTATCATAGCGTGTGTGTGTGTGGGGGGGGGGGGGTTCCAATGGGGTGAGACAGAGCAGTATAGTTGGTGCGGATGTAGCGGCTCCGGTGGGAGTGGACGGGGGTTGGGGGGCATATAATTTGTTGAGATATTGTGTAATGAACGGCCAGACAAAGCGGACATCCGTCACGCCATTAGGTCCAGCGCTATATATACGGGAAAGATCGCTTTCCACACAAGCCTGATCCACACTAACCCTCCCCCCCCCCCCCAACCCCCATGACGGCCTTCACCCTCCATCAGCTTGAGGCACAGCCTGCTGTATCCCCCACTCCTCCAACTCGATCGACAACGTGATCTTCATCGGCCACCCCACTCGTCCCTCCACCCATTCTCGCCCCCGCTCCCCTGCCCAGACCTCTACCCCGAGCTCGCCGGCTTGGCAGCTGCGTGGCATCTAGGTCGTGCACACACATACCGTCACCACGGCGAATCAGGCATACCCCTCCTCCGTCCTCCCTCCGCAACTCTGCCGCCCACCCGACTCATCACTGTGCATAGCGCACTGTGGAAAGTTCACAACGCTCCAGCCTGCCTGACCATACTTGCTGTAACGTTGCCGTATTCCTGGCTGGTTCCAACCATATACCGAATTCATACATACATTAATACATAGTCAATATGGCGGATATTTCCTGAAGTTAGTGCTATGGCGGATATTTCCTGAAGTTAGTGCTATGGTGGATATTTCCTGAAGTTAGTGCTATTGATTCTACATTTGGATTTGATACTATCCGGTAAGTACAATTTAAAATTGTGTGATCAATGAAATTGATTATATCTGCCTTATTATTTCAGCAAATTTAGTGCATTTTCTTCCATGCCGTATGGAAAAAGCTGCACTCGCTTATGGATATAACATCCATGAGTAGTATAGTGTGGTGATATGAAAATAAGAAGAAGAAATAAATACCACAGAATGTCTGAGTAAGCCAGGCCAATATTCAGTTTGATCGGTGATGATCGCTTTGATGTATGCACACAACGTGCAACATACGTCTGTGAACATACGTCTTCACTTTGGCTGCCGGGACACAATGCAGGCAACACCGATACCTTAAGGCATGCAAATGGCGATTTTTTTCGCCGCCAACAGGATTATCGCATAGCAATGACACGGTCAATTTGCGTAAAGAATAAGTAAATGACAACTTTATTATAGTGGTATGAACTGGATATATACCACAGAGTAGATATTATTTATCCAATTTTTTGTACATACTTGACTTCACTCGCTAAGTGTAACAGCCCGCAAAAGCAAGGGCGGATCCAGGATTTTGAAAAAGCAGGTGGAGGGGGGGGGGGGGGGGGTAGAGGGTCTATTTGAATAGGGTGAGAAAATCAGACGGTTCATCAACTATGGAGCGCCATGTGTACTGCATATAATTATATGGGCTTTCACTCTATTCAACCTATTGCAATCCTTTGAGCGTAAAGGTCACAAAGCGCATGGGTAAAAGCCGATCCTCGAGCCACCTGTCACTCTCCGTCATATGGAATAGCATCCTCACCTCGCACATAACATACATTTGAACATTTAAACGAAGCGAAAGATCAATCGACGCGAGTTAACATGTGCCTTTTTTTGCGTTTTCCTGTACAGCCCGTCGTAAATACAGCCACTTAATGGTCTATATATACGGTCTATACATCCCGTGCCATGTTGCGCCAAGGAGACAAGCGAAGGCTAAGCCTCGGTCATCGTTCATCCTGCTGTAGTCTTTCCCAACTCCGCCCCGCCCGCACTCGTAGGGCCCCAGAGGGGCTTTTCGACACGGCGACACGGCGATTTTTAAAATCGACAACGCGACATTGGGGTTGTCTTAGAAGCGACATGCGACATAAGACTTGGAACTTTTCTTAAAATCGACACGCGACATGGAACTTTTCTTAAAATCGACACGCGACATGGACCTTTATTTAAAATCGACACGCGACATGGCTACCCCCCCTCAGGGGCCCTACTCGTGTCGATAGCATGCAGATAATGGAGGTCATATATATATATATATATATGTGCATTTCCGTGGCGAAAACTGTGATCAATGTCAGACGCTTTACCGGCCAGGTGGTATTATATATATGATTGCATTCCAACTGGGTCAATACTCCAGCCACCTGTTGCCAGCTGGTGGTGTCAATTCTCTCTGCCTGACAAGACTCGGCCTTTGTGGATGCGATTAGGCTGTAGGCCTATCTGTATAGGTATGCAGAAGGCTGTATATTTTTGCATAATTTTGTATAATTTCCACTAGTTTTCCGAATAAAATAAGCCGATATGATGTTTTCAAATGGAACCGCCTACCCTTATCTCCCAATCGCTAGTTCGTCGTAAGTAGAAGCCCGGCGGAAGGGGTGGGGGCATAGGGGCGATGGGGGTCAGGAGAGAGGGGCCCCTCTCCCTAATAATAAGGTAGTCTATGCGCCACATGGGTGTCGTGAAGGCTATAGAATGAATAGGGGCCGGGGGGGTGGGGGGGGGGGCACTGACAATCTCTCTTTCTGTTTACCCTTTGCTTGCATTGTTTCCCCGCCCTCGTGCGAATATGCGAAGAAAATATGGACCAGTTTCTTTGATGGGGGATAGACAAAAACGTTGAGTCTCAGATCGGCATATTGAGAGAAAATGTAAGAAAGAAAGAAAACAAGCGAAAATAAAAACAAATAACATTTATTGGGCTTCAGATGGGTTTTGGGTGGGCTTTTGGTGGGCTGCTTGTGTACTGGGCAAGAGATGGGCCCAACATATGGCCTAGCCGACAAATCAAACCATCTTCTCAATCCAACCCTACCCTTTTACCCTATTACTCCTTCTGCGGTCAAAACGGCATCCATTAATTGATACCCAATTGATATGGCCAAAAAATGGCCACTTCCAAGTTCTTCATTCTATTTGTGGCATGTACATCAAATTTTCTTTTTGTAATTGCTCCAGGTCTAATTTACAGACAACAAATATCAATGAAATCACATAAGATGAGATCACACTCCGACTTTATAAATTTAATAACACGGAGTGCCCCTTGACCTTCGGTTGCTGGCCGACACCTTTAGACATGAATGTATCTTTTTACAGTCAGCTATAATATATGGTAACACCAATAAATTGTTATCCCTTCCCAGTATTACCTTCCTGTGCATAAACATTGTGTTAATTATGACTTATGGACAAATATTGAGCTATGCAGTATCTATAAAAAATAACCCCACTTAATTTGCATGACTTATTTTTGACATATGAAGATTATTATCTATTTAATATTTTACCTGTCTAAGGTCACAATTAGACCCCCCCTTACCCCCCCACCCCACTACCACGCCCATCAGTTGTTCCACATCATGCAAGGGGAGGTCGTTTTCCCAGATCACGCAGAATAAATTTCTTTATTTCCAGGTACGTTACGATGAATTAAAAAGGATAACTCCCAGTATACATAGGAAGGGCGTGTATTAAAATTGATGATATAAATTAGCGCTTTCCCGATTCACGCTTAGATCTATCTAATGTTAAAATTCCCAGTTCACGATTACTGAAAATCCAGTTCACGAAAATTGATTTGCATCAATCCCCCCCTCCCCCCGGGAGTGGGGGGGTAAAGCCCCCCCCCCCCCCGGGAGTGGGGCGGTAAAGCCCCCCCCTCCCCCCCGGGAGTGGGGTGGTAAAGCCCCCCCCTCCCCCCGGGAGTGGGGTGGTAAAGCCCCCCCCTCCCCCCGGGAGTGGGGCGGTAAAGCCCCCCCCCCCCCCCGGGAGTGGGGCGGTAAAGCCCCCCCTCCCCCCGGGATTGGGGCGGTAAAGCCCCCCCCCCCCCCCGGGAGTGGGGCGGTAAAGCCCCCCCCCCCCCGGGAGTGGGGCGGTAAAGCCCCCCCCCCCCCCCGGGAGTGGGGCGGTAAAGCCCCCCCCCCCCCGGGAGTGGGGCGGTAAAGCCCCCCCTCCCCCCGGGAGTGGGGCGGTAAAGCCCCCCTCCCCCCGGGAGTGGGGCGGTAAAGCGCCCCCTCCCCCCGGGAGTGGGGCGGTAAAGCCCCCCCCCCCCCCGGGAGTGGGGCGGTAAAGCCCCCCCTCCCCCCGGGAGTGGGGCGGTAAAGCCCCCCCCCCCCCGGGAGTGGGGCGGTAAAGCCCCCCCTCCCCCCGGGAGTGGGGCGGTAAAGCCCCCCCCCCCCCCCGGGAGTGGGGCGGTAAAGCCCCCCCCCCCCCGGGAGTGGGGCGGTAAAGCCCCCCTCCCCCCGGGAGTGGGGCGGGTTAAAGCCCCCCTCCCCCCGGGAGTGGGGCGGTAAAGCCCCCCCCCCCGGGAGTGGGGCGGTAAAGCCCCCCTCCCCCCGGGAGTGGGGCGGGTTAGTTAATACATTGTTGTGGGCGGGGCGGTAAAGCCCCCCCCTCCCCCCGGGAGTGGGGCGGTAAAGCCCCCCCCTCCCCCCGGGAGTGGGGCGGTAAAGCCCCCCCCCCCCCCGGGAGTGGGGCGGTAAAGCCCCCCCCCCCCCCGGGAGTGGGGCGGTAAAGCCCCCCCCCCCCCCGGGAGTGGGGCGGTAAAGCCCCCCTCCCCCCGGGAGTGGGGCGGTAAAGCCCCCCCTCCCCCCGGGAGTGGGGCGGTAAAGCCCCCCTCCCCCCGGGAGTGGGGCGGTAAAGCCCCCCCCCCCCGGGAGTGGGGCGGTAAAGCCCCCCTCCCCCCGGGAGTGGGGCGGGTTAGTTAATACATTGTTGTGGGCGGGGCGGTAAAGCCCCCCCTCCCCCCGGGAGTGGGGCGGTAAAGCCCCCCCCTCCCCCCGGGAGTGGGGCGGTAAAGCCCCCCCCCCCCCCCCCCCCGGGAGTGGGGCGGTAAAGCCCCCCCCCCCCCGGGAGTGGGGCGGTAAAGCCCCCCCCCCCCGGGAGTGGGGCGGTAAAGCCCCCCTCCCCCCGGGAGTGGGGCGGGTTAGTTAATACATTGTTGTGGGCGGGGCGGTAAAGCCCCCCCTCCCCCCGGGAGTGGGGCGGGTTAGTTAATACATTGTTGTGGGCGGGGCGGTAAAGCCCCCCCTCCCCCCGGGAGTGGGGCGGTAAAGCCCCCCCTCCCCCCGGGAGTGGGGCGGGTTAGTTAATACATTGTTGTGGGCGGGGCGGTAAAGCCCCCCCCCCCCGGGAGTGGGGCGGTAAAGCCCCCCCCCCCCCGGGAGTGGGGCGGTTAAAGCCCCCCCCCCCGGGAGTGGGGCGGTAAAGCCCCCCCTCCCCCCGGGAGTGGGGCGGTAAAGCCCCCCGGGAGTGGGGCGGTAAAGCCCCCCTCCCCCCGGGAGTGGGGCGGGTTAGTTAATACATTGTTGTGGGCGGGGCGGTAAAGCCCCCCCTCCCCCCGGGAGTGGGGCGGGTTAGTTAATACATTGTTGTGGGCGGGGCGGTAAAGCCCCCCCTCCCCCCGGGAGTGGGGCGGGTTAGTTAATACATTGTTGTGGGCGGGGCGGTAAAGCCCCCCCTCCCCCCGGGAGTGGGGCGGGTTAGTTAATACATTGTTGTGGGCGGGGCGGTAAAGCCCCCCCTCCCCCGGGAGTGGGGCGGGTTAGTTAATACATTGTTGTGGGCGGGGCGGTAAAGCCCCCCCCCCCCCCCTTTTTTGCAAAAATCCGCTCGGTCGGTGCGTTTTTTTTTTCGCCAAACCTGCACGGTCGGGGCGTGGAGTGTTTTCTGGAGGCAACCCGCTCTATGAACGCACATTTTCAGAGGGTCCGCCGCCCCGCTCGCAAGTTTCCAAACAACATGTAAGCTTATCTTATTTATCACATTTAATGTCCGCTCCCTCAGCCTCAGGCATCGTATTTATGAGGCAACAAAATGCCTGATTTTACTATTGTTGGTTTACTCCACGTGCGTGGCAATATCTTACCGTTATATATATATGTTGTCAAATAAAAAAAAAAAAGGGACCTTCGAAGAAGGTCGTAGGTTTCGCCGGGTTTCGAACCCGGGACCTCTCGCGTGTGAGGCGAGCGTGATAACCACTACACTACGAAACCTGCCATACGAGACCCCTTGCCTTACTTCTGTATATTGCTGTGGGCGATACAATTATCACATGAAGATTTGGATATTAAATACTTGCAAGTTAAAACTAATAAAGAAGACTACAGTGGATAGACACGAAAAGTGGGAACAGATTTTACATCCATCAGCTGGCTATTCGAGCATAACTTAGAACACGCAGTCACCGCAGCCGCAGAGCCGCCACTGCGCTGGAATTCATATCCTCGTTCATGGGCGCAACCCAGTTTAGAGTCGCCATCTAGCGGCTATGCCACATAGTTTACTGTGACCACCTGGGAACGAACAAACCAGTGGGCGGTAGCCCGTGCCTGGCGCAAGTGCCCCCAGGGCAGCCTGCTTCTCTACGGGCACACCGGTGTCCCTGCAAAGTTCTTAAGACGCCAGTCGGGAATCGACTGTAGCTTTTATCATAATGTGTGCGCGTACACTATAGTCTTTACGTATTCTATATACCTTTTTCTATCTTCTGGCATCAAGAAAGTCTGTCAGCACTAGGTTGTTTCGGCTACATTTTCGCGAAGAAATGTTGGAGCATAGTCTTTTCCCGACCAACCGCCCACCATATTTGTTTTTGGCGGATGCCGGTACTTGTGATTCAAGATTCAATATAATTTATTCCGTCAAAGCAAACTGGTACATAGATAAGGATACGATAATATTATGGAAAAAAAACTGCTTTGACGCAGGAGACTCTGATTAAGGTAAGAGAACCGCTAGCATCAGAGCCACCTATATTTGTGGTAAACAGAATATTATATGATGGTAAGTAATGGAAACAGAATGGAACAGAACAGACACGGAACTAAACGTTTCCAACAACAAACAATATGTGTCATAAATATGTGATAAATGAAACAGATAGATTAGAACCCAATTGAGAGTAAGCGCTTCAATCTAGTTATTTTAATTTAATTTAAGGGCCGACCATGGGAGAGGGCACTACTTGACATGAGTAGCAATTTTGTACAGTGCAATGCTCGGAATAATTACTTATGATATCATATTTTACATACTTGGAAAATCAGGTTGTGTGTATTAATTTATTCTAAGATACTTGCGGGCTCTGTGTTCACAGTTTCAATTAGGGAGTGTCTAATGCATTTTGTGGCATAGTCGTGGTGTGCTCTATTGGTGCGGACCAGCGCCTTATGTCTGGTGTTGTATGCGTGTATCTCGTATGCATGTGTTATGGGAATCTGCGAGAAATACGTGGGAAGATTATTATTCTTTAATTTGTGATAGAACTTTAGTATTTGCAAACGGTGAATGCCATCTAACTTTAGTAGGTTTAGCTGTTTGAAAAGGGGTTCACTGTGATCATTGAATCTACTTAGACTTATTATTCTCAATGCTCATTTTTGCAATTTATAGATTCGCTCCCCACAGTATCCCCAAGCCAGTATATTATACTTTATATGCGGAAGAATTAGAGTATTATATATCGTTAAGAGGGCATGTTTTGGCAGAGAATATTTCAGCCTATCCATGATTCCCAGAGTCTTGGAAATTTGAGTGGAGATTCTACCAATGTGACTATGCCATTTCATATGCTTAGTAATTTGTAGACCCAACATATTAAATTCATCCACGCATTCAACTTGGACATTATTAATTACAAGATTTGGCAATTTAAATTTCTTACCAGGTAAGTGAAAGACCATGAATTTGCTCTTACTAGGGTTTAGCAACGGTTTATTTGCATTTAACCAGTTGCTTATCTTGATAAGTTCCTTATTTAATGACGTACTGAAGAATAGGGATGGGTCTGTTCTTACTGGGCTCAAAGTTCCTAAAAAAATAGTGTCGTCTGCATACAATATAAATTGAAAGAAATCACTAGAGGACATTATGTCGTTCATATAAATGATAAAAAGGAGGGGACCCCGGTTGTTAGTATGGCTAAATCGGATTCAAAGTTGTCAATTTCGACATATTGTTTCCGATTCGTTAAGTAATCTCTGATCACCTCCACGGCTGAGCCACGTATGCCATAATGGCTCAATTTATATAGAATTATTTCGTGGTCTATTGTATCAAAAGCTTTTGACAGGTCATGATAGATATTTATAAGGAATTTGGCGATTGTCCATATGTTGCATTGTTCGGTCAATTAGCCCAAGGTTAGCCAATTCTGTAGAATGTTTGACCCTAAACCCATATTGACCGTTATTGAAGAGCTCATGGCGTTGGAAGTGGTCAAGAATTTGGTTCGCTAATGACTTTTCAAATACTTTGGAGAATGCTGGTAATAATGATATTGGTCTATAGTTATTTAATGAGGTCTCGTCACCATTTTTGTAGACTGGAATAAACTTAGCTATTTTTTATTTATCTGGGAACTTCCCTGCAGTTAGTGTTTGATTAATTACCAGCGACAAGGCTCTAGCTACTTCTAATTTGATCACTTTCAGTAATTTTACTGATATACCGTCATGGCCACAGCTAGATTTTGGTTTTAACTTATCAATTATCTCCACTATTTTCCGTGACTCGGTCAGCTTAAATTGTAATGAGTGTGGGTTGGGATTCTTTAAGTAGGTCTTATAATGGATGTTGCGACTGATCATTTCTGTTGCAAGGCTAGGTCCTATTCCAACAAAGAAATCGTTAACTTTGGTTGCTATATCTTGTTTATCAATTATCATTCGGTCACCTATCTTAAACGTATCTGGGCGGTCTCTTTTTGCCTTTTTCCGATTTAGTACCTGCTTAGTTGCTGACCATGTTTGCTTCATGTCACTTTTACATCTAGAGAAGATTGCATTATAATATTGCTTTTTGGCTTCGTTCATCATACGACGCAATATTCCATTATATGTATGTAAATTTATTTTGAGATTTTCATAAATAGGCGACGTTTGTGGCGTTGTCTTCAGCCTTTTATACAGCTTATCTCTAAAGTTAATCGACTTGAGAATCCCTCTGGAGATCCATTTCGATTTTTATGCTTAAGTTTAGAAAATTTGACTACTTTTGTGGGTAGGAGTTTTTCTTTGGACGTTGGGACAAGGCATTCCAAAATATCATAATTATTATTCGGATCAGAGTTTGTATTCTTGTCTTATCTAATGCAGAAAAAATGCAGATATTTGAAGCTTAAACGGGCTAACCCACTTGATATAGGCCCAGTCGGTGGAACACTGGTGGTGGAGAAATGGTTCAGGTGGAGCAGAAACTTGACTCACGTTTGACACAAGCATATACAATGAACGAAAGAAAAGAGAAACAAATAAAGGAAACATAACATGAAGATTGAGAACATAAATACGCATTTGAGACGTTGTGCGTCCCAAAGCGGCCAAGTAAACACGTTTTGCATTACTTCGTAACAGTGCGAGCTTTAACCTTCAGCGTCGTGCATTTCTTACATTACGGGGTCTGTAAGATATCAGGAAGCACAACTCCCCATTACGAGCGTACATTCCAAGGGCCGGTTCGCGTGTGCGAGCAAACAACTGGTCCACACAGTCACCTCCCGCCACTCATCATATGGATTTGATTTCGTAAATACAAAAATAGCGAGGTCCACAATTTATAGTGGACTATATTTATAGTTATAGTTAATGCGGCGTTAAAACAGCGTGTCCAGTGAAGATTCAATTTGGCGGAAGCCGCTTTGTCCCAGCTGTGGTTTTCGCCCGGTTATGGTGAGGACGATGGCAGTGTTGACGAGGCCCTGGCGGCGCAGATGTCTGCCATCATCCTGCCAGCCTTCAGATATGTTGTCGTTTTCTGACCCCAAATCCAAACGTTCATCGGGAATACAGCAGCGACATGGGATGCTTCCTGTCTGACTGGTTCAAGTAGCAACAGTTTGTAGGCGTTTCGAACATCCGTGATGAATTTGACCTCCACCTGCGCTGCGGTGACGGAGATACCCAGTGAGCTGACGGTACGGCCTTCCTTATACTTGAATTTGTTGTTTAAGAGAGAGTCCTGCTCTACGGTGGACGTGTGAAGGATATCATTGGAAGAGGGTCTGGGCAATGGGTCCTTTTGCAACTCCCCGTTTATCCACAATTTGTCTTTCACCAGTTTGACCCTCACCTGTGATTGACCTGCTTTTCTCTTCATCTCCGCCACGGTTTCGCCATGTTTTCTTCTTTGCTCGAGCATGTTATTGGGAAATTGAGGTGTAATTTTCTCCTTGTCTTTAGATAGGCTTTTACCGAAAGCAATAATTCTATCAGCTGCTCGCTGCGTAGAGAATCGTTCGACAATTAACCGGGGTCGTTTGGCGGTGGGGCCAGGCGGGGCGCCCAGGCGATGGGCTCGATCCATGTCTGGCAGTGGGCCTTGAAAACCGTTATTGGTTTGACTACAGTGACGGTCGTTTCACAATTTTCTAGTCCATCTGCATTTCTGGATTCCAGTATGTTGTGGAAGAGAGCATTATATCTCATCGATCTCAATGTGAGGTCTTGGACGTTTTCGGTAAGTTGGTTTATCCGATCCTGTTGATTAAACACTATTCCTTTCAGAAGGGCCAATTCTCTCTTTAAATCCTCGTTTTGTTTCTGTAGGCTAGTACAATCATAGTCTTTACGTATTCTATATAACTTGTTCTATCTTCTGACATCAAGAAAGTGTGTCAACACTGGGTTGTTTCGGCTATATTTTCGCGACGAAATGTTGGAGCATAGTCTTTTCCCGACCAACCGTCCGCCATATTTGTTTTTGGCGGATGCCGGTACTTGTGGATGCAACTTGGTTCCCCGCTCCGCTGGCATAGGACTCTCAGCTAGAGGGCGTTGTCAATCGCTCAATTTGAACTTACGAACAACAGCAGTGCCGTCTGTCACAGGTAGTTCACGGTTACAAAGTTTGGGACCCAGGCTACAAATGGTTCAAATGATGGCGGAACTCGGCAGGTGGCGCTGCATTCGCATGGCGGTTGGTCGGGAATGACTTTGCTCCAACATGAGTCAATCTTCCCGCTTGCTCCGTTATACTTCACCAGTTTAGGATCAAAGACGTTGTCGTACTTATTGTCGGTGAAGAATCTCTGTCGAATTTCTGTCGGTAAACGTTCGTCTGGGTCTACCGACACTTGGGTCGAGAACGGCGCTTCTGTCTTAAATTCACAGTCCGGGTTGTGGGTAGCCTGAACAGACGTTGTCGCTGAAATGTTGATAGGGCGACGAAATAACGTCTGAACATGACCCATACACAGCCCTGTGCACCAGAGTATTTGGCCTTAATTACTGCAGAATCGTACCGGTCCGATGTAATCCGAGATAGCCCAGCGATTCTACCACTCACAATGTAACTTGGGGACGCAATAAAACGGTCATACCATAGAAAGGGACTGCACAGTTTCCGATTTAGTTTTCACTGTTTTCGAAAACACTTGGACTTCGAGGGTGGGCCGCCATGCTGATACCCATGATGCACCGCGCCACTAGAGGCAACACGAGATCCACACGGCTTTATACGCTCAACTCACTGGGCCCAGTCCTTTGGTACCCCGGGTGTATTCCTACGGTGGACCGAATACGCACATTACGCATCGGTTCCCCGCCCGACACTTCTTTCACCCGAGTATGGATGCGCGCGCATGCATTAGGTATGCCGATGTGCCCCGTTCTAAACAGCAAGGGGCATTCGGGAGAAGATGGCGGCTGATTGATAGGTGATGAAGAGTAGGTTGGTTCCAGTGCCTTAATGTGCACCAGATGTGAACGGTGTGTGCATTTCATTGGAATAGGCATATCCCTATCGGCATACTCGGAAGTTCCCTGTCACGTGTTGCGGGCCCGGGGCGGGATTCCGAACCTGGCCCAAAGAAATGCGCCCACCGTTCGCTGTGGATGACGAGCTCAGTAAGCGGGTGGCGTGATGGCTAAAGAGACTTGCGTTGTGTTGTGGGTAACACTGGCTGTTGTTGAGGAATTGTTCGTTGCCTCTGACCAGGATTGCTTCCGCCGTGGTATTGGCAACGCGAAGTGTGTGTCCGACAGCGACGATCTCTTGTGGGGTAGGCCACGCTTTGCCGAGTTTCAGGTTTGCATTAGATGGGCTGTCCCACCTGGGTTCCAAAGCCCACGTCGCGTCTGTGACGGTGTTCTGTGGAGTGGCGAGTTCTATGTAATCACATGGAAGCACGACGGTGACCTGCGGTGGACCCCGCAGTAAGCAGGCTTGTGTACGCCTGACGGATATCCCACTTTCCACTGGCTTACCATAATACACTGTATCAGATCCCTGTATAACAATCTGGCGTTTAGCTGGTCGTGTTGCGATGTCATTAGTAACGAGGAAGGGATTGCCGGCTAAAACGTCTACATCGAGCTGTTTAACCACGAGAGCGTTCACACTGAACGTGTATCTGTCACGTGTTACCGGTTTTGATTGGTAATCCAATTCTTTTAAGGAAAAACGCCTAAATCATGTTAGTTGTAGCACCGGTGTCCAGTGTGACTTTAACACGGTGGTGCTGCAAGAATGTAGTCAGAAATGGAGATTGAATGACGTCAACGTTCCTCACAGTTGGCTCTGTATCCAGTAAAGCGTCTGGAACTGCTTCAGTGTCTGTCATACGAAGGTTCGTAAATTGGTTCATCGTACTCACCATCTGCCACGCGACGTGATCGCACTAAGACATGTCAGCTTCTGGTAAATACTGACAATCGATGAGGTTGTGGGACGCATAATATGGTCTGCGTGCAGTTTTGCAGAATATACATGACTTAAACCCCTTTGGTTTTCGCTGTGGCTGGTTTTTCTGGTGGTACATGGGAGCTGATGACGCGCGTAGGGCTTTCGAATCATCCATGGTTCGTAACTCATCCAGAAGAGATGACAGAGCTTGGGATATTTCCGGTTGTAGAGATGTTAAGGATTGTTTTCGAAGTTCATCGCTATATGTTTGTTTGACGAACTGATTTAGTCTATCGGTGATTGGTCTTGCACTTGGTATGGCCGGTTCCGTAGTGTAGTGGTTATCACGCTCGCCTAACACGCGAGAGGTCCCGGGTTCGAAACACGGCGGAACCTCTGGGTTTCTCACCTTGGCGGCTCTTTTTCTTCCATTTTGAATATCGTGCCTCAAAAATAGCCTCTAACGCCCATTGCAATATTTGCGAGTGGACCCAGGTTCGAAACCTGTCGCAACATCTGCCTTTTTAACCTTCTCAGCTTTTCGTGCCCCATACATAGCCTGTCATGTTCAGTGAAATATATTTTGACGCAATCGACGAATTCCTCCAACCAACACACCGCCTCGTCTGGTGTCTCACGAAAATGCCCGACCTTAACTACATCGGAAAACTTGTTGAAATTGAGAGCCTGCTGGAGTTATATAAGAAAAGGAATCTATCATTGAGAGGGCGAATAACGGTGTTAAAAACATTAGCATTACCGAAATTAGTTCATGTTTTATCAGTGCTACCAGCACCGGATAGAAAGTTTTTCTGCAAAATAAACGGCATTATTCGTTCTTTCATATGGAGAAAAAAAGCTAGAATATCGCAAAATCGCATGGCTCAGATGTGTAAGCAGGGAGGTGTTGCTCTTCCACACGTTGAAACTTTTACGCAAGCGTTAAAACTGTCGTGGATACAAAGACTGCTTAAAAAGACAGGCTCTTGGCAGGATATATTTTGTACCTTCGTTTGTCAGGAGAAAGAACTGTGCTGGGAATTAGATGTGTTATCCACTCGACAGTATCACCAACTATCAAACCCGTTTTGGGCGGAGGTATTTCGAGCTTGGTCACGGTTGCAAGCACTGCAGCCTACACAGGACTACAGAATGATGCCTCTGTGGAATACTTATTTTTTGAACAATGATAACTTAACAAAACGTAAAGGTGAATTTATCCAAAAGGGCATCATTTATTTTAATGATTTAATTAATGATGAAGGTGATATATACGACTGGAAACAATTTAAGACCAAATATGCTATTCAAATCAATTTTGCTTTCTATAGTCTGATCTCATGTATTCCTAAAGAGTGGAAGCAACAAATCCGGGAAGACAGATTTAGACTGACAGTTGTACAGCACGCAAGCGTTTTATTGATTTCAACTAAAGACCGTGTTGTGAACACCTTTTATAAAATATTGTTGAGAGGTTTGAAGTTTAGTAAATGCAACGAAGTTAAGTGGTCTGAAAGTTTAGATACAGAAATTACCGAACAGAATTGGGAAGAGTACTATGTGTTACCAGTTAGCTGTACCTCGGATGAAAGAATAAGAAGCTTTCAATTTAAATTTATACATAGATGTCTACCAACAAATAATTTTTTGTACAAGTGTAAGCTGGTAAGTACAGACAAGTGCAGTTTTTGCAAGGCAGAGGTGGAGACAGTAGAACATTTATTTTGGAGTTGTGCTGAAGTAAACAGGTTATGGTCTGATATAAGTTTATGGTTACACACAGCTTTGTCCCTATATGGTAGAACAGCTGATGATTTTATAAATTTACAATCTGTAATGTTGGGTATTAGGAGTATAAATAGCCCTAGTATTTGACTAAATCATATTTTGTTAATGGTCAAGAAGTATATATATCGTTGCAAGTGGATAGAACACAAGCCGAACATGCAGGGAGCACTTAGAGTAATAAAAGCTAACTACCAGATAGAAGGTCATATAGGGGAAAACACAGATTATCCATCGGGTAGAAGAAAGAAATATAAGGAAAAATGGAAGGATCTACTGCCATCTTTATATTAGCTGATGTATAATTGTTACTGTGTAATTAACATGTCTTATGTGATGTATTTTTGAACCTGTCAAGTGTGAAAAAAAAAAACGCAATCGACGAATTCCTCCAACCAACACACCGCCTCGTCTGGTGTTCATATAATGCCATTCTTAGCAACAATCAAACACATGGAGAACTTTGGCGAGCACGCCTATCAACTCTATTCTGAAGACAACAGGCTGTCAAATGTATGCAGCGCGCTTTGTATGGCCTGTTTTGTAGTGTAGTGGTTATCACGCTCCCCGGCGAAACCTACGAACCATCTAACGATGGTTCATTTTTCTTCTCTTCTTTCCAAATTTTATCATTTACTTGACAAGACTTAGATTTCAAAACCAGACGGAACCTCTGGGTTTCTCACCTTCTCGGCTCTTTTCTTCCATTTTCAATATCCCTTGCATAACTTAACTCTGGCTTTCTGACCTGTTCGCTGCTTTTTCCATTGTGCATCTCCTGCCATATACACAGCCTTACATGTCCACCGCAATATTTCAACTCAATCTTCAAATTCATCTGACCAACACGCCGTATATAATCACAATCACGTCAGCAATCACACACTTCGGGATTTTGGCGATAATCCCTACCAACTATATTGTTAATGCGACACTCGGCAAATCTAGTCGCACCCTATTTGGCTACTTTCCAAACTCGTCAGTGAATAAATTATTTGTCTGTCGAATGAAATTGAATTGCATTAATGATCACCCACCTGAGAGCCTAACGGCACGTGGATCGGTGGTTCTAGCCCTATTGTTGCCATGTCTGCGTGATCGCAGGGTACATATCCCGCGTCCTTTTTTTGCAAAGAGTAGGAGGTTACTCCCGGGGACATAGCTCTACTCTCCCTTCCTTCTCCCATTGACGCGGTATCACCAAAAGTGGTTAAGGCGTCCTAAATACACAACCAACCAGTGATCACCAACCAAATGGCTGTGTAAGAAGATCAAATGATGCCGAAACAGTCTATCAGTGATTGCTCTTGCACTTGATATGGGCGGTTCCGTAGTGTAGTGGTTATCACGCTCGCCTAACACGCGAGAGGTCCCGGCTTCGAAAACCCGGCGGAACCTCTGGGTTTCTCACCTTGGCGGCTCTTTTTCTTCCATTTTGAATATCATGCCTCAAAAATAGCCTCTAACGCCCATTGCAATATTTGCGAGTGGTCCCAGGTTCGAAACCTGTCGCAACATCTGCCTTTCTAACCTTCTCAGCTTTTCTTGCCCCATACATAGCCTGTCATGTTCAGTGAAATATATTTTGACGCAATCGACGAATTCCTCCAACCAACACACCGCCTCGTCTGGTGTTCATATAATGCCATTCTTAGCAACAATCAAACACATGGAGAACTTTGGCGAGCACGCCTATGTACATCTTTTATCTTTATTCGTACACGGAGTACAGATGGCAGTCACAGAGAACAAAAAAAGAGCAAAAAAAGAAATTCAGAGAACCAAAAAAAAACAGAACAGAAAGAAATTCAGAGGAACGTAAAAAAAACAAAAAAACACACACACTCACATAACAACCGGTTTAGGTCTGTGCTACTCAGTGCATAAATAGTCGATGATGTCAGTTATGCTTTCATTGTCGTCAGAACCTGTATTTTGTGCCCTTAATTGCAAATATTCTTTTATAGCACTGACGCGCCTTAAATCTTCTTCCGTGGCGCGACCACAATGATTTAAGACGTGCTTCCTTAAGCGGCTTGCTGATAAAGCACTAAAATTGTACTTACTGATAAGATATTTGTCACATATAAAATTCACACTCTTACTTCCATTGGATTTGCTTCCCTTTAAGGATAACCGTGCACAGAAATTCGTGCAAGGGTTCTTACTTACCAGCATACTTTTTACGAAAACAATAAATCTATTGTGAAGTTGCACTTCAACAGCCAGGTCATTACACATAATTGGAAGAAATTTAGAGTGAGTTCGATAAGGTAAATCAAGTAGTCTGCGTATCACCTTCCGCCAGGCTATATAAAACGATTGACATGCCGTGGACGAGAAATCCCATAATTGGCACCCATAAGCCGACATACATAAAACCATGAATAAATCATATTTAACGTTATGCGCCACATGTTTAAACTGAGCTATAAAGACGCTTACTTTGCGATAGAATGCGTTGAGGGTGTTATGGACACCTCCATCGTCTTTAGTAGAGTTGACGGGATTACTACGGAAGCTCGTTAGAGCCATTCAAGTTTTTTTGTATTGATACTTTTTTTTCAATATTCAAACCGGGAATAAATGATTCGAACAGGGTTTAAATGATTCAAACCGGGAATTAATGATTCAAACCGGGAATTAATGATTCAAACCGGGAATTAATGATTCAAACAGGGAATAAATGCTTTAAACCGGGAGGAAAAGATCCAAACCGGGTTTAAATTATTCAAACCGGGTTTAAATGATTCAAACCGGGAATTATTGATTCCAACCGGGAATTAATGATTCCAACCGGGAATTAAAGACTCCAACCGAGAATAAATGATTCAAACCGGGAATTAATGATTCAAACCGGGAATTAATGATTCCAACCTGGAATTAATGATTCCAACCGGGAATTAAAGATTCCAACCGAGAATAAATGATTCAAACCGGGTTTAAATGATTCAAACCGGGAATTAAATATTAAATTGCAATGGGCGTTGGAGGCTATTTGTGAGGCATGATATTCAAAATGGAAGAAAGAGAGCCGCCAAGGTGAGAAACCCAGAGGTTCCGCCGGGTTTCGAACCCAGGACCTCTCGCGTGTTAGGCGAGCGTGATAACCACTACACTACGGAACCGGCCATAACAAGTGCAAGACCAATCACTGATAGACTGTTTCGGCATCATTTGATCTTCTTACACAGCCATTTGGTTGGTGATCACTGGTTGGTTGTGTATTTAGGACGCCTTAACCACTTTTGGTGATACCGCGTCAATGGGAGAAGGAAGGGAGAGTAGAGCTATGTCCCCGGGAGTAACCTCATAGTCTTTGCAAAAGAAAGGACGCGGGATATGTATCCTGCGATCACGCAGACATGGCAACAACAGGGCGAGAACCACCGATCCACGTGCCGTTAGGCTCTCAGGTGGGTGATCATTAATGCAATTCCATGTCATTCAACAGAAAAATAATTTATTCACTGACGAGTTTGGAAAGTAGCCAAAAGGGGTGCGACTAGAATTGCCGAATTTTGCATTAACAATATAGTTGGTAGCTATATTTGGTATCGCCAAAATCCCTAAGTGTGTGATTGCTGACGTGATTGTGATTATATACGGCGTGTTGGTCAGATGAATTTGAAGATTGCGTTGAAATATTGCGGTGGACATGTAAGGCTGTGTATATGGCAGCAGATGCACAATGGAAAAAACAGCGAACAGGTCAGAAAGTCAGAGTTAAGTTATGCAAGGGATATTGAAAATGGAAGAAAAGAGCCGAGTAGGTGAGAAAGCCAGAGGTTCCGTCGGGTTTTGAAATCTAAGTCTTGTCAAGTAAATGATAAAATTTGGAAAGAAGAGAAGAAAAATGAACCATCGTTAGATGGTTCGTAGGTTTCGCCGGGTTTCGAACCCGGGACCTCTAGCGTGTGAGGCGAGCGTGATAACCACTACACTATGAACCCGGCCATACAAAGCGCGCTGCATAGATTTGACAGCCTGTTGTGTTCAGAATAGAGTTGATAGGCGTGCTCGCCAAAGTTCTCCATGTGTTTGATTGTTGCTAAGAATGGCATTATATGAACACCAGACGAGGCGGTGTGTTGGTTGGAGGAATTCGTCGATTGCGTCAAAATATATTTCACTGAACATGACAGGCTATGTATGGGGCAAGAAAAGCTGAGAAGGTTAGAAAGGCAGATGTTGCGACAGGTTTCGAACCTGGGACCACTCGCAAATATTGCAATGGGCGTTAGAGGCTATTTTTGAGGCATGATATTCAAATTGGAAGAAAAAGAGCCGCCAAGTTGAGAAACCCAGAGGTTCCGCAGGGTTTCGAACCTGGGACCTCTCGCGTGTTAGGCGAGCGTGATAACCACTACACTACGGAACCGTCCATACCAAGTGCAAGAGCAATCACTGATAGACTGTTTCGGCATCATTTGATCTTCTTACACAGCCATTTGGTTGGTGATCACTGGTTGGTTGTGTATTTAGGACGCCTTAACCACTTTTGGTGATACCGCGTCAATGGGAGAAGGAAGGGAGAGTAGAGCTATGTCCCCGGGAGTAACCTCATAGTCTTTGCAAAAGAAAGGACGCGGGATATGTATCCTGCGATCACGCAGACATGGCAACAACAGGGCGAGAACCACCGATCCACGTGCCGTTAGGCTCTCAGGTGGGTGATCATTAATGCAATTCCATGTCATTCAACAGAAAAATAATTTATTCACTGACGAGTTTGGAAAGTAGCCAAAAGGGGTGCGACTAGAATTGCCGAATTTTGCATTAACAATATAGTTGGTAGCTATATTTGGTATCGCCAAAATCCCTAAGTGTGTGATTGCTGACGTGATTGTGATTATATACGGCGTGTTGGTCAGATGAATTTGAAGATTGCGTTGAAATATTGCGGTGGACATGTAAGGCTGTGTATATGGCAGCAGATGCACAATGGAAAAAACAGCGAACAGGTCAGAAAGTCAGAGTTAAGTTATGCAAGGGATATTGAAAATGGAAGAAAAGAGCCGAGTAGGTGAGAAAGCCAGAGGTTCCGTCGGGTTTTGAAATCTAAGTCTTGTCAAGTAAATGATAAAATTTGGAAAGAAGAGAAGAAAAATGAACCATCGTTAGATGGTTCGTAGGTTTCGCCGGGTTTCGAACCCGGGACCTCTAGCGTGTGAGGCGAGCGTGATAACCACTACACTATGAACCCGGCCATACAAAGCGCGCTGCATAGATTTGACAGCCTGTTGTGTTCAGAATAGAGTTGATAGGCGTGCTCGCCAAAGTTCTCCATGTGTTTGATTGTTGCTAAGAATGGCATTATATGAACACCAGACGAGGCGGTGTGTTGGTTGGAGGAATTCGTCGATTGCGTCAAAATATATTTCACTGAACATGACAGGCTATGTATGGGGCAAGAAAAGCTGAGAAGGTTAGAAAGGCAGATGTTGCGACAGGTTTCGAACCTGGGACCACTCGCAAATATTGCAATGGGCGTTAGAGGCTATTTTTGAGGCATGATATTCAAATTGGAAGAAAAAGAGCCGCCAAGTTGAGAAACCCAGAGGTTCCGCAGGGTTTCGAACCTGGGACCTCTCGCGTGTTAGGCGAGCGTGATAACCACTACACTACGGAACCGTCCATACCAAGTGCAAGAGCAATCACTGATAGACTGTTTCGGCATCATTTGATCTTCTTACACAGCCATTTGGTTGGTGATCACTGGTTGGTTGTGTATTTAGGACGCCTTAACCACTTTTGGTGATACCGCGTCAATGGGAGAAGGAAGGGAGAGTAGAGCTATGTCCCCGGGAGTAACCTCCTACTCTTTGCAAAAGAAAGGACGCGGGATATGTAACCTGCGATCACGCAGACATGGCAACAACAGGGCGAGAACCACCGATCCACGTGCCGTTAGGCTCTCAGGTGGGTGATCATTAATGCAATTCCATGTCATTCGACAGAAAAATAATTTATTCACTGACGAGTTTGGAAAGTAGCCAAAAGGGGTGCGACTAGATTTGCCGAATTTTGCATTAACAATATAGTTGGTAGGGGTTATCGCCAACATCCCGAAGTGTGTGATTGCTGACGTGATTGTGATTATATACGGCGTGTTGGTCAGATGAATTTGACATGACATGTTGGTGTTTTAGGCCACTTTTGTGCACATACAGGCTAAATTGGGCCAAGGAACCTCCCGGGACGATGAAGGATGAAGGAATGAAACATGCCCCAGATTAGGTGCCCGAGCCCGGATTCGAACCCAGGACCTATTGATCTGCGGTCTAGTGCGCTAACCACTACACCAGGGAGGCCCCCTGATGAATTTGAAGGTTGCGTTGAAATATTGCGGTGGACATGTAAGGCTGAGTATATGGCAGGAGATGCACAATGGAAAAAGCAGCGAACAGGTCAGAAAGCCAGAGTTAAGTTATGCAAGGGATATTGAAAATGGAAGAAAAGAGCCGAGAAGGAGAGAAAGCCAGAGGTTCCGTCGGGTTTTGAAATCTAAGTCTTGTCAAGTAAATGATCAAATTTGGAAAGAAGAGAAGAAAAATGAACCATCGTTAGATGGTTTCGCACCCGGGACCTCTCGCGTGTGAGGCGAGCGTGATAACCACTACACTACGAAACCGGCCATACAAAGCTCGCTGCATACATTTGACCTCCTGTTGTGTTCAGAATAGAGTTGATAGGCGTGCTCGCCAAAGTTCTCCATGTGTTTGATTGTTGCTAAGAATGGCATTATATGAACACCAGACGAGGCGGTGTGTTGGTTGGAGGAATTCGTCGATTGCGTCAAAATATATTTCACTGAACATGACAGGCTATGTATGGGGCAAGAAAAGCTGAGAAGGTTAGAAAGGCAGATGTTGCGACAGGTTTCGAACCTGGGACCACTCGCAAATATTGCAATGGGCGTTGGAGGCTATTTTTGAGGCATGATATTCAAATTGGAAGAAAAAGAGCCGCCAAGTTGAGAAACCCAGAGGTTCCGCAGGGTTTCGAACCTGGGACCTCTCGCGTGTTAGGCGAGCGTGATAACCACTACACTACGGAACCGGCCATACCAAGTGCAAGAGCAATCACTGATAGACTGTTTCGGCATCATTTGATCTTCTTACACAGCCATTTGGTTGGTGATCACTGGTTGGTTGTGTATTTAGGACGCCTTAACCACTTTTGGTGATACCGCGTCAATGGGAGAAGGAAGGGAGAGTAGAGCTATGTCCCCGGGAGTAACCTCCTACTCTTTGCAAAAGAAAGGACGCGGGATATGTAACCTGCAATCACGCAGACATGGCAACAACAGGGCGAGAACCACCGATCCACGTGCCGTTAGGCTCTCAGGTGGGTGATCATTAATGCAATTCCATGTCATTCGACAGAAAAATAATTTATTCACTGACGAGTTTGGAAAGTAGCCAAAAGGGGTGCGACTAGATTTGCCGAATTTTGCATTAACAATATAGTTGGTAGGGGTTATCGCCAACATCCCGAAGTGTGTGATTGCTGACGTGATTGTGATTATATACGGCGTGTTGGTCAGATGAATTTGACATGACATGTTGGTGTTTTAGGCCACTTTTGTGCACATACAGGCTAAATTGGGCCAAGGAACCTCCCGGGACGATGAAGGATGAAGGAATGAAACATGCCCCAGATTAGGTGCCCGAGCCCGGATTCGAACCCAGGACCTATTGATCTGCGGTCTAGTGCGCTAACCACTACACCAGGGAGGCCCCCTGATGAATTTGAAGGTTGCGTTGAAATATTGCGGTGGACATGTAAGGCTGAGTATATGGCAGGAGATGCACAATGGAAAAAGCAGCGAACAGGTCAGAAAGCCAGAGTTAAGTTATGCAAGGGATATTGAAAATGGAAGAAAAGAGCCGAGAAGGTGAGAAAGCCAGAGGTTCCGTCGGGTTTTGAAATCGAAGTCTTGTCAAGTAAATGATAAAATTTGGAAAGAAGAGAAGAAAAATGGACCATCGTTAGATGGTTCGTAGGGTTTCCAACCCGGGACCTCTCGCGTGTGAGGCGAGCGTGATAACCACTACACTACGAAACCGGCCATACAAAGCGCGCTGCATACATTTGACAGCCTGTTGTGTTCAGAATAGAGTTGATAAGTGTGCTCGCCAAAATTCTCCATGTGTTTGATTGTTGCTAAGAATGGCATTATATGAACACCAGACGAGGCGGTGTGTTGGTTGGAGGAATTCGTCGATTGCGTCAAAATATATTTCACTGAACATGACAGGCTATGTATGGGGCAAGAAAAGCTGAGAAGGTTAGAAAGGCAGATGTTGCGACAGGTTTCGAACCTGGGACCACTCGCAAATATTGCAATGGGCGTTGGAGGCTATTTTTGAGGCATGATATTCAAATTGGAAGAAAAAGAGCCGCCAAGTTGAGAAACCCAGAGGTTCCGCCGGGTTTCGAACTCGGGATCTCTCGCGTGTTAGGCGAGCGTGATAACCACTACACTACGGAACCGGCCATACCAAGTGCAAGAGCAATCACTGATAGACTGTTTCGGCATCATTTGATCTTCTTACACAGCCATTTGGTTGGTGATCACTGGTTGGTTGTGTATTTAGGACGCCTTAACCACTTTTGGTGATACCGCGTCAATGAGAGAAGGAAGGGAGAGTAGAGCTATGTCCCCGGGAGTAACCTCCTACTCTTTGCAAAAGAAAGGACGCGGGATATGTATCCTGCGATCACGCAGACATGGCAACAACAGGGCGAGAACCACCGATCCACGTGCCGTTAGGCTCTCAGGTGGGTGATCATTAATGCAATTCCATGTCATTCGACAGAAAAATAATTTATTCACTGACGAGTTTGGAAAGTAGCCAAAAGGGGTGCGACTAGAATTGCCGAATTTTGCATATAGTATTTTTACGGTTATTATAATTTATGCATAATATAAGAACATTAACGATTACAACAAACTGGGTCCAAAATCACTTACCAAAGAATTACTGTAAACTTGTGTGGAACAGCGATGGCGTTCACGAAAAGACCTCTACTTCATACATCACCGCTTTACCGACCGACGTCATATGGAGTTTACTCTACATATAATATGGGGATTATGGTATGGGCGTCTGTATAAAGGGAGGAAAATGTCCGTTAGTCTGTCGACCTACAGCTACATCAGTCCGTACTAGTCAAAGGCTTTTCTGTCACTGTCCCTATTTCGCGCTGAAACCCATGTCGTCCCCCTCGTCACATGATTCCGACCAACCCCGAACACTTATTTGCATAGTCGGGTATTTCCGGATATTTTAGATTTCCCGCGTCACTACACACTACCCTGCTTACTTCGAGAAGGAAGCAGTTATATTATCAGTTCTGACCATCAGATATCATACACAAATATGGTACAAAACTGAAACAGGTACACATCATTTATACATTGGGCACATAATTATTGCAGGGACTAAATATAATCATGCATAGTTTAAACCAGTATTACAGGCCAAAACTGCAATATTTTTAATCTTTCTCATCGACCAAAGTCGTCAAGAAATAACGTTAAAGCAGATGCCCAGGCAGATTAGGGCTAATACACTCATATGTTGCTAATACTCATCCATATTTACATCTCATCTCTCAGGACAGAAGACATTATACAAGCAACCAACAAATCGTCAAACATATTTTACATGAACAGAACAAGATAAACACATCATAATGCGCATTTGCCCTGTATATCCTAATATTTAGAAAGTAAAATCTTTCAAATAAGCAGGAATATTAATTCGTCTGCCAGCTCGGGTTGTTCGGGGAGTGGGCATAGTCACTTCTTCCACGTCTTCTTCACTACTACTATTTTCGTCAGGAATGGAAATTGGCAATAATTCTACTGGATCCGAGGGACCAGTTAAGTTAAAGACTTCATTCAATAGATCCTCATCATCCGTGGGAACATCTCCTTCCAAATTCAACAAATCATGTCGCTTACGTCGAATCCACATGGGAATGACCCGATCTTTACACAGTTTCAACCTGTCATGATGGATAACTTCTTCTCTCTTCTGATTGGCTATTTTATACAGCACTGACGAAAGAACTTCCGTAACAAGCATTGGTCCTAACCAAACTGGCTTTAACTTATTGCTTTCACCGATTCTCGTGGCTGAATTCAATTTATATACAAGGTCCCCAACATCATATGTACGTTGTCGAAGACGAAGGTCGTAGTCCCTTTTCTGGCGACATTGAGCAGCTTTTAAATGGTGACGAGCAACATCATGAACACCTTCGATCGTCTTTCGTAGGTTTGATACATACTCATACGGAGTGTTTTTGGTACTATTCGCTGAGGCAGTTCCCATCATCAAATCAACTGGCTGTATGACTTCCCTGCCTAGCATCATCATATTTGCAGAAAAACCAGTTTGTCTATTTTCTGTAGCTCTGATGGCTCCAGCCAAATAAGGCAGATTCTCGTCCCATGTTTCTGGGACTCCTCCCAAGTAAGAACGGATCATAGGGAGTAAAATGCGGTTATACCGTTCAATCTGACAATTAGCAGATGGATGGTAAGGAGTGGTTCGCGTCTTAGCTATTTCTAAAAGTTCACAAATCTCTCGAAAGAGTTTCCCGTCAAATTGTCTTCCCTGATCCGTATGGATTTGGAGGGGGCACCCGAGTCGGACAAAGAAATCTTACACCCTTCTATTAGTGCATGAGGAACTATTAATCCTTTATTGTGTCCTGGATGTAATACAAAAGTTCTTCCCTCTGATGTTTCAGCGTCTAAAGTAGTTATTAATCTCACTCTGGTATTAGGTGGTACCACGACTTTCCGTTTAAGGGTAACTTTTGAAACGCAGTATTCTGTTCCCTCTGCACTTCGGACTAGCTTGATTGGTATCTCTTGCGACCCTAGGACAAACAGATCTTTTTTGAAATCAAGAGTGGCCCCAACCGCTTTGATGAAGTCCAGTCCTAAGATAAATTTGTCTTGTATGGGAGCAACGTACAAGTCCCATTTGTAGGTTTTTCCACCTATTGTGAGTTTTACCCCTTTTGCACATCTGCCCATGATTGGGCTGTCTCTGGCCGCGCCATGTAAAGAAACGGTCCCTTGTAACTGAGGTGATTCTTCCATCGTTTGGTATAAGTCTTCGCTTAACACTGTCACTTGGGCAGCACTGTCTACTACCGCCGCAACACTTGTCCTATTTACAGTCATAGTTATGACGGCACTTAAGCCTTGAGCACCTTCTTTCTTGAGGATAACTTCTCGTACTTTAAGAGGTTGATGCTTATCTTGATTATTATCAGCGCACTGCAGTGCCTCAACGGGAGATACTTCGTTTGGTTTCATTGCATTAGTCATTTGTTTTAAGGTTTGAGAAACATTGACATCCAATGGTAGGTCATTCAGATGATCACATTTGTTTACACTACTGGCCTTTGGAGTAGCGGTTAAATGTTGGCCATCTAATTCAACCGCTAAGCGTTTAGTGACGCGGATTGCACACTATTTCTATTGGGCGAAGGAGATCTGGAATCTGTTCTAATCCTATTCTTGAGACATTCAGAACTGTAATGGCCAACCTCTTTACAGTTGTAGCAAATGACTCTCCGTCTTGGACTTCCTGGCGGTGTTACTTGATGTGCATTGGTTCTAGTCTCATTCTTTTGTCCTGCCTGAAGAGTAGTCATAATTTCTTTTAGAGTGTCATGCATCAAGGACCACTCTTTTGTCATTGATGACATTTTGTCTTCTAATGATTGCATTTGTTTATCACTTTTGTTTACCCCTACTCCCCTCACTTTGAAATCGGGACATGACAATTCTTCTTGCTCGCTGTCAGAGACAAAGTGGACATGCCTGTGCAGTTGTCTAATTCTAGATTCCCTGTGTTTTGTATTCCCAAGCAATACTCTTTGGTTACTGACGGAATTTTTAACGATTTGAACAGCATCGTCCAGACTTTTCGGCTGTTTATCCATTGCAGTAAGGGCCGCCCATTTCTCATTGCAACCTTTCAGAAAGGCATCAGTAGCTATTGTTTCTAGCACCTCATAATTGCTATCAGGGTAGCCATTTCCTGCCAGCTCAAAAGCCCTTTCTGCGAACTCTTCCAAATCTTCGCCCTCATGTTGATTCAATTCCTGAATTACTCTTCGTGCGGTGGCAGGAACATCTTTCTTGCCAAACCTTCTGTTCAACTTAACCATCAGCAAGTCATAGTCATCACTGATTGTATTGGGAAGAGTACCATAGAATTTTAAAGCCCTGTCTCTTAAACACTCAATTATTCTATCAAGCCTTTCTTCATTATCCCAATCATACCGTTTTGCCAAATGTTCAAACTGGACTTCAAAAGACTTCCAATCCCCTTTTTCCATCAAAAGTTGGCATTCTGGAGTATGGGCCGTCATTGTATCGTCTCTGGTACTTAACTGTTTTTTTTGCTGGGGAAGCATGGTTAGGATTGTTTTCTGCTCTCCTTGTTGATAGATTTCTCCCTCTTTGCCTCCCTCTAGATGCCCGTCTAGTGCTACGCTTATCTTCTTCCGAGTCATCATCAGAACTGTCACATTCATGGGCAGCATGCTTCCTGTTCGAACCAGAGTTCCACTTACTGTCCACTACAGAGACATGCTCTACCATTTCCCTGTGTTTCTGTCTTACTTGTTCCTCTTTGATATTAGGGGTTCTTAAAAATTGCCTTGATTCTGTTCCTTTTGCATCAGAAGAGTTCTCTGTCAGATCATCTAATCTTCTATTTATTCTATGAAATTCTTCTTGTCTATCTTTTTCTGATTTGTGAAAGTCATCTCTTATTTCATCTAACAGCTTTCTATTTCTGTATTGGTCATCACTGAGGTTTCTAATCATGCTAGTGAGGGATGCCTCCAATTTACTAAATCTATCATCAGAATTTCCAATTGCTCCCTCTGTATCTCTGATTTCAAGGCTTATTAAACCATCCTGTAGCATTTGAGTTCCATGTTGGCCTGCTTCTTTCAAGAAGTCTTCTTCTGTAACTACCCCTTTTCCTGCCATGCTTCTCAGTTTTTTAGCACATTTTTGTGTGAGCCCTGTCTTTTCAAGTTCCTGCAGTGAAACCCCTTCATTTAAATATACAGTACCCATCTCAAGTGATGGAAATCACCTAGCTGGCACCCATAAAGAATTTCAAATTTCAAGTTGTATTGAAAAGTTTTAGATCTAGATCTATACAACCTCAGTAATTATTTTTATGTTAATATAAAAAATATATAATTTGTTATCAAGCGATATCACAACTTGTTAATATATTATTCAATTATAGGCCAAGCGTATGATATGAATTGAAGTACTAGATCTACTTCAACCTCAAATCACGATTCAGGTCAGGATTAAAAAATCAATAAATTGTAGTTATTTATCTGAGGTCTTTTACAATGTGTGCTTGACAGACAATATATAAAGTAATATATATAATCTCACTATCTAAATGAAACCCCAGACCTATATCTAAATAAAGAAAAGAAGAGTCTTCGTCTCTGGGCTAATCAGAGCACTAAAGTTGTCTGTCAAAGAAACCGTGTTAGTATACAATAAAAGATAGTGTGCACCTATAGAAGAACAGACCTCAACTACCAAAGCAAAAAATTCAACAGGCCAGTATTAGCATTAGAGCAGTAGGCATAATGACCATATATTGGCTCAGTATTATAATTCCTGATTTTGTTTCAGTATGCACAGTAAAATTTCACTGAAAACAACAAATATTGCTTGGGCTTCGATTTAGTGACATTAATTAAGTGTATGAAATCTAGGACAAACTAAGGGGCTACGAGAATTCGTGACACGAGTGTAAAAGGTCGTCTATTGACAAACACAACCAAATAAGGATTGACGTTAGGCGTGCATGTTTACCCTGCGCACAAAGCCCTGCGCACAGATCTCTTTCTAATTCTAAACCAATAGAGTACAACTATGCAAATTAGGCTGTTCCGGCTTTGGCGCAGACACCCTCTCAGACAAGGTCAAGGCCGGAAAGCCCGAAATTTTTAAATCCCCAAATCAGAAAGCGACCGCTTGCAATATGTCAAATATGCAGATAATACTTCCAAGTTACCTCGAATTATTTCAATTAACCAAATTAGGGGTTAGCATCCATCAGATTTTACACATAGAATTGTTAGGCCTAGTTTGACATTAAACATATGCTATGAATCTCATGATATGGCTGTTTACCATAATTTGTTGGACCTTGGACCTGGTTTGTTTACCATACTTTGTCGTTAAGTCAAGATAGAACAATAGAAATTTCGCCGATTCAATATCAGGCTTTCCGTTTAAACTTCTGACACCAATATAGTATTTTTACGGTTATTATAATTTATGCATAATATAAGAACATTAACGATTACAACAAACTGGGTCCAAAATCACTTACCAAAGAATTACTGTAAACTTGTGTGGAACAGCGATGGCGTTCACGAAAAGACCTCTACTTCATACATCACCGCTTTACCGACCGACGTCATATGGAGTTTACTCTACATGTAATATGGGGATTATGGTATGAGCGTCTGTATAAAGGGAGGAAAATGTCCGTTAGTCTGTCGACCTACAGCTACATCAGTCCGTACTTGTCAAAGGCTTTTCTGTCACTGTCCCTATTTCGCGCTGAAACCCATGTCGTCCCCCTCGTCACATGATTCCGACCAACCCCGAACACTTATTTGCATAGTCGGGTATTTCCGGATATTTTAGATTTCCCGCGTCACTACAACAATATAGTTGGTAAGGGTTATCGCCAAAATCCCGAAGTGTGTGATTGCTGACGTGATTGTGATTATATACGGCGTGTTGGTCAGATGAATTTGAACATTGCGTTGAAATATTGCGGTGGACATGTAAGGCTGTGTATGTGGCAGGAGATGCACAATGGAAAAAGCAGCGAACAGGTCAGAAAGCCAGAGTTAAGTTATGCAAGGGATATTGAAAATGGAAGAAAAGAGCCGAGAAGGTGAGAAAGCCAGAGGTTCCGTCGGGTTTTGAAATCTAAGTCTTGTCAAGTAAATGATAAAATTTGGAAAGAAGAGAAGAAAAATGAACCATCGTTAGATGATTCGTAGGTTTCGCCGGGTTTCGAACCCGGGACCTCTCGCGTGTGAGGCGAGCGTGATAACCACTACACTACGAAACCGGCCATACAAAGCGCGCTGCATACATTTGACAACCTGTTGTGTTCAGAATAGAGTTGATAGGCGTGCTCGCCAAAGTTCTCCATGTGTTTGATTGTTGCCAAGAATGGCATTATATGAACACCAGACGAGGCGGTGTGTTGGTTGGAGGAATTCGTCGATTGCGTCAAAATATATTTCACTGAACATGACAGGCTATGTATGGGGCAAGAAAAGCTGAGAAGGTTAGAAAGGCAGATGTTGCGACAGGTTTCGAACCTGGGACCACTCGCAAATATTGCAATGGGCGTTGGAGGCTATTTTTGAGGCATGATATTCAAATTGGAAGAAAAAGAGCCGCCAAGTTGAGAAACCCAGAGGTTCCGCCGGGTTTCGAACCCGGGACCTCTCGCGTGTTAGGCGAGCGTGATAACCACTACACTACGGAACCGGCCATACCAAGTGCAAGAGCAATCACTGATAGACTGTTTCGGCATCATTTGATCTTCTTACACAGCCATTTGGTTGGTGATCACTGGTTGGTTGTGTATTTAGGACGCCTTAACCACTTTTGGTGATACCGCGTCAATGGGAGAAGGAAGGGAGAGTAGAGCTATGTCCCCGGGAGTAACCTCCTACTCTTTGCAAAAGAAAGGACGCGGGATATGTATCCTGCGATCACGCAGACATGGCAACAACAGGGCGAGAACCACCGATCCACGTGCCGTTAGGCTCTCAGGTGGGTGATCATTAATGCAATTCCATGTCATTCGACAGAAAAATAATTTATTCACTGACGAGTTTGGAAAGTAGCCAAAAGGGGTGCGACTAGAATTGCCGAATTTTGCATTAACAATATAGTTGGTAGCTATATTTGGTATCGCCAAAATCCCGAAGTTTGTGATTGCTGACGTGATTGTGATTATATACGGCGTGTTGGTCAGATGAATGTGAAGATTGCGTTGAAATATTGCGGTGGACATGTAAGGCTGTGTATATGGCAGGAGATGCGCAATGGAAAAAGCAGCGAACAGGTCAGAAAGCCAGAGTTAAGTCATGCCAGGGATATTGAAAATGGAAGAAAAGAGCCGAGAAGGTGAGAAAGCCAGAGGTTCCGTCGGGTTTTGAAATCTAAGTCTCGTCAAGTAAATGATAAAATTTGGAAAGAAGAGAAGAAAAATGAACCATCGTTAGATGGTTCGTAGGTTTCGCCGGGTTTCGAACCCGGGACCTCTCGCGTGTGAGGCGAGCGTGATAACCACTACACTACGAAACCGGCCACACGAAGCGCGCTGCATACATTTGACGTTGATAGGCGTGCTCGCCAAAGTTCTCCATGTGTTTGATTGTTGCTAAGAATGGCATTATATGAACACCAGACGAGGCGGTGTGTTGGTTGGAGGAATTCGTCGATTGCGTCAAAATATATTTCACTGAACATGACAGGCTATGTATGGGGCAAGAAAAGCTGAGAAGGTTAGAAAGGCAGATGTTGCGACAGGTTTCGAACCTGGGACCACTCGCAAATATTGCAATGGGCGTTAGAGGCTATTTTTGAGGCATGATATTCAAATTGGAAGAAAAAGAGCCGCCAAGTTGAGAAACCCAGAGGTTCCGCAGGGTTTCGAACCTGGGACCTCTCGCGTGTTAGGCGAGCGTGATAACCACTACACTACGGAACCGGCCATACCAAGTGCAAGAGCAATCACTGATAGACTGTTTCGGCATCATTTGATCTTCTTACACAGCCATTTGGTTGGTGATCACTGGTTGGTTGTGTATTTAGGACGCCTTAACCACTTTTGGTGATACCGCGTCAATGGGAGAAGGAAGGGAGAGTAGAGCTATGTCCCCGGGAGTAACCTCCTACTCTTTGCAAAAGAAAGGACGCGGGATATGTAACCTGCGATCACGCAGACATAGCAACAACAGGGCGAGAACCACCGATCCACGTGCCGTTAGGCTCTCAGGTGGGTGATCATTAATGCAATTCCATGTCATTCGACAGAAAAATAATTTATTCACTGACGAGTTTGGAAAGTAGCCAAAAGGGGTGCGACTAGATTTGCCGAATTTTGCATTAACAATATAGTTGGTAGGGGTTATCGCCAACATCCCGAAGTGTGTGATTGCTGACGTGATTGTGATTATATACGGCGTGTTGGTCAGATGAATTTGACATGACATGTTGGTGTTTTAGGCCACTTTTGTGCACATACAGGCTAAATTGGGCCAAGGAACCTCCCGGGACGATGAAGGAATGAAACATGCCCCAGATTAGGTGCCCGAGCCCGGATTCGAACCCAGAACCTATTGATCTGCGGTCTAGTGCGCTAACCACTACACCAGGGAGTCCTCCTGATGAATTTGAAGGTTGCGTTGAAATATTGCGGTGGACATGTAAGGCTGAGTATATGGCAGGAGATGCACAATGGAAAAAGCAGCGAACAGGTCAGAAAGCCAGAGTTAAGTTATGCAAGGGATATTGAAAATGGAAGAAAAGAGCCGAGAAGGAGAGAAAGCCAGAGGTTCCGTCGGGTTTTGAAATCTAAGTCTTGTCAAGTAAATGATCAAATTTGGAAAGAAGAGAAGAAAAATGAACCATCGTTAGATGGTTTCGCACCCGGGACCTCTCGCGTGTGAGGCGAGCGTGATAACCACTACACTACGAAACCGGCCATACAAAGCTCGCTGTATACATTTGACCTCCTGTTGTGTTCAGAATAGAGTTGATAGGCGTGCTCGCCAAAGTTCTCCATGTGTTTGATTGTTGCTAAGAATGGCATTATATGAACACCAGACGAGGCGGTGTGTTGGTTGGAGGAATTCGTCGATTGCGTCAAAATATATTTCACTGAACATGACAGGCTATGTATGGGGCAAGAAAAGCTGAGAAGGTTAGAAAGGCAGATGTTGCGACAGGTTTCGAACCTGGGACCACTCGCAAATATTGCAATGGGCGTTAGAGGCTATTTTTGAGGCATGATATTCAAATTGGAAGAAAAAGAGCCGCTAAGTTGAGAAACCCAGAGGTTCCGCCGGGTTTCGAACCCGGGACCTCTCGCGTGTTAGGCGAGCGTGATAACCACTACACTACGGAACCGGCCATACCAAGTGCAAGACCAATCACTGATAGACTGTTTCGGCATCATTTGATCTTCTTACACAGCCATTTGGTTGGTGATCACTGGTTGGTTGTGTATTTAGGACGCCTTAACCACTTTTTGTGATACCGCGTCAATGGGAGAAGGAAGGGAGAGTAGAGCTATGTCCCCGGGAGTAACCTCCTACTCTTTGCAAAAGAAAGGACGCGGGATATGTATCCTGCGATCACGCAGACATGGCAACAACAGGGCGAGAACCACCGATCCACGTGCCGTTAGGCTCTCAGGTGGGTGATCATTAATGCAATTCCATGTCATTCGACAGAAAAATAATTTATTCACTGACGAGTTTGGAAAGTAGCCAAAAGGGGTGCGACTAGAATTGCCGAATTTTGCATATAGTATTTTTACGGTTATTATAATTTATGCATAATATAAGAACATTAACGATTACAACAAACTGGGTCCAAAATCACTTACCAAAGAATTACTGTAAACTTGTGTGGAACAGCGATGGCGTTCACGAAAAGACCTCTACTTCATACATCACCGCTTTACCGACCGACGTCATATGGAGTTTACTCTACATATAATATGGGGATTATGGTATGGGCGTCTGTATAAAGGGAGGAAAATGTCCGTTAGTCTGTCGACCTACAGCTACATCAGTCCGTACTAGTCAAAGGCTTTTCTGTCACTGTCCCTATTTCGCGCTGAAACCCATGTCGTCCCCCTCGTCACATGATTCCGACCAACCCCGAACACTTATTTGCATAGTCGGGTATTTCCGGATATTTTAGATTTCCCGCGTCACTACACACTACCCTGCTTTCTTCGAGAAGGAAGCAGTTATATTATCAGTTCTGACCATCAGATATCATACACAAATATGGTACAAAACTGAAACAGGTACACATCATTTATACATTGGGCACATAATTATTGCAGGGACTAAATATAATCATGCATAGTTTAAACCAGTATTACAGGCCAAAACTGCAATATTTTTAATCTTTCTCATCGACCAAAGTCGTCAAGAAATAACGTTAAAGCAGATGCCCAGGCAGATTAGGGCTAATACACTCATATGTTGCTAATACTCATCCATATTTACATCTCATCTCTCAGGACAGAAGACATTATACAAGCAACCAACAAATCGTCAAACATATTTTACATGAACAGAACAAGATAAACACATCATAATGCGCATTTGCCCTGTATATCCTAATATTTAGAACGTAAAATCTTTCAAATAAGCAGGAATATTAATTCGTCTGCCAGCTCGGGTTGTTCGGGGAGTGGGCATAGTCACTTCTTCCACGTCTTCTTCACTACTACTATTTTCGTCAGGAATGGAAATTGGCAATAATTCTACTGGATCCGAGGGACCAGTTAAGTTAAAGACTTCATTCAATAGATCCTCATCATCCGTGGGAACATCTCCTTCCAAATTCAACAAATCATGTCGCTTACGTCGAATCCACATGGGAATGACCCGATCTTTACACAGTTTCAACCTGTCATGATGGATAACTTCTTCTCTCTTCTGATTGGCTATTTTATACAGCACTGACGAAAGAACTTCCGTAACAAGCATTGGTCCTAACCAAACTGGCTTTAACTTATTGCTTTCACCGATTCTCGTGGCTGAATTCAATTTATATACAAGGTCCCCAACATCATATGTACGTTGTCGAAGACGAAGGTCGTAGTCCCTTTTCTGGCGACATTGAGCAGCTTTTAAATGGTGACGAGCAACATCATGAACACCTTCGATCGTCTTTCGTAGGTTTGATACATACTCATACGGAGTGTTTTTGGTACTATTCGCTGAGGCAGTTCCCATCATCAAATCAACTGGCTGTATGACTTCCCTGCCTAGCATCATCATATTTGCAGAAAAACCAGTTTGTCTATTTTCTGTAGCTCTGATGGCTCCAGCCAAATAAGGCAGATTCTCGTCCCATGTTTCTGGGACTCCTCCCAAGTAAGAACGGATCATAGGGAGTAAAATGCGGTTATACCGTTCAATCTGACCATTAGCAGATGGATGGTAAGGAGTGGTTCGCGTCTTAGCTATTTCTAAAAGTTCACAAATCTCTCGAAAGAGTTTCCCGTCAAATTGTCTTCCCTGATCCGTATGGATTTGGAGGGGGCACCCGAGTCGGACTAAGAAATCTTACACCCTTCTATTAGTGCATGAGGAACTATTAATCCTTTATTGTGTCCTGGATGTAATACAAAAGTTCTTCCCACTGATGTTTCAGCGTCTAAAGTAGTTATTAATCTCACTCTGGTGTTAGGTGGTACCACGACTTTCCGTTTAAGGGTAACTTTTGAAACGCAGTATTCTGTTCCCTCTGCACTTCGGACTAGCTTGATTGGTATCTCTTGCGACCCTAGGACAAACAGATCTTTTTTGAAATCAAGAGTGGCCCCAACCGCTTTGATGAAGTCCAGTCCTAAGATAAATTTGTCTTGTATGGGAGCAACGTACAAGTCCCATTTGTAGGTTTTTCCACCTATTGTGAGTTTTACCCCTTTTGCACATCTGCCCATGATTGGGCTGTCTCTGGCCGCGCCATGTAAAGAAACGGTCCCTTGTAACTGAGGTGATTCTTCCATCGTTTGGTATAAGTCTTCGCTTAACACTGTCACTTGGGCAGCACTGTCTACTACCGCCGCAACACTTGTCCCATTTACAGTCATAGTTATGACGGCACTTAAGCCTTGAGCACCTTCTTTCTTGAGGATAACTTCTCGTACTTTAAGAGGTTGATGCTTATCTTGATTATTATCAGCGCACTGCAGTGCCTCAACGGGAGATACTTCGTTAGGTTTCATTGCATTAGTCATTTGTTTTAAGGTTTGAGAAACATTGACATCCAATGGTAGGTCATTCAGATGATCACATTTGTTTACACTACTGGCCTTTGGAGTAGCGGTTAAATGTTGGCCATCTAATTCAACCGCTAAGCGTTTAGTGACGCGGATTGCACACTATTTCTATTGGGCGAAGGAGATCTGGAATCTGTTCTAATCCTATTCTTGAGACATTCAGAACTGTAATGGCCAACCTCTTTACAGTTGTAGCAAATGACTCTCCGTCTTGGACTTCCTGGCGGTGTTACTTGATGTGCATTGGTTCTAGTCTCATTCTTTTGTCCTGCCTGAAGAGTAGTCATAATTTCTTTTAGAGTGTCATGCATCAGGGACCACTCTTTTGTCATTGATGACATTTTGTCTTCTAATGATTGCATTTGTTTATCACTTTTGTTTACCCCTACTCCCCTCACTTTGAAATCGGGACATGACAATTCTTCTTGCTCGCTGTCAGAGACAAAGTGGACATGCCTGTGCAGTTGTCTAATTCTAGATTCCCTGTGTTTTGTATTCCCCAGCAATACTCTTTGGTTACTGACGGAATTTTTAACGATTTGAACAGCATCGTCCAGACTTTTCGGCTGTTTATCCATTGCAGTAAGGGCCGCCCATTTCTCATTGCAACCTTTCAGAAAGGCATCAGTAGCTATTGTTTCTAGCACCTCATAATTGCTATCAGGGTAGCCATTTCCTGCCAGCTCAAAAGCCCTTTCTGCGAACTCTTCCAAATCTTCGCCCTCATGTTGATTCAATTCCTGAATTACTCTTCGTGCGGTGGCAGGAACATCTTTCTTGCCAAACCTTCTGTTCAACTTAACCATCAGCAAGTCATAGTCATCACTGATTGTATTGGGAAGAGTACCATAGAATTTTAAAGCCCTGTCTCTTAAACACTCAATTATTCTATCAAGCCTTTCTTCATTATCCCAATCATACCGTTTTGCCAAATGTTCAAACTGGACTTCAAAAGACTTCCAATCCCCTTTTCCATCAAAAGTTGGCATTCTGGAGTATGGGCCGTCATTGTATCGTCTCTGGTACTTAACTGTTTTTTTTGCTGGGGAAGCATGGTTAGGATTGTTTTCTGCTCTCCTTGTTGATAGATTTCTCCCTCTTTGCCTCCCTCTAGATGCCCGTCTAGTGCTACGCTTATCTTCTTCCGAGTCATCATCAGAACTGTCACATTCATGGGCAGCATGCTTCCTGTTCGAACCAGAGTTCCACTTACTGTCCACTACAGAGACATGCTCTACCATTTCCCTGTGTTTCTGTCTTACTTGTTCCTCTTTGATATTAGGGGTTCTTAAAAATTGCCTTGATTCTGTTCCTTTTGCATCAGAAGAGTTCTCTGTCAGATCATCTAATCTTCTATTTATTCTATGAAATTCTTCTTGTCTATCTTTTTCTGATTTGTGAAAGTCATCTCTTATTTCATCTAACAGCTTTCTATTTCTGTATTGGTCATCACTGAGGTTTCTAATCATGCTAGTGAGGGATGCCTCCAATTTACTAAATCTATCATCAGAATTTCCAATTGCTCCCTCTGTATCTCTGATTTCAAGGCTTATTAAACCATCCTGTAGCATTTGAGTTCCATGTTGGCCTGCTTCTTTCAAGAAGTCTTCTTCTGTAACTACCCCTTTTCCTGCCATGCTTCTCAGTTTTTTAGCACATTTTTGTGTGAGCCCTGTCTTTTCAAGTTCCTGCAGTGAAACCCCTTCATTTAAATATACAGTACCCATCTCAAGTGATGGAAATCACCTAGCTGGCACCCATAAAGAATTTCAAATTTCAAGTTGTATTGAAAAGTTTTAGATCTAGATCTATACAACCTCAGTAATTATTTTTATGTTAATATAAAAAATATATAATTTGTTATCAAGCGATATCACAACTTGTTAATATATTATTCAATTATAGGCCAAGCGTATGATATGAATTGAAGTACTAGATCTACTTCAACCTCAAATCACGATTCAGGTCAGGATTAAAAAATCAATAAATTGTAGTTATTTATCTGAGGTCTTTTACAATGTGTGCTTGACAGACAATATATAAAGTAATATATATAATCTCACTATCTAAATGAAACCCCAGACCTATATCTAAATAAAGAAAAGAAGAGTCTTCGTCTCTGGGCTAATCAGAGCACTAAAGTTGTCTGTCAAAGAAACCGTGTTAGTATACAATAAAAGATAGTGTGCACCTATAGAAGAACAGACCTCAACTACCAAAGCAAAAAATTCAACAGGCCAGTATTAGCATTAGAGCAGTAGGCATAATGACCATATATTGGCTCAGTATTATAATTCCTGATTTTGTTTCAGTATGCACAGTAAAATTTCACTGAAAACAACAAATATTGCTTGGGCTTCGATTTAGTGACATTAATTAAGTGTATGAAATCTAGGACAAACTAAGGGGCTACGAGAATTCGTGACACGAGTGTAAAAGGTCGTCTATTGACAAACACAACCAAATAAGGATTGACGTTAGGCGTGCATGTTTACCCTGCGCACAAAGCCCTGCGCACAGATCTCTTTCTAATTCTAAACCAATAGAGTACAACTATGCAAATTAGGCTGTTCCGGCTTTGGCGCAGACACCCTCTCAGACAAGGTCAAGGCCGGAAAGCCCGAAATTTTTAAATCCCCAAATCAGAAAGCGACCGCTTGCAATATGTCAAATATGCAGATAATACTTCCAAGTTACCTCGAATTATTTCAATTAACCAAATTAGGGGTTAGCATCCATCAGATTTTACACATAGAATTGTTAGGCCTAGTTTGACATTAAACATATGCTATGAATCTCATGATATGGCTGTTTACCATAATTTGTTGGACCTTGGACCTGGTTTGTTTACCATACTTTGTCGTTAAGTCAAGATAGAACAATAGAAATTTCGCCGATTCAATATCAGGCTTTCCGTTTAAACTTCTGACACCAATATAGTATTTTTACGGTTATTATAATTTATGCATAATATAAGAACATTAACGATTACAACAAACTGGGTCCAAAATCACTTACCAAAGAATTACTGTAAACTTGTGTGGAACAGCGATGGCGTTCACGAAAAGACCTCTACTTCATACATCACCGCTTTACCGACCGACGTCATATGGAGTTTACTCTACATGTAATATGGGGATTATGGTATGAGCGTCTGTATAAAGGGAGGAAAATGTCCGTTAGTCTGTCGACCTACAGCTACATCAGTCCGTACTTGTCAAAGGCTTTTCTGTCACTGTCCCTATTTCGCGCTGAAACCCATGTCGTCCCCCTCGTCACATGATTCCGACCAACCCCGAACACTTATTTGCATAGTCGGGTATTTCCGGATATTTTAGATTTCCCGCGTCACTACAACAATATAGTTGGTAAGGGTTATCGCCAAAATCCCGAAGTGTGTGATTGCTGACGTGATTGTGATTATATACGGCGTGTTGGTCAGATGAATTTGAACATTGCGTTGAAATATTGCGGTGGACATGTAAGGCTGTGTATGTGGCAGGAGATGCACAATGGAAAAAGCAGCGAACAGGTCAGAAAGCCAGAGTTAAGTTATGCAAGGGATATTGAAAATGGAAGAAAAGAGCCGAGAAGGTGAGAAAGCCAGAGGTTCCGTCGGGTTTTGAAATCTAAGTCTTGTCAAGTAAATGATAAAATTTGGAAAGAAGAGAAGAAAAATGAACCATCGTTAGATGATTCGTAGGTTTCGCCGGGTTTCGAACCCGGGACCTCTCGCGTGTGAGGCGAGCGTGATAACCACTACACTACGAAACCGGCCATACAAAGCGCGCTGCATACATTTGACAACCTGTTGTGTTCAGAATAGAGTTGATAGGCGTGCTCGCCAAAGTTCTCCATGTGTTTGATTGTTGCCAAGAATGGCATTATATGAACACCAGACGAGGCGGTGTGTTGGTTGGAGGAATTCGTCGATTGCGTCAAAATATATTTCACTGAACATGACAGGCTATGTATGGGGCAAGAAAAGCTGAGAAGGTTAGAAAGGCAGATGTTGCGACAGGTTTCGAACCTGGGACCACTCGCAAATATTGCAATGGGCGTTGGAGGCTATTTTTGAGGCATGATATTCAAATTGGAAGAAAAAGAGCCGCCAAGTTGAGAAACCCAGAGGTTCCGCCGGGTTTCGAACCCGGGACCTCTCGCGTGTTAGGCGAGCGTGATAACCACTACACTACGGAACCGGCCATACCAAGTGCAAGAGCAATCACTGATAGACTGTTTCGGCATCATTTGATCTTCTTACACAGCCATTTGGTTGGTGATCACTGGTTGGTTGTGTATTTAGGACGCCTTAACCACTTTTGGTGATACCGCGTCAATGGGAGAAGGAAGGGAGAGTAGAGCTATGTCCCCGGGAGTAACCTCCTACTCTTTGCAAAAGAAAGGACGCGGGATATGTAACCTGCGATCACGCAGACATGGCAACAACAGGGCGAGAACCACCGATCCACGTGCCGTTAGGCTCTCAGGTGGGTGATCATTAATGCAATTCCATGTCATTCGACAGAAAAATAATTTATTCACTGACGAGTTTGGAAAGTAGCCAAAAGGGGTGCGACTAGATTTGCCGAATTTTGCATTAACAATATAGTTGGTAGGGGTTATCGCCAACATCCCGAAGTGTGTGATTGCTGACGTGATTGTGATTATATACGGCGTGTTGGTCAGATGAATTTGACATGACATGTTGGTGTTTTAGGCCACTTTTGTGCACATACAGGCTAAATTGGGCCAAGGAACCTCCCGGGACGATGAAGGATGAAGGAATGAAACATGCCCCAGATTAGGTGCCCGAGCCCGGATTCGAACCCAGGACCTATTGATCTGCGGTCTAGTGCGCTAACCACTACACCAGGGAGGCCCACTGATGAATTTGAAGGTTGCGTTGAAATATTGCGGTGGACATGTAAGGCTGAGTATATGGCAGGAGATGCACAATGGAAAAAGCAGCGAACAGGTTAGAAAGCCAGAGTTAAGTTATGCAAGGGATATTGAAAATGGAAGAAAAGAGCCGAGAAGGAGAGAAAGCCAGAGGTTCCGTCGGGTTTTGAAATCTAAGTCTTGTCAAGTAAATGATCAAATTTGGAAAGAAGAGAAGAAAAATGAACCATCGTTAGATGGTTTCGCACCCGGGACCTCTCGCGTGTGAGGCGAGCGTGATAACCACTACACTACGAAACCGGCCATACAAAGCTCGCTGCATACATTTGACCTCCTGTTGTGTTCAGAATAGAGTTGATAGGCGTGCTCGCCAAAGTTCTCCATGTGTTTGATTGTTGCTAAGAATGGCATTATATGAACACCAGACGAGGCGGTGTGTTGGTTGGAGGAATTCGTCGATTGCGTCAAAATATATTTCACTGAACATGACAGGCTATGTATGGGGCAAGAAAAGCTGAGAAGGTTAGAAAGGCAGATGTTGCGACAGGTTTCGAACCTGGGACCACTCGCAAATATTGCAATGGGCGTTGGAGGCTATTTTTGAGGCATGATATTCAAATTGGAAGAAAAAGAGCCGCCAAGTTGAGAAACCCAGAGGTTCCGCCGGGTTTCGAACCCGGGACCTCTCGCGTGTTAGGCGAGCGTGATAACCACTACACTACGGAACCGTCCATACCAAGTGCAAGAGCAATCACTGATAGACTGTTTCGGCATCATTTGATCTTCTTACACAGCCATTTGGTTGGTGATCACTGGTTGGTTGTGTATTTAGGACGCCTTAACCACTTTTGGTAATACCGCGTCAATGAGAGAAGGAAGGGAGAGTAGAGCTATGTCCCCGGGAGTAACCTCCTACTCTTTGCAAAAGAAAGGACGCGGGATATGTATCCTGCGATCACGCAGACATGGCAACAACAGGGCGAGAACCACCGATCCACGTGCCGTTAGGCTCTCAGGTGGGTGATCATTAATGCAATTCCATGTCATTCGACAGAAAAATAATTTATTCACTGACGAGTTTGGAAAGTAGCCAAAAGGGGTGCGACTAGATTTGCCGAATTTTGCATTAACAATATAGTTGGTAGGGGTTATCGCCAAAATCCCGAAGTGTGTGATTGCTGACGTGATTGTGATTATATACGGCGTGTTGGTCAGATGAATGTGAAGATTGCGTTGAAATATTGCGGTGGACATGTAAGGCTGTGTATATGGCAGGAGATGCGCAATGGAAAAAGCAGCGAACAGGTCAGAAAGCCAGAGTTAAGTTATGCAAGGGATATTGAAAATGGAAGAAAAGAGCCGAGAAGGTGAGAAAGCCAGAGGTCCGGTCGGGTTTTGAAATCTAAGTCTCGTCAAGTAAATGATAAATTTTGGAAAGAAGAGAAGAAAAATGAACCATCGTTAGATGGTTCGTAGGTTTCGCCGGGTTTCGAACCCGGGACCTCTCGCGTGTGAAGCGAGCGTGATAACCACTACACTACGAAACCGGCCATACAAAGCGCGCTGCATACATTTGACGTTGATAGGCGTGCTCGCCAAAGTTCTCCATGTGTTTGATTGTTGCTAAGAATGGCATTATATGAACACCAGACGAGGCGGTGTGTTGGTTGGAGGAATTCGTCGGTTGCGTCAAAATATATTTCACTGAACATGACAGGCTATGTATGGGGCAAGAAAAGCTGAGAAGGTTAGAAAGGCAGATGTTGCGACAGGTTTCGAACCTGGGACCACTCGCAAATATTGCGGCCTTAACCACTTTTTGGTGATACCGCGTCAATGGGAGAAGGAAGGGAGAGTAGAGCTATGTCCCCGGGAGTAACCTCCTACTCTTTGCAAAAGAAAGGACGCGGGATATGTAACCTGCGATCACGCAGACATGGCAACAACAGGGCTAGAACCACCGATCCACGTGCCGTTAGGCTCTCAGGTGGGTGATCATTAATGCAATTCCATGTCATTCGAGAGAAAAATAATTTATTCACTGACGAGTTTGGAAAGTAGCCAAAAGGGGTGCGACTAGATTTGCCGAATGTTGCATTAACAATATAGTTGGTAGGGGTTATCGCCAAAATCCTGAAGTGTGTGATTGCTGACGTGATTGTGATTATATACGGCGTGTTGGTCAGATGAATTTGAAGATTGCGTTGAAATATTGCGGTGGACATGTAAGGCTGTGTATATGGCAGGAGATGCACAATGGAAAAAGCAGCGAACAGGTCAGAAAGCCAGAGTTAGGTTATGCAAGGGATATTGAAAATGGAAGAAAAGAGCCGAGAAGGTGAGAAAGCCAGAGGTTCCGTCGGGTTTTGAAATCGAAGTCTTGTCAAGTAAATGATAAAATTTGGAAAGAAGAGAAGAAAAATGAACCATCGTTAGATGATTCGTAGGTTTCGCCGGGTTTCGAACCCGGGACCTCTCGCGTGTGAGGCGAGCGTGATAACCACTACACTACGAAACCGGCCATACAAAGCGCGCTGCATACATTTGACGTTGATAGGCGTGCTCGCCAAAGTTCTCCATGTGTTTGATTGTTGCTAAGAATGGCATTATATGAACACCAGACGAGGCGGTGTGTTGGTTGGAGGAATTCGTCGATTGCGTCAAAATATATTTCACTGAACATGACAGGCTATGTATGGGGCAAGAAAAGCTGAGAAGGTTAGAAAGGCAGATGTTGCGACAGGGGTCGAACCTGGGACCACTCGCGAATATTGCAATGGGCGTTAGAGACTATTTTTGAGGCATGATATTCAAAATGGAAGAAAAAGAGCCGCCAAGTTGAGAAACACAGAGGTTCCGCAGGGTTTCGAACCTGGGACCTCTCGCAAATATTGCAATGGGCGTTGGAGGCTATTTTTGAGGCATGATATTCAAATTGGAAGAAAAAGAGCCGCCAAGTTGAGAAACCCAGAGGTTCCGCCGGGTTTCGAACCCGGGACCTCTCGCGTGTTAGGCGAGCGTGATAACCACTACACTACGGAACCGTCCATACCAAGTGCAAGAGCAATCACTGATAGACTGTTTCGGCATCATTTGATCTTCTTACACAGCCATTTGGTTGGTGATCACTGGTTGGTTGTGTATTTAGGACGCCTTAACCACTTTTGGTGATACCGCGTCAATGAGAGAAGGAAGGGAGAGTAGAGCTATGTCCCCGGGAGTAACCTCCTACTCTTTGCAAAAGAAAGGACGCGGGATATGTATCCTGCGATCACGCAGACATGGCAACAACAGGGCGAGAACCACCGATCCACGTGCCGTTAGGCTCTCAGGTGGGTGATCATTAATGCAATTCCATGTCATTCGACAGAAAAATAATTTATTCACTGACGAGTTTGGAAAGTAGCCAAAAGGGGTGCGACTAGATTTGCCGAATTTTGCATTAACAATATAGTTGGTAGGGGTTATCGCCAAAATCCCGAAGTGTGTGATTGCTGACGTGATTGTGATTATATACGGCGTGTTGGTCAGATGAATGTGAAGATTGCGTTGAAATATTGCGGTGGACATGTAAGGCTGTGTATATGGCAGGAGATGCGCAATGGAAAAAGCAGCGAACAGGTCAGAAAGCCAGAGTTAAGTTATGCAAGGGATATTGAAAATGGAAGAAAAGAGCCGAGAAGGTGAGAAAGCCAGAGGTCCGGTCGGGTTTTGAAATCTAAGTCTCGTCAAGTAAATGATAAATTTTGGAAAGAAGAGAAGAAAAATGAACCATCGTTAGATGGTTCGTAGGTTTCGCCGGGTTTCGAACCCGGGACCTCTCGCGTGTGAGGCGAGCGTGATAACCACTACACTACGAAACCGGCCATACAAAGCGCGCTGCATACATTTGACGTTGATAGGCGTGCTCGCCAAAGTTCTCCATGTGTTTGATTGTTGCTAAGAATGGCATTATATGAACACCAGACGAGGCGGTGTGTTGGTTGGAGGAATTCGTCGGTTGCGTCAAAATATATTTCACTGAACATGACAGGCTATGTATGGGGCAAGAAAAGCTGAGAAGGTTAGAAAGGCAGATGTTGCGACAGGTTTCGAACCTGGGACCACTCGCAAATATTGCGGCCTTAACCACTTTTTGGTGATACCGCGTCAATGGGAGAAGGAAGGGAGAGTAGAGCTATGTCCCCGAGAGTAACCTCCTACTCTTTGCAAAAGAAAGGACGCGGGATATGTAACCTGCGATCACGCAGACATGGCAACAACAGGGCTAGAACCACCGATCCACGTGCCGTTAGGCTCTCAGGTGGGTGATCATTAATGCAATTCCATGTCATTCGAGAGAAAAATAATTTATTCACTGACGAGTTTGGAAAGTAGCCAAAAGGGGTGCGACTAGATTTGCCGAATGTTGCATTAACAATATAGTTGGTAGGGGTTATCGCCAAAATCCTGAAGTGTGTGATTGCTGACGTGATTGTGATTATATACGGCGTGTTGGTCAGATGAATTTGAAGATTGCGTTGAAATATTGCGGTGGACATGTAAGGCTGTGTATATGGCAGGAGATGCACAATGGAAAAAGCAGCGAACAGGTCAGAAAGCCAGAGTTAGGTTATGCAAGGGATATTGAAAATGGAAGAAAAGAGCCGAGAAGGTGAGAAAGCCAGAGGTTCCGTCGGGTTTTGAAATCGAAGTCTTGTCAAGTAAATGATAAAATTTGGAAAGAAGAGAAGAAAAATGAACCATCGTTAGATGATTCGTAGGTTTCGCCGGGTTTCGAACCCGGGACCTCTCGCGTGTGAGGCGAGCGTGATAACCACTACACTACGAAACCGGCCATACAAAGCTCGCTGCATACATTTGACAGCCTGTTGTGTTCAGAATAGAGTTGATAGGCGTGCTCGCCAAAGTTCTCCATGTGTTTGATTGCTGCTAAGAATGGCATTATATGAACACCAGACGAGGCGGTGTGTTGGTTGGAGGAATTCGTCGATTGCGTCAAAATATATTTCACTGAACATGACAGGCTATGTATGGGGCAAGAAAAGCTGAGAAGGTTAGAAAGGCAGATGTTGCGACAGGTTTCGAACCTGGGACCACTCGCAAATATTGCAATGGGCGTTAGAGGCTATTTTTGAGGCATGATATTCAAAATGGAAGAAAAAGAGCTGCCAAGTTGAGAAACCCAGAGGTTCCGCCGGGTTTCGAACCCGGGACCTCTCGCGTGTTAGGCGAGCGTGATAACCACTACACTACGGAACCGGCCATACCAAGTGCAAGAGCAATCACTGATAGACTGTTTCGGCATCATTTGATCTTCTTACACAGCCATTTGGTTGGTGATCACTGGTTGGTTGTGAATTTTGGACGCCTTAACCACTTTTGGTGATACCGCGTCAATGGGAGAAGGAAGGGAGAGTAGAGCTATGTCCCCGGGAGTAACCTCCTACTCTTTGCAAAAGAAAGGACGCGGGATATGTATCCTGCGATCACGCAGACATGGCCACAACAGGGCGAGAACCACCGATCCACGTGCCGTTAGGCTCTCAGGTGGGTGATCATTAATGCAATTCCATGTCATTCGACAGAAAAATAATTTATTCACTGACGAGTTTGGGAAGTAGCCAAAAGGGGTGCGAGTAGATTTGCCGAATTTTGCATTAACAATATAGTTGGTAGGGGTTATCGCCAAAATCCCAAAGTGTGTGATTGCTGACGTGATTGTGATTATGTACGGCGTGTTGGTCAGATGAATGTGAAGATTGCGTTGAAATATTGCGGTGGACATGTAAGGCTGTGTATATGGCAGGAGATGCGCAATGGAAAAAGCAGCGAACAGGTCAGAAAGCCAGAGTTAAGTTATGCAAGGGATATTGAAAATGGAAGAAAAGAGCCGAGAAGGTGAGAAAGCCAGAGGTTCCGTCGGGTTTTGAAATCTAAGTCTCGTCAAGTAAATGATAAATTTTGGAAAGAAGAGAAGAAAAATGAACCATCGTTAGATGGTTCGTAGGTTTCGCCGGGTTTCGAACCCGGGACCTCTCGCGTGTGAGGCGAGCGTGATAACCACTACACTACGAAACCGGCCATACAAAGCGCGCTGCATACATTTGACGTTGATAGGCGTGCTCGCCAAAGTTCTCCATGTGTTTGATTGTTGCTAAGAATGGCATTATATGAACACCAGACGAGGCGGTGTGTTGGTTGGAGGAATTCGTCGATTGCGTCAAAATATATTTCACTGAACATGACAGGCTATGTATGGGGCAAGAAAAGCTGAGAAGGTTAGAAAGGCAGATGTTGCGACAGGGGTCGAACCTGGGACCACTCGCGAATATTGCAATGGGCGTTAGAGACTATTTTTGAGGCATGATATTCAAAATGGAAGAAAAAGAGCCGCCAAGGTGAGAACCCCGGAGGTTCCGCCGGGTTTCTAACCCGGGACCTCTCGCGTGTTAGGCGAGCGTGATAACCACTACACTACAGAACCGCCCATACCAAGTGCAAGAGCAATCACTGATAGACTGTTTCGGCATCATTTGATCTTCTTACACAGCCATTTGGTTGGTGATCACTGGTTGGTTGTGTATTTAGGACGCCTTGACCACTTTTGGTGATACCGCGTCAATGGGAGAAGGAAGGGAGAGTAGAGCTATGTCCCCGGGAGTAACCCACTCTTTGCAAAAGAAAGGACGCGGGATATGTAACCTGCGATCACGCAGACATGGCAACAACAGGGCTAGAACCACCGATCCACGTGCCGTTAGGCTCTCAGGTGGGTGATCATTAATGCAATTCCATGTCATTCGACAGAAAAATAATTTATTCACTGACGAGTTTGGAAAGTAGCCAAAAGGGGTGCGACTAGATTTGCCGAATGTTGCATTAACAATATAGTTGGTAGGGGTTATCGCCAAAATCCTGAAGTGTGTGATTGCTGACGTGATTGTGATTATATACGGCGTGTTGGTCAGATGAATTTGAAGATTGCGTTGAAATATTGCGGTGGACATGTAAGGCTGTGTATATGGCAGGAGATGCACAATGGAAAAAGCAGTGAACAGGTCAGAAAGCCAGAGTTAGGTTATGCAAGGGATATTGAAAATGGAAGAAAAGAGCCGAGAAGGTGAGAAAGCCAGAGGTTCCGGCGGGTTTTGAAATCAAAGTCTTGTCAAGTAAATGATAAAATTTGGAAAGAAGAGAAGAAAAATGGACCATCGTTAGATGGTTCGTAGGGTTTCGAACCCGGGACCTCTCGCGTGTGAGGCGAGCGTGATAACCACTACACTACGAAACCGGCCATACAAAGCGCGCTGCATACATTTGACAGCCTGTTGTGTTCAGAATAGAGTTGATAGGCGTGCTCGCCAAAATTCTCCATGTGTTTGATTGTTGCTAAGAATGGCATTATATGAACACCAGACGAGGCGGTGTGTTGGTTGGAGGAATTCGTCGATTGCGTCAAAATATATTTCACTGAACATGACAGGCTATGTATGGGGCAAGAAAAGCTGAGAAGGTTAGAAAGGCAGATGTTGCGACAGGTTTCGAACCTGGGACCACTCGCAAATATTGCAATGGGCGTTTGAGGCTATTTTTGAGGCATGACATTCAAATTGGAAGAAAAAGAGCCGCCAAGTTGAGAAACCCAGAGGTTCCGCCGGGTTTCGAACCCGGGACCTCTCGCGTGTTAGGCGAGCGTGATAACCACTACACTACGGAACCGGCCATACCAAGTGCAAGAGCAATCACTGATAGACTGTTTCGGCATCATTTGATCTTCTTACACAGCCATTTGGTTGGTGATCACTGGTTGGTTGTGTATTTAGGACGCCTTAACCACTTTTGGTGATACCGCGTCAATGGGAGAAGGAAGGGAGAGTAGAGCTATGTCCCCGGGAGTAACCTCCTACTCTTTGCAAAAGAAAGGACGCGGGATATGTATCTTGCGATCACGCAGACATGGCAACAACAGGGCGAGAACCACCGATCCACGTGCCGTTAGGCTCTCAGGTGGGTGATCATTAATGCAATTCCATGTCATTCGACAGAAAAATAATTTATTCACTGACGAGTTTGGAAAGTAGCCAAAAGGGGTGCGACTAGAATTGCCGAATTTTGCATTAACAATATAGTTGGTAGGGGTTATCGCCAAAATCCCGAAGTGTGTGATTGCTGACGTGATTGTGATTATATACGGCGTGTTGGTCAGATGAATTTGAAGATTGCGTTGAAATATTGCGGTGGACATGTAAGGCTGTGTATGTGGCAGGAGATGCACAATGGAAAAAGCAGCGAACAGGTCAGAAAGCCAGAGTTAAGTTATGCAAGGGATATTGAAAATGGAAGAAAAGAGCCGAGAAGGTGAGAAAGCCAGAGGTTCCGTCGGGTTTTGAAATCTAAGTCTTGTCAAGTAAATGATAAAATTTGGAAAGAAGAGAAGAAAAATGGACCATCGTTAGATGGTACGTAGGGTTTCGAACCCGGGACCTCTCGCGTGTGAGGCGAGCGTGATAACCACTACACTACGGAACCGGCCATACCAAGTGCAAGAGCAATCACTGATAGACTGTTTCGGCATCATTTGATCTTCTTACACAGCCATTTGGTTGGTGATCACTGGTTGGTTGTGTATTTTGGACGCCTTAACCACTTTTGGTGATACCGCGTCAATGGGAGAAGGAAGGGAGAGTAGAGCTATGTCCCCGGGAGTAACCTCCTACTCTTTGCAAAAGAAAGGACGCGGGATATGTATCCTGCGATCACGCAGACATGGCAACAACAGGGCGAGAACCACCGATCCACGTTCCGTTAGGCTCTCAGGTGGGTGATCATTAATGCAATTCCATGTCATTCGACAGAAAAATAATTTATTCACTGACGAGTTTGGAAAGTAGCCAAAAGGGGTGCGACTAGAATTGCCGAATTTTGCATTAACAATATAGTTGGTAGGGGTTATCGTCAAAATCCCGAAGTGTGTGATTGCTGACGTGATTGTGATTATATACGGCGTGTTGGTCAGATGAATTTGAAGATTGCGTTGAAATATTGCGGTGGACATGTAAGGCTGTGTATGTGGCAGGAGATGCACAATGGAAAAAGCAGCGAACAGGTCAGAAAGCCAGAGTTAAGTTATGCAAGGGATATTGAAAATGGAAGAAAAGAGCCGAGAAGGTGAGAAAGCCAGAGGTTCCGTCGGGTTTTGAAATCTAAGTCTTGTCAAGTAAATGATAAAATTTGGAAAGAAGAGAAGAAAAATGAACCATCGTTAGATGATTCGTAGGTTTCGCCGGGTTTCGAACCCGGGACCTCTCGCGTGTGAGGCGAGCGTGATAACCACTACACTACGAAACCGGCCATACAAAGCGCGCTGCATACATTTGACAGCCTGTTGTGTTCAGAATAGAGTTGATAGGCGTGCTCGCCAAAGTTCTCCATGTGTTTGATTGTTGCTAAGAATGGCATTATATGAACACCAGACGAGGCGGTGTGTTGGTTGGAGGAATTCGTCGATTGCGTCAAAATATATTTCACTGAACATGACAGGCTATGTATGGGGCAAGAAAAGCTGAGAAGGTTAGAAAGGCAGATGTTGCGACAGGTTTCGAACCTGGGACCACTCGCAAATATTGCAATGGGCGTTAGAGGCTATTTTTGAGGCATGATATTCAAATTGGAAGAAAAAGAGCTGCCAAGTTGAGAAACCCAGAGGTTCCGCCGGGTTTCGAACCCGGGACCTCTCGCGTGTTAGACGAGCGTGATAACCACTACACTACGGAACCGGCCATACCAAGTGCAAGAGCAATCACTGATAGACTGTTTCGGCATCATTTGATCTTCTTACACAGCCATTTGGTTGGTGATCACTGGTTGGTTGTGTATTTAGGACGCCTTAACCACTTTTGGTGATACCGCGTCAATGGGAGAAGGAAGGGAGAGTAGAGCTATGTCCCCGGGAGTAACATCCTACTCTTTGCAAAAGAAAGGACGCGGGATATGTATCCTGCGATCACGCAGACATGGCAACAACAGGGCGAGAACCACCGATCCACGTGCCGTTAGGCTCTCAGGTGGGTGATCATTAATGCAATTCCATGTCATTCGACAGAAAAATAATTTATTCACTGACGAGTTTGGAAAGTAGCCAAAAGGGGTGCGACTAGAATTGCCGAATTTTGCATTAACAATATAGTTGGTAGGGGTTATCGTCAAAATCCCGAAGTGTGTGATTGCTGACGTGATTGTGATTATATACGGCGTGTTGGTCAGATGAATTTGAAGATTGCGTTGAAATATTGCGGTGGACATGTAAGGCTGTGTATGTGGCAGGAGATGCACAATGGAAAAAGCAGCGAACAGGTCAGAAAGCCAGAGTTAAGTTATGCAAGGGATATTGAAAATGGAAGAAAAGAGCCGAGAAGGTGAGAAAGCCAGAGGTCCGGTCGGGTTTTGAAATCTAAGTCTCGTCAAGTAAATGATAAATTTTGGAAAGAAGAGAAGAAAAATGAACCATCGTTAGATGGTTCGTAGGTTTCGCAGGGTTTCGAACCCGGGACCTCTCGCGTGTGAGGCGAGCGTGATAACCACTACACTACGAAACCGGCCATACAAAGCGCGCTGCATACATTTGACGTTGATAGGCGTGCTCGCCAAAGTTCTCCATGTGTTTGATTGTTGCTAAGAATGGCATTATATGAACACCAGACGAGGCGGTGTGTTGGTTGGAGGAATTCGTCGGTTGCGTCAAAATATATTTCACTGAACATGACAGGCTATGTATGGGGCAAGAAAAGCTGAGAAGGTTAGAAAGGCAGATGTTGCGACAGGTTTCGAACCTGGGACCACTCGCAAATATTGCGGCCTTAACCACTTTTTGGTGATACCGCGTCAATGGGAGAAGGAAGGGAGAGTAGAGCTATGTCCCCGGGAGTAACCTCCTACTCTTTGCAAAAGAAAGGACGCGGGATATGTAACCTGCGATCACGCAGACATGGCAACAACAGGGCTAGAACCACCGATCCACGTGCCGTTAGGCTCTCAGGTGGGTGATCATTAATGCAATTCCATGTCATTCGAGAGAAAAATAATTTATTCACTGACGAGTTTGGAAAGTAGCCAAAAGGGGTGCGACTAGATTTGCCGAATGTTGCATTAACAATATAGTTGGTAGGGGTTATCGCCAAAATCCTGAAGTGTGTGATTGCTGACGTGATTGTGATTATATACGGCGTGTTGGTCAGATGAATTTGAAGATTGCGTTGAAATATTGCGGTGGACATGTAAGGCTGTGTATATGGCAGGAGATGCACAATGGAAAAAGCAGCGAACAGGTCAGAAAGCCAGAGTTAGGTTATGCAAGGGATATTGAAAATGGAAGAAAAGAGCCGAGAAGGTGAGAAAGCCAGAGGTTCCGTCGGGTTTTGAAATCGAAGTCTTGTCAAGTAAATGATAAAATTTGGAAAGAAGAGAAGAAAAATGAACCATCGTTAGATGATTCGTAGGTTTCGCCGGGTTTCGAACCCGGGACCTCTCGCGTGTGAGGCGAGCGTGATAACCACTACACTACGAAACCGGCCATACAAAGCGCGCTGCATACATTTGACGTTGATAGGCGTGCTCGCCAAAGTTCTCCATGTGTTTGATTGCTGCTAAGAATGGCATTATATGAACACCAGACGAGGCGGTGTGTTGGTTGGAGGAATTCGTCGATTGCGTCAAAATATATTTCACTGAACATGACAGGCTATGTATGGGGCAAGAAAAGCTGAGAAGGTTAGAAAGGCAGATGTTGCGACAGGTTTCGAACCTGGGACCACTCGCAAATATTGCAATGGGCGTTAGAGGCTATTTTTGAGGCATGATATTCAAAATGGAAGAAAAAGAGCTGCCAAGTTGAGAAACCCAGAGGTTCCGCCGGGTTTCGAACCCGGGACCTCTCGCGTGTTAGGCGAGCGTGATAACCACTACACTACGGAACCGGCCATACCAAGTGCAAGAGCAATCACTGATAGACTGTTTCGGCATCATTTGATCTTCTTACACAGCCATTTGGTTGGTGATCACTGGTTGGTTGTGAATTTTGGACGCCTTAACCACTTTTGGTGATACCGCGTCAATGGGAGAAGGAAGGGAGAGTAGAGCTATGTCCCCGGGAGTAACCTCCTACTCTTTGCAAAAGAAAGGACGCGGGATATGTATCCTGCGATCACGCAGACATGGCCACAACAGGGCGAGAACCACCGATCCACGTGCCGTTAGGCTCTCAGGTGGGTGATCATTAATGCAATTCCATGTCATTCGACAGAAAAATAATTTATTCACTGACGAGTTTGGGAAGTAGCCAAAAGGGGTGCGAGTAGATTTGCCGAATTTTGCATTAACAATATAGTTGGTAGGGGTTATCGCCAAAATCCCAAAGTGTGTGATTGCTGACGTGATTGTGATTATGTACGGCGTGTTGGTCAGATGAATGTGAAGATTGCGTTGAAATATTGCGGTGGACATGTAAGGCTGTGTATATGGCAGGAGATGCGCAATGGAAAAAGCAGCGAACAGGTCAGAAAGCCAGAGTTAAGTTATGCAAGGGATATTGAAAATGGAAGAAAAGAGCCGAGAAGGTGAGAAAGCCAGAGGTTCCGTCGGGTTTTGAAATCTAAGTCTCGTCAAGTAAATGATAAATTTTGGAAAGAAGAGAAGAAAAATGAACCATCGTTAGATGGTTCGTAGGTTTCGCCGGGTTTCGAACCCGGGACCTCTCGCGTGTGAGGCGAGCGTGATAACCACTACACTACGAAACCGGCCATACAAAGCGCGCTGCATACATTTGACGTTGATAGGCGTGCTCGCCAAAGTTCTCCATGTGTTTGATTGTTGCTAAGAATGGCATTATATGAACACCAGACGAGGCGGTGTGTTGGTTGGAGGAATTCGTCGATTGCGTCAAAATATATTTCACTGAACATGACAGGCTATGTATGGGGCAAGAAAAGCTGAGAAGGTTAGAAAGGCAGATGTTGCGACAGGGGTCGAACCTGGGACCACTCGCGAATATTGCAATGGGCGTTAGAGACTATTTTTGAGGCATGATATTCAAAATGGAAGAAAAAGAGCCGCCAAGGTGAGAACCCCGGAGGTTCCGCCGGGTTTCTAACCCGGGACCTCTCGCGTGTTAGGCGAGCGTGATAACCACTACACTACAGAACCGCCCATACCAAGTGCAAGAGCAATCACTGATAGACTGTTTCGGCATCATTTGATCTTCTTACACAGCCATTTGGTTGGTGATCACTGGTTGGTTGTGTATTTAGGACGCCTTGACCACTTTTGGTGATACCGCGTCAATGGGAGAAGGAAGGGAGAGTAGAGCTATGTCCCCGGGAGTAACCCACTCTTTGCAAAAGAAAGGACGCGGGATATGTAACCTGCGATCACGCAGACATGGCAACAACAGGGCTAGAACCACCGATCCACGTGCCGTTAGGCTCTCAGGTGGGTGATCATTAATGCAATTCCATGTCATTCGACAGAAAAATAATTTATTCACTGACGAGTTTGGAAAGTAGCCAAAAGGGGTGCGACTAGATTTGCCGAATGTTGCATTAACAATATAGTTGGTAGGGGTTATCGCCAAAATCCTGAAGTGTGTGATTGCTGACGTGATTGTGATTATATACGGCGTGTTGGTCAGATGAATTTGAAGATTGCGTTGAAATATTGCGGTGGACATGTAAGGCTGTGTATATGGCAGGAGATGCACAATGGAAAAAGCAGTGAACAGGTCAGAAAGCCAGAGTTAGGTTATGCAAGGGATATTGAAAATGGAAGAAAAGAGCCGAGAAGGTGAGAAAGCCAGAGGTTCCGGCGGGTTTTGAAATCAAAGTCTTGTCAAGTAAATGATAAAATTTGGAAAGAAGAGAAGAAAAATGGACCATCGTTAGATGGTTCGTAGGGTTTCGAACCCGGGACCTCTCGCGTGTGAGGCGAGCGTGATAACCACTACACTACGAAACCGGCCATACAAAGCGCGCTGCATACATTTGACAGCCTGTTGTGTTCAGAATAGAGTTGATAGGCGTGCTCGCCAAAATTCTCCATGTGTTTGATTGTTGCTAAGAATGGCATTATATGAACACCAGACGAGGCGGTGTGTTGGTTGGAGGAATTCGTCGATTGCGTCAAAATATATTTCACTGAACATGACAGGCTATGTATGGGGCAAGAAAAGCTGAGAAGGTTAGAAAGGCAGATGTTGCGACAGGTTTCGAACCTGGGACCACTCGCAAATATTGCAATGGGCGTTTGAGGCTATTTTTGAGGCATGACATTCAAATTGGAAGAAAAAGAGCCGCCAAGTTGAGAAACCCAGAGGTTCCGCCGGGTTTCGAACCCGGGACCTCTCGCGTGTTAGGCGAGCGTGATAACCACTACACTACGGAACCGGCCATACCAAGTGCAAGAGCAATCACTGATAGACTGTTTCGGCATCATTTGATCTTCTTACACAGCCATTTGGTTGGTGATCACTGGTTGGTTGTGTATTTAGGACGCCTTAACCACTTTTGGTGATACCGCGTCAATGGGAGAAGGAAGGGAGAGTAGAGCTATGTCCCCGGGAGTAACCTCCTACTCTTTGCAAAAGAAAGGACGCGGGATATGTATCTTGCGATCACGCAGACATGGCAACAACAGGGCGAGAACCACCGATCCACGTGCCGTTAGGCTCTCAGGTGGGTGATCATTAATGCAATTCCATGTCATTCGACAGAAAAATAATTTATTCACTGACGAGTTTGGAAAGTAGCCAAAAGGGGTGCGACTAGAATTGCCGAATTTTGCATTAACAATATAGTTGGTAGGGGTTATCGCCAAAATCCCGAAGTGTGTGATTGCTGACGTGATTGTGATTATATACGGCGTGTTGGTCAGATGAATTTGAAGATTGCGTTGAAATATTGCGGTGGACATGTAAGGCTGTGTATGTGGCAGGAGATGCACAATGGAAAAAGCAGCGAACAGGTCAGAAAGCCAGAGTTAAGTTATGCAAGGGATATTGAAAATGGAAGAAAAGAGCCGAGAAGGTGAGAAAGCCAGAGGTTCCGTCGGGTTTTGAAATCTAAGTCTTGTCAAGTAAATGATAAAATTTGGAAAGAAGAGAAGAAAAATGGACCATCGTTAGATGGTACGTAGGGTTTCGAACCCGGGACCTCTCGCGTGTGAGGCGAGCGTGATAACCACTACACTACGGAACCGGCCATACCAAGTGCAAGAGCAATCACTGATAGACTGTTTCGGCATCATTTGATCTTCTTACACAGCCATTTGGTTGGTGATCACTGGTTGGTTGTGTATTTTGGACGCCTTAACCACTTTTGGTGATACCGCGTCAATGGGAGAAGGAAGGGAGAGTAGAGCTATGTCCCCGGGAGTAACCTCCTACTCTTTGCAAAAGAAAGGACGCGGGATATGTATCCTGCGATCACGCAGACATGGCAACAACAGGGCGAGAACCACCGATCCACGTTCCGTTAGGCTCTCAGGTGGGTGATCATTAATGCAATTCCATGTCATTCGACAGAAAAATAATTTATTCACTGACGAGTTTGGAAAGTAGCCAAAAGGGGTGCGACTAGAATTGCCGAATTTTGCATTAACAATATAGTTGGTAGGGGTTATCGTCAAAATCCCGAAGTGTGTGATTGCTGACGTGATTGTGATTATATACGGCGTGTTGGTCAGATGAATTTGAAGATTGCGTTGAAATATTGCGGTGGACATGTAAGGCTGTGTATGTGGCAGGAGATGCACAATGGAAAAAGCAGCGAACAGGTCAGAAAGCCAGAGTTAAGTTATGCAAGGGATATTGAAAATGGAAGAAAAGAGCCGAGAAGGTGAGAAAGCCAGAGGTTCCGTCGGGTTTTGAAATCTAAGTCTTGTCAAGTAAATGATAAAATTTGGAAAGAAGAGAAGAAAAATGAACCATCGTTAGATGATTCGTAGGTTTCGCCGGGTTTCGAACCCGGGACCTCTCGCGTGTGAGGCGAGCGTGATAACCACTACACTACGAAACCGGCCATACAAAGCGCGCTGCATACATTTGACAGCCTGTTGTGTTCAGAATAGAGTTGATAGGCGTGCTCGCCAAAGTTCTCCATGTGTTTGATTGTTGCTAAGAATGGCATTACATGAACACCAGACGAGGCGGTGTGTTGGTTGGAGGAATTCGTCGATTGCGTCAAAATATATTTCACTGAACATGACAGGCTATGTATGGGGCAAGAAAAGCTGAGAAGGTTAGAAAGGCAGATGTTGCGACAGGTTTCGAACCTGGGACCACTCGCAAATATTGCAATGGGCGTTAGAGGCTATTTTTGAGGCATGATATTCAAAATGGAAGAAAAAGAGCTGCCAAGTTGAGAAACCCAGAGGTTCCGCCGGGTTTCGAACCCGGGACCTCTCGCGTGTTAGGCGAGCGTGATAACCACTACACTACGGAACCGGCCATACCAAGTGCAAGAGCAATCACTGATAGACTGTTTCGGCATCATTTGATCTTCTTACACAGCCATTTGGTTGGTGATCACTGGTTGGTTGTGAATTTTGGACGCCTTAACCACTTTTGGTGATACCGCGTCAATGGGAGAAGGAAGGGAGAGTAGAGCTATGTCCCCGGGAGTAACCTCCTACTCTTTGCAAAAGAAAGGACGCGGGATATGTATCCTGCGATCACGCAGACATGGCCACAACAGGGCGAGAACCACCGATCCACGTGCCGTTAGGCTCTCAGGTGGGTGATCATTAATGCAATTCCATGTCATTCGACAGAAAAATAATTTATTCACTGACGAGTTTGGGAAGTAGCCAAAAGGGGTGCGAGTAGATTTGCCGAATTTTGCATTAACAATATAGTTGGTAGGGGTTATCGCCAAAATCCCAAAGTGTGTGATTGCTGACGTGATTGTGATTATGTACGGCGTGTTGGTCAGATGAATGTGAAGATTGCGTTGAAATATTGCGGTGGACATGTAAGGCTGTGTATATGGCAGGAGATGCGCAATGGAAAAAGCAGCGAACAGGTCAGAAAGCCAGAGTTAAGTTATGCAAGGGATATTGAAAATGGAAGAAAAGAGCCGAGAAGGTGAGAAAGCCAGAGGTTCCGTCGGGTTTTGAAATCTAAGTCTCGTCAAGTAAATGATAAATTTTGGAAAGAAGAGAAGAAAAATGAACCATCGTTAGATGGTTCGTAGGTTTCGCCGGGTTTCGAACCCGGGACCTCTCGCGTGTGAGGCGAGCGTGATAACCACTACACTACGAAACCGGCCATACAAAGCGCGCTGCATACATTTGACGTTGATAGGCGTGCTCGCCAAAGTTCTCCATGTGTTTGATTGTTGCTAAGAATGGCATTATATGAACACCAGACGAGGCGGTGTGTTGGTTGGAGGAATTCGTCGATTGCGTCAAAATATATTTCACTGAACATGACAGGCTATGTATGGGGCAAGAAAAGCTGAGAAGGTTAGAAAGGCAGATGTTGCGACAGGGGTCGAACCTGGGACCACTCGCGAATATTGCAATGGGCGTTAGAGACTATTTTTGAGGCATGATATTCAAAATGGAAGAAAAAGAGCCGCCAAGGTGAGAACCCCGGAGGTTCCGCCGGGTTTCTAACCCGGGACCTCTCGCGTGTTAGGCGAGCGTGATAACCACTACACTACAGAACCGCCCATACCAAGTGCAAGAGCAATCACTGATAGACTGTTTCGGCATCATTTGATCTTCTTACACAGCCATTTGGTTGGTGATCACTGGTTGGTTGTGTATTTAGGACGCCTTGACCACTTTTGGTGATACCGCGTCAATGGGAGAAGGAAGGGAGAGTAGAGCTATGTCCCCGGGAGTAACCCACTCTTTGCAAAAGAAAGGACGCGGGATATGTAACCTGCGATCACGCAGACATGGCAACAACAGGGCTAGAACCACCGATCCACGTGCCGTTAGGCTCTCAGGTGGGTGATCATTAATGCAATTCCATGTCATTCGACAGAAAAATAATTTATTCACTGACGAGTTTGGAAAGTAGCCAAAAGGGGTGCGACTAGATTTGCCGAATGTTGCATTAACAATATAGTTGGTAGGGGTTATCGCCAAAATCCTGAAGTGTGTGATTGCTGACGTGATTGTGATTATATACGGCGTGTTGGTCAGATGAATTTGAAGATTGCGTTGAAATATTGCGGTGGACATGTAAGGCTGTGTATATGGCAGGAGATGCACAATGGAAAAAGCAGTGAACAGGTCAGAAAGCCAGAGTTAGGTTATGCAAGGGATATTGAAAATGGAAGAAAAGAGCCGAGAAGGTGAGAAAGCCAGAGGTTCCGGCGGGTTTTGAAATCAAAGTCTTGTCAAGTAAATGATAAAATTTGGAAAGAAGAGAAGAAAAATGGACCATCGTTAGATGGTTCGTAGGGTTTCGAACCCGGGACCTCTCGCGTGTGAGGCGAGCGTGATAACCACTACACTACGAAACCGGCCATACAAAGCGCGCTGCATACATTTGACAGCCTGTTGTGTTCAGAATAGAGTTGATAGGCGTGCTCGCCAAAATTCTCCATGTGTTTGATTGTTGCTAAGAATGGCATTATATGAACACCAGACGAGGCGGTGTGTTGGTTGGAGGAATTCGTCGATTGCGTCAAAATATATTTCACTGAACATGACAGGCTATGTATGGGGCAAGAAAAGCTGAGAAGGTTAGAAAGGCAGATGTTGCGACAGGTTTCGAACCTGGGACCACTCGCAAATATTGCAATGGGCGTTTGAGGCTATTTTTGAGGCATGACATTCAAATTGGAAGAAAAAGAGCCGCCAAGTTGAGAAACCCAGAGGTTCCGCCGGGTTTCGAACCCGGGACCTCTCGCGTGTTAGGCGCGCGTGATAACCACTACACTACGGAACCGGCCATACCAAGTGCAAGAGCAATCACTGATAGACTGTTTCGGCATCATTTGATCTTCTTACACAGCCATTTGGTTGGTGATCACTGGTTGGTTGTGTATTTAGGACGCCTTAACCACTTTTGGTGATACCGCGTCAATGGGAGAAGGAAGGGAGAGTAGAGCTATGTCCCCGGGAGTAACCTCCTACTCTTTGCAAAAGAAAGGACGCGGGATATGTATCTTGCGATCACGCAGACATGGCAACAACAGGGCGAGAACCACCGATCCACGTGCCGTTAGGCTCTCAGGTGGGTGATCATTAATGCAATTCCATGTCATTCGACAGAAAAATAATTTATTCACTGACGAGTTTGGAAAGTAGCCAAAAGGGGTGCGACTAGAATTGCCGAATTTTGCATTAACAATATAGTTGGTAGGGGTTATCGCCAAAATCCCGAAGTGTGTGATTGCTGACGTGATTGTGATTATATACGGCGTGTTGGTCAGATGAATTTGAAGATTGCGTTGAAATATTGCGGTGGACATGTAAGGCTGTGTATGTGGCAGGAGATGCACAATGGAAAAAGCAGCGAACAGGTCAGAAAGCCAGAGTTAAGTTATGCAAGGGATATTGAAAATGGAAGAAAAGAGCCGAGAAGGTGAGAAAGCCAGAGGTTCCGTCGGGTTTTGAAATCTAAGTCTTGTCAAGTAAATGATAAAATTTGGAAAGAAGAGAAGAAAAATGGACCATCGTTAGATGGTACGTAGGGTTTCGAACCCGGGACCTCTCGCGTGTGAGGCGAGCGTGATAACCACTACACTACGGAACCGGCCATACCAAGTGCAAGAGCAATCACTGATAGACTGTTTCGGCATCATTTGATCTTCTTACACAGCCATTTGGTTGGTGATCACTGGTTGGTTGTGTATTTTGGACGCCTTAACCACTTTTGGTGATACCGCGTCAATGGGAGAAGGAAGGGAGAGTAGAGCTATGTCCCCGGGAGTAACCTCCTACTCTTTGCAAAAGAAAGGACGCGGGATATGTATCCTGCGATCACGCAGACATGGCAACAACAGGGCGAGAACCACCGATCCACGTTCCGTTAGGCTCTCAGGTGGGTGATCATTAATGCAATTCCATGTCATTCGACAGAAAAATAATTTATTCACTGACGAGTTTGGAAAGTAGCCAAAAGGGGTGCGACTAGAATTGCCGAATTTTGCATTAACAATATAGTTGGTAGGGGTTATCGTCAAAATCCCGAAGTGTGTGATTGCTGACGTGATTGTGATTATATACGGCGTGTTGGTCAGATGAATTTGAAGATTGCGTTGAAATATTGCGGTGGACATGTAAGGCTGTGTATGTGGCAGGAGATGCACAATGGAAAAAGCAGCGAACAGGTCAGAAAGCCAGAGTTAAGTTATGCAAGGGATATTGAAAATGGAAGAAAAGAGCCGAGAAGGTGAGAAAGCCAGAGGTTCCGTCGGGTTTTGAAATCTAAGTCTTGTCAAGTAAATGATAAAATTTGGAAAGAAGAGAAGAAAAATGAACCATCGTTAGATGATTCGTAGGTTTCGCCGGGTTTCGAACCCGGGACCTCTCGCGTGTGAGGCGAGCGTGATAACCACTACACTACGAAACCGGCCATACAAAGCGCGCTGCATACATTTGACAGCCTGTTGTGTTCAGAATAGAGTTGATAGGCGTGCTCGCCAAAGTTCTCCATGTGTTTGATTGTTGCTAAGAATGGCATTATATGAACACCAGACGAGGCGGTGTGTTGGTTGGAGGAATTCGTCGATTGCGTCAAAATATATTTCACTGAACATGACAGGCTATGTATGGGGCAAGAAAAGCTGAGAAGGTTAGAAAGGCAGATGTTGCGACAGGTTTCGAACCTGGGACCACTCGCAAATATTGCAATGGGCGTTAGAGGCTATTTTTGAGGCATGATATTCAAATTGGAAGAAAAAGAGCTGCCAAGTTGAGAAACCCAGAGGTTCCGCCGGGTTTCGAACCCGGGACCTCTCGCGTGTTAGGCGAGCGTGATAACCACTACACTACGGAACCGGCCATACCAAGTGCAAGAGCAATCACTGATAGACTGTTTCGGCATCATTTGATCTTCTTACACAGCCATTTGGTTGGTGATCACTGGTTGGTTGTGTATTTAGGACGCCTTAACCACTTTTGGTGATACCGCGTCAATGGGAGAAGGAAGGGAGAGTAGAGCTATGTCCCCGGGAGTAACATCCTACTCTTTGCAAAAGAAAGGACGCGGGATATGTATCCTGCGATCACGCAGACATGGCAACAACAGGGCGAGAACCACCGATCCACGTGCCGTTAGGCTCTCAGGTGGGTGATCATTAATGCAATTCCATGTCATTCGACAGAAAAATAATTTATTCACTGACGAGTTTGGAAAGTAGCCAAAAGGGGTGCGACTAGAATTGCCGAATTTTGCATTAACAATATAGTTGGTAGGGGTTATCGTCAAAATCCCGAAGTGTGTGATTGCTGACGTGATTGTGATTATATACGGCGTGTTGGTCAGATGAATTTGAAGATTGCGTTGAAATATTGCGGTGGACATGTAAGGCTGTGTATGTGGCAGGAGATGCACAATGGAAAAAGCAGCGAACAGGTCAGAAAGCCAGAGTTAAGTTATGCAAGGGATATTGAAAATGGAAGAAAAGAGCCGAGACGGTGAGAAAGCCAGAGGTTCCGTCGGGTTTTGAAATCTAAGTCTTGTCAAGTAAATGATAAAATTTGGAAAGAAGAGAAGAAAAATGAACCATCGTTAGATGATTCGTAGGTTTCGCCGGGACCTCTCGCGTGTGAGGCGAGCGTGATAACCACTACACTACGAAACCGGCCATACAAAGCGCGCTGCATACATTTGACAGCCTGTTGTGTTCAGAATAGAGTTGATAGGCGTGCTCGCCAAAGTTCTCCATGTGTTTGATTGTTGCCAAGAATGGCATTATATGAACACCAGACGAGGCGGTGTGTTGGTTGGAGGAATTCGTCGATTGCGTCAAAATATATTTCACTGAACATGACAGGCTATGTATGGGGCAAGAAAAGCTGAGAAGGTTAGAAAGGCAGATGTTGCGACAGGTTTCGAACCTGGGACCACTCGCAAATATTGCAATGGGCGTTAGAGGCTATTTTTGAGGCATGATATTCAAATTGGAAGAAAAAGAGCTGCCAAGTTGAGAAACCCAGAGGTGCCGCCGGGTTTCGAACCCGGGACCTCTCGCGTGTTAGGCGAGCGTGAAAACCACTACACTACGGAACCGGCCATACCAAGTGCAAGAGCAATCACTGATAGACTGTTTCGGCATCATTTGATCTTCTTACACAGCCATTTGGTTGGTGATCACTGGTTGGTTGTGTATTTAGGACGCCTTAACCACTTTTGGTGATACCGCGTCAATGGGAGAAGGAAGGGAGAGTAGAGCTATGTCCCCGGGAGTAACATCCTACTCTTTGCAAAAGAAAGGACGCGGGATATGTATCCTGCGATCACGCAGACATGGCAACAACAGGGCGAGAACCACCGATCCACGTGCCGTTAGGCTCTCAGGTGGGTGATCATTAATGCAATTCCATGTCATTCGACAGAAAAATAATTTATTCACTGACGAGTTTGGAAAGTAGCCAAAAGGGGTGCGACTAGAATTGCCGAATTTTGCATTAACAATATAGTTGGTAGGGGTTATCGCCAAAATCCCGAAGTGTGTGATTGCTGACGTGATTGTGATTATATACGGCGTGTTGGTCAGATGAATTTGAAGATTGCGTTGAAATATTGCGGTGGACATGTAAGGCTGTGTATATGGCAGGAGATGCGCAATGGAAAAAGCAGCGAACAGGTCAGAAAGCCAGTGTTAAGTTATGCAAGGGATATTGAAAATGGAAGAAAAGAGCCGAGAAGGTGAGAAAGCCAGAGGTTCCGTCGGGTTTTGAAATCTAAGTCTCGTCAAGTAAATGATAAAATTTGGAAAGAAGAGAAGAAAAATGAACCATCGTCAGTTGGTTCGTAGGTTTCGCCGGGTTTCGAACCCGGGACCTCTCGCGTGTGAGGCGAGCGTGATAACCACTACACTACGAAACCGGCCATACAAAGCGCGCTGCATACATTTGACAGCCTGTTGTGTTCAGAATAGAGTTGATAGGCGTGCTCGCCAAAGTTCTCCATGTGTTTGATTGTTGCTAAGAATGGCATTACATGAACACCAGACGAGGCGGTGTGTTGGTTGGAGGAATTCGTCGATTGCGTCAAAATATATTTCACTGAACATGACAGGCTATGTATGGGGCAAGAAAAGCTGAGAAGGTTAGAAAGGCAGATGTTGCGACAGGTTTCGAACCTGGGACCACTCGCAAATATTGCAATGGGCGTTAGAGGCTATTTTTGAGGCATGATATTCAAATTGGAAGAAAAAGAGCTGCCAAGTTGAGAAACCCAGAGGTTCCGCCGGGTTTCGAACCCGGGACCTCTCGCGTGTTAGGCGAGCGTGAAAACCACTACACTACGGAACCGGCCATACCAAGTGCAAGAGCAATCACTGATAGACTGTTTCGGCATCATTTGATCTTCTTACACAGCCATTTGGTTGGTGATCACTGGTTGGTTGTGTATTTAGGACGCCTTAACCACTTTTGGTGATACCGCGTCAATGGGAGAAGGAAGGGAGAGTAGAGCTATGTCCCCGGGAGTAACCTCCTACTCTTTGCAAAAGAAAGGACGCGGGATATGTATCCTGCGATCACGCAGACATGGCAACAACAGGGCGAGAACCACCGATCCACGTGCCGTTAGGCTCTCAGGTGGGTGATCATTAATGCAGTTCCATGTCATTCGACAGAAAAATAATTTATTCACTGACGAGTTTGGAAAGTAGCCAAAAGGGGTGCGACTAGATTTGCCGAATTTTGCATTAACAATATAGTTGGTAGGGGTTATCGCCAAAATCCCGAAGTGTGTGATTGCTGACGTGATTGTGATTATATACGGCGTGTTGGTCAGATGAATTTGAAGATTGCGTTGAAATATTGCGGTGGACATGTAAGGCTGTGTATATGGCAGGAGATGCGCAATGGAAAAAGCAGCGAACAGGTCAGAAAGCCAGTGTTAAGTTATGCAAGGGATATTGAAAATGGAAGAAAAGAGCCGAGAAGGTGAGAAAGCCAGAGGTTCCGTCGGGTTTTGAAATCTAAGTCTCGTCAAGTAAATGATAAAATTTGGAAAGAAGAGAAGAAAAATGAACCATCGTCAGTTGGTTCGTAGGTTTCGCCGGGTTTCGAACCCGGGACCTCTCGCGTGTGAGGCGAGCGTGATAACCACTACACTACGAAACCGGCCATACAAAGCGCGCTGCATACATTTGACAGCCTGTTGTGTTCAGAATAGAGTTGATAGGCGTGCTCGCCAAAGTTCTCCATGTGTTTGATTGTTGCTAAGAATGGCATTACATGAACACCAGACGAGGCGGTGTGTTGGTTGGAGGAATTCGTCGATTGCGTCAAAATATATTTCACTGAACATGACAGGCTATGTATGGGGCAAGAAAAGCTGAGAAGGTTAGAAAGGCAGATGTTGCGACAGGTTTCGAACCTGGGACCACTCGCAAATATTGCAATGGGCGTTAGAGGCTATTTTTGAGGCATGATATTCAAATTGGAAGAAAAAGAGCTGCCAAGTTGAGAAACCCAGAGGTTCCGCCGGGTTTCGAACCCGGGACCTCTCGCGTGTTAGGCGAGCGTGAAAACCACTACACTACGGAACCGGCCATACCAAGTGCAAGAGCAATCACTGATAGACTGTTTCGGCATCATTTGATCTTCTTACACAGCCATTTGGTTGGTGATCACTGGTTGGTTGTGTATTTAGGACGCCTTAACCACTTTTGGTGATACCGCGTCAATGGGAGAAGGAAGGGAGAGTAGAGCTATGTCCCCGGGAGTAACCTCCTACTCTTTGCAAAAGAAAGGACGCGGGATATGTATCCTGCGATCACGCAGACATGGCAACAACAGGGCGAGAACCACCGATCCACGTGCCGTTAGGCTCTCAGGTGGGTGATCATTAATGCAATTCCATGTCATTCGACAGAAAAATAATTTATTCACTGACGAGTTTGGAAAGTAGCCAAAAGGGGTGCGACTAGATTTGCCGAATTTTGCATTAACAATATAGTTGGTAGGGGTTATCGCCAAAATCCCGAAGTGTGTGATTGCTGACGTGATTGTGATTATATACGGCGTGTTGGTCAGATGAATTTGAAGATTGCGTTGAAATATTGCGGTGGACATGTAAGGCTGTGTATATGGCAGGAGATGCGCAATGGAAAAAGCAGCGAACAGGTCAGAAAGCCAGTGTTAAGTTATGCAAGGGATATTGAAAATGGAAGAAAAGAGCCGAGAAGGTGAGAAAGCCAGAGGTTCCGTCGGGTTTTGAAATCTAAGTCTCGTCAAGTAAATGATAAAATTTGGAAAGAAGAGAAGAAAAATGAACCATCGTCAGTTGGTTCGTAGGTTTCGCCGGGTTTCGAACCCGGGACCTCTCGCGTGTGAGGCGAGCGTGATAACCACTACACTACGAAACCGGCCACACGAAGCGCGCTGCATACATTTGACGTTGATAGGCGTGCTCGCCAAAGTTCTCCATGTGTTTGATTGTTGCTAAGAATGGCATTATATGAACACCAGACGAGGCGGTGTTAGAGGAATTCGTCGATTGCGTCAAAATATATTTCACTGAACATGACAGGCCATATATGGGGCAAGATATGCAAAGTGGAAAAAAATCTGAGAAGGTCAGAAAGGCAGATGTTGCGACAGGTTTCGAACCTGGGACCACTCGCAAATATTGCAATGGGCGTTAGAGGCTATTTTGAGGCATGATATTCAAAATGGAGGAAACAGAGCCCACCAAGGTGACAAACCCAGAGGTCCCGCCGGGTTTCGAACCCGGGACCTCTCGCATAACCACTACACTACACTACCCAATAAATATACCTTATACGGACCTGAAACCACAGATAAATAAGCACATGACGTCTCTCTGGCATAAAAGCTGGTCTTCCCAATCAAACACTAAACTAAATAAAATCCAGCCAATCATCATAACAAACACCCATGGCAAACCAATCGTAGAAACGACGTAATGTTGAGACGACTACGAACAGGACATACTTATTTTACACACGTACACCTCCTCAAAGGAGATCTTCCTCCATTTTGTATTCCATGTCAGCATAATCTTACCATCATCATCATCATTTATTTCGACCAGGAATCAATACAATACAACATAGCATACAACAGGGAAAAAAAAAAAAAAAAAAAAAAAAAAATCTGGTCAAGGAGTCGCTGGCATGGTGGCCACCTCAACGCAAAAAAAACAACACACATAAAAAAAAAAAAAACACACACAGAAAAAAAACAGCGGAAGACAAGACTCTATAAAGACAAATTAACAAGTTAACAAGTTGACAATTACCGAAATACACCGTTATAGTTCGATAGTACAAATATGAAATAAGAATAATTTTTTGGGGGACTAGATAAAACGTAATTCTTTTTGGCAGACATAAAAATGGACTTTAAAACAGTCAAAACAGTACCTATCAAGAAGTCTTTTTTTAATATAGGTTGAGTTTCCCGCTATTGAATGCGTAAATATCTTCGTTAAAGTCTCTTTTGGAGTTTGGTTTATTAAATGGGTGAAGTAATAGCGGATGCAGTTTTCGGCAAATTTGTGCTTGGTTCTGGGTATAATTATATTTTGCTTACGTCTGGTGTTATGCTCATGTCGGTCCAATATCCGGGGAAAATGGAAAGATTCAATCGATCACTTTGGTGGCCCCAGGCAAATATAGAGTAATGCAAGTGAGATAAAATGAGCGAGTTATAAATGGTTAGCAGAATATGTTGAGGAAGGGTATATTTTAGATGCTGCATAACTCCAACTACCTTAGATATTTTGAAAGCAATTTTATCACCGTGACTGGACCGTTTCAGATGTTTATGTAGGGTCAATCCGAGAAAATCAAAGTCCTCAACGCATTCTAGCTTGATATTTTCAATATAAAGTTCTGGTATCGTTACCCGCTTTTGTGGCATATAAAATAACATAAATTTGGTTTTTTTAACGTTAAGAGATAGTTGGTTAAGTTTAAGCCAATTGCTTACTAGAGAAAGTTCATGGTTTAATACTTCACTACTCACATTACCTTTTGGCGCTAATGTACTAATTGTGCTAGAAAGGGTTGTATCGTCAGCGTAAATAATTGCACTAAATATTGCACTCGCTCTAGATATATCGTTTATTTATATTATAAACAAAAGAGGGCCAAGTATTGATCCCTGTGGTGCTCCTCGGGAGATCAGAACTTCTTTTGATTGAACGTTATCTATGCTTACATACTGTTTGCGATTCTGAAGATAATTTTGCAGCAGTTTGAGCGCAAGCCCAGAAACCCCATAGTGCTTCAGTTTAGCTAATAGTATATCGTGATTAATGGTGTCAAAGGCTTTTGATAAATCAAGATAGATGTTTATCGGTATCTCCCCTTCGTCTAGTTTATGTATGGTTTTATTGATTAATTCCAGACTGTGGAGGTTGTTGGTTGGTTGTATATTCAGGACTCTTTAACCACTTTTGGTGATATCGCGGCAATGGGAGAAGGAAGAGAGAGGTAACCCCATACTCTTTGCGAAGAAAGAGATGGGATCTTTATACTGCCACCTCACCTTACCACACACAGATGGCGACAGCGGGGCTCGAACCACCGATCCACGTGCCGTTAGGTTTCGAACCCGTTACCACTCGCCTTTTTTGTGTGACTTTCCTGAAGAAGCAAATTTACCGTTCGCCTGGTTATTGATACCCTTAAATTATGGCACATAATGTTTCACGCTTTGTATCGATTTCACTATTCAAAGCACACCACTGTAATTATATAAGGTTTTTACGTTACATGGGTCCTATGCCTCGTATAAATTTGATCACCTGTTGTAATGTTCAATCACCAAGGTGACCTTGAAGAAATGTTGTGCAAGCACACTGACTTAAATATGATCTACAAAATAACCGTTTTGCACAAGTATTAGAACATGGAAGTTCGATTATTGAAGCAATATATATTTATTTGTTACCAATAATCCCGCTATTCTAGCACCACATGGGGTGGACCTGGAACTAATTGCAACAGATTTGTGAAAATAAGCCTTTACAGGGCGGGTTTGCCGGAAAAAAGAATAAACCGAGCCGGTCTGCAGGGAGCGGTGACTTCCGAACAGATTTGAAAGTTATAGCCCTTCCGAGGGCATTTAAAAAATGAAATACCCATCTCGAGCGGATTTTGGCGGTGAAAAAGGGGGCGGGGGCTTTTCTCCGGAATCCAAACCCAGTATTGTATTAAGTACCCCCTACTCCCCTAGCTTTCTCCCCTGCACTCTCTGCCCGCTCCAACCCAAGTTTTCTGCTTGCGCATCCTCTTGCAGTGCAGTCACTTTTGCAGTTGCACCTTATTACCCTCAGAAGGGCGTCCGGAGCACCGTCAACTCAGTTGTTTGAGGTTCCAGCTGACCCTCTCAATAAACCCACCTCGATGTTCTGGATCCAAGCAGATATATGCTGGCCCATCCATTCATGTACTTAGTTGGTTGGGGTGTGTGCATTGAACTGCTTGTGGACACCTAATCACAGAATCTGCGGTGACGAAGTGTGTACAAGCCCTTACTGTGTTTACCATTAGAAATCGTACAGTACCTTACATAATCTATATTGCCACCATATATTCGAGGGCTTCCTCAACACCATCCTGAAGTATGCTCTCTTTCGCTGCCATTCTGTAGAGCTGTTGGGCTTGTGAGATGTAATGTCACATCTAGCAACTGCATGTGCAAACGACAGCAATGTGCATACCACCTCCCCCCCCCCCTCCCCGCCCCACCACCCTCCAAGGTTCTCTGGTCATTAGATGTCCCATATCCTCAGCTTTTTGTCAGACTGCAGATACAATGTAACTTTCCTTATATCTTTATGGAAGCATAGCAGAACCAGTAGTTCAGTGTCTTCTGAAGTCCCCGCGCTTCGATCTTCAGTCGCACACACTACGGATGTCTGGATGAAAGTATTGACGTCACCTCCTGCACATGCAGTTTGGCATCTCGTTCATCTCAACGTCTGAGACAGTATGGCGACAAACATCTGGTTCTTTGCTTTTGGTAGTCACGAATTAAGTGCTCGTTCTCGGACATGATAAGCCAAGTTTAATTGACACCACCTGAGCGTCGAAAGTCGATGGCCTGCTTCATATCCATTTAACACAATGGTAGGTTGATAGAGCTTGAAAGTGATGGTGGGGTAAGCATGTTACCCCCTCTGCCTACATACCAGATAGCCTCGATCAGCCTGTGCTTGCTTCTCGTGCGCTGTCATTTGTCTATTCTACGATCGCGTGTCAGTCCTCCAGTTGTTTTGGTGGTTCTCATGAGGGTCTGTTCTCACGGGTCACAGGTCTGATGATATACTAACCCAGTAGCGATCACTTCTGCGAACAATACGGTGTTCTGTCATAAAGAATGTAAACACATCAGGATGCTTGTCTGGCAGCCGAAGCATCGGCTGTACGTAGATGTATGCTGCCTTGCCATCCAGACTGATCCCAGATGGATCCAAATATGGTAGCGTGTCCTGGAGGCATTTGGGACAACATTTCCAGTTACCTATTCTTTCGGCTTTGATGAAGAGACGGCGAATATCGACCATCTCCGTATAGGTTTACTATAGCTAAAGGTTTCTGGTCTGACTTGTAGTCAGTTCTGCTCTCCGTTTCTTCAGTATATCTTGGAATTTGTCAAGACAATTTGAAGAACACACCTGCCATCTGCCATACAACCGGAGAGCTTTATCCAATTCGCTTGCTCCAGAACCATGGGATGCTTCTTCGAAAGGGTTTACTTCCATCTTCTCAGATCTAGCTGAGTTTGGGAAGGTCAAGGAAGACTCCACAGATCTGTTTCACCTATTACCTGTCCGGCATCAGACGCCATGTGAATCTCTGCTAATTGTGTGTTGAACGCATTTGCTACAAACATTGCATTCAGGGCACAACTCATAAGTAGGTGACCTTGCACTGCTCTTGCTATGGTTTGCCCATGTGAACCACTGTGTTGGGAGCATACACGACCCCCAGCAGCGTTTGGAGGCCGGATCCAGACATCAGGTGACCGATGCAGCCAATAAAGCTAATTTCGGCACCGAATTCGTCTATCATCGGCAAATAAGTGATTTAGGTATTGCCCTGGATATTTTCGTTGACAGACCGCCAGCATCATGTCTGACCACCCGGACCTCGGTGAGCGTAGTGGCCAGGCTACTTCCCAGGGAACGTCTAGCTTCTGGGCTTGGTCGGCATAGTCAGTTGGGTCATGCTTCTCGTAGGCGAGAGGCAACATTCTTCTAATGGAACAGCTTCCAGAGAAGCGGTCTGAGTCTGCTTGCATGTACACAAGTGCATGCATATAGTATATAGCGACTAGGCACTACCAACACAATCACACAAGGGTCATCCCGTGGCCTGCTAGGCCAGGCCAAGCGGCTGGTGCCTGGTTCGATCCCCCACCCCCCCCATGTGCAACCTTTGTGAAGAATAAAGGTTTCGTGTCATTATTCAGAATGCGGTGATGCATGGCTTTTCTCTCTTTACCTTAACCCTTCCCATTGTGGATATATGGCCTTTACAGCCCACTGCTTAACCAGCCACGTTTACAATAATGTGCAAATATATCTTTCATAAATTGCTGAATTAGCCGCTTTTATATGAGAAATGTCCCTTGTGTACCTTTAAAAAGCGACTTTAACATCAATACTTTGTCTATAACTTTATTTGGAGGTGTTTTAAGTTACAACAGGAGTAACAAAGAACCAGAACAAAATTCAAATAGATTTTTTTAAATGTTCCCCCCACATAGATTTCTTTAGATTTTGTTCTATTGTACTAGGACATGGGTAGATACTATCCCCACAAAAATAAAGTATGTCGCAATAAGCTCCAGGTCCACCCCATGTGGTGCTAGAACGACCGGACTATACGTGCACTGAAACTTAGAGTACGCGTACAAATCCTCACGAAATCGGTGGTTAACATAGTGAAGATATGCCAAATTTTCAACTAAAAATGAAAAAAAATTCCTCCACCTAGATTTCTTTTAGATTTTTTACCTGTTGTACTAGGCCATGGGTGGATACTATCCCCACAAAAAGAAATTCTTTTTGCAATTTGTTCCTGGACCATAGACGGAATGACTAGACAAATAATTGCATTACCGAGATAATGACAGCTTCTGATGTTTGCTAGTTCACTCTTCGATCACATCTGTTTCAGTGCGTTCAAATCTCGTGACACCACGTGACTGGCCGCGTGGGAGTGGGACACACTCGCACCCACTTCAATAAAATCAATGATCAATGTGAAATCGGTTTGGGTGAAAGCACTAAATGTTTGACCGGGCTTGTCGTTGACACATGGAAGGGGTGCATATTTTAGTGACCACGGATTTTAAGGTATATATATGCTGTATATATAACTATATAAGATCAAAACATGCCGTCATATAGATCCGGGTGTGTCTGATGGAAACGGACATATCGAAGGACAAAATCCACACTGGTTATGTCTTAAACTAGGGAATGTTAAGCTGATACGCTTTGGCTATATCTATTTATTGTCTTTTATATATTGGTTAATTTTATATATTGGTATATTTCATATGTATGCACCATAGCATGTAAGGTCATTTAATTGTCTTTGTAACAAAAGTTATATTGCTATCAAACCCCTAACCTGAGTGATACTGCCGCATTCAACTCTAAATTAATGTATTCGTTATGATCGTTATGAGTACCAGCTCCATCTCACCATACCACGGAGCTTCTGAACGGTGGTCACAGCTCATCAACTCACTCTCCGCAGTATACTACGGCAGACGCCTAATATATTCACATATTAAACACGTGAAATGACCCTCTGAAATATCCACATGGGGCATGACGCTGCAAAGTACGCTAAAGGTCAATAATAAACCGACGATGCTCGGGTTGTATTGACTGGGCCATGGTGAATATCAGCTGGTGTTGGCTGGTCTCACAGTTGAGGTTCACGGGGTTGACTGGATGTGTAACTAACGGAGTTTGTGTGGGAGCAGACAAAAGCGCTACTTCTGACCGGATATGTGAGGATATTTATACGGCATTGGTTCGAGTGCGAGATGGATTTACCTCAGCATAAGCCTCCCATATTTTGTCTGAGCATTTAGGCGAGGATAGGATACAAGCCATGTGATATGCGTGTTCTCGCACAAACCTTCATCTTCACCGTCACTTTCATCAAATTTCATCCTGAAAGCTGGCAATCAAGTTGCCGAGTGCGGGATGAGTTTATCCCGGGGCTTGGTTCACAATGGGCCACAGCCAAGTGAGTGCGACAAACATAGATCTGACAACGTTTGGGATATTCAGAGTTGAGGTCGGAGTTTCCTGTAAGGAGTAAGTACGTATCTTCGTACACGCTAGGAATAGGATAGATGAACTGTGAAAGCAAGTAGGTATGTTCCTGTTGAAGCGCATGTAAACTGGCATACATATATATATATATATATACATATATGAATATATATAGATGACAAAGGCCTGCGGTTGTGATAACACCACATTCATGACTGTGATGTATGAATGTCTCGTCTATGGCACACGATGCACGACACCTGACTTGGTCTGTTGTCAAAGCTCTTACTCCCGGCGTCTTGCTCGAACGATGACATGAATGCTCAGCTGGCTAAGTGGCAATTTTGCCGCCACCAGCTTATTAAAATCAAATATTTTAAAATATTTTATATTTTATTAACGGGAGTTTAATGTCGTTAATATACATCAACGTTCCCCCTTTAAATTAAAATATTACAGTGGAAATCATTGTTTATTTCCTTGCAGTATGTTTATATCACTATCTTGACGATTAAATGGGGGCGGGGGGGGGGAGTGGAGTGGATGTTGTTATGACGGCCAATCAGTAATTGACAGATCCCTAGTTGAATCAATGGATACACTTCGGTCACAGCTTTCGCTCGCTAAATGCTGAGGACGACATTATGACAGCTGGTATGGTTTGCACAGTTTACTTCTTTTCGGCCCGATATCGGTTTTATTGGATGTATGAGGATGATTCTTTGTTTGAGTGTGGAAATATAAGAATGCTTTCAGCAAAGTATGTCATTAAACGTCAATAATAGATGTAGTTAGCGGGTCCAGTTTTGAGCAAACCAGTTATACCTACCTTCTACGTTAACGTCAGTACATCCGCGTCTGGTAACTGCATTGTTTGCTTTATATTATATGAATGCTGAACATACATTGTGATAATATATTGTTTTCTCTTAGACAGCTATTTTCTCAAACCAACAATTATGTTATTATGTCATTATCGGTACTTAGTACTGTGTCTTGTGACCCTCGGTGTTTGTATCATGTGACAACTGTCACATTTGCCGACTTTTCAATCATTCTGATAAAAGTCACAGTAGGGGTTAAACTGCTGTACCTTCAATAAACGAGGACAGCAGAACATTAACTGTGTTAATTAATACTCTTACGATTTGACTTATGTTTCGACTTCTCCCAAAGTATAATGTGATACTAGTGTACAATAAATCGTTTTTTCTTTGCAGCCACAGCAAATCGGCACACGAATTCCCGTCGGTACAACAATACCTAGCTATGACGTCATGAAACCTTTGTGACGTAGATGCCTAGTAACGCCTTAGCTACGGATTTATCGCAGAACAGACTAAAATGACGAAATATCAGACTTTGCCACCCGCTGCCAACAACTGCAGATTTAATAATTAGTCATAAATTTATATCCACCGGACGAAGAAGACATAATGGCTTTAGAGAAGATTGCGCTGGGTGATGGCTCGCAATCTAAGGCTGCTGACAAGATGGCTTTATCGAAGGAAGATCCATTGCCGCCTGCCCCCTCTACACCGCCAGAGGACTGCTGCTGTTACTTCCCTCGCCGTTATATGGTTATATCGCTATTGGCGTGTGGCATGTTTGTCGTTCACGCCATGCGGGTCAACTTGGCCGTTACCGTGGTTACCATCCTTGACGAGGCCCCGCACGAGAAAGTTGGCACGTATGGAGCCGCACTGAACGTAGGTCACGACACAGTTCAATGAACAAACTGGATTAATGGCCACATTAATCATTATGTTATAATACCCCCACCCCCTCGTGGTCAGGTAATCTTAACATATAGGTGATCAGACTCCCACCCATAAGAAACCAATTTAAAACCAGAAACTTCGTTCAGAGACCAACTTACCGAAAAAAACAGAGACGGGGGTAACCCTCCCGCCTCCCCCTCCCCCAACGCCAACACAGGGGGGCACCGGGGGGGGGGGGGTACCTTTTCCGATCTCCGCTTTTGGCATACAAGAATTCTTGGAGATTCGCGATCAGCTGTTGGCAATTTTTGGGGATCGTTATCCGTACAATTCCTCGTTCAACACGAAGACCCTTTGCTTTACCAGTGATCCGTTATTACAGCAGTCTGCGCGATATCACCATTAAGGCGTTTTTCTTCGCGCCCAGCTTTAAAATGTCCTAATCTTGGAGATTCTATATCGTTCTCCTTAATTCTTGGGGATTCGCGTTTCAGATGGGGTACCCCCCCCCCCACCGCATACAGGGTTGTAGGAGTCCATCATCTGTGATACCCAAGTATTCCAAATGCTAATAGTACCATAAGGTCAAAAATAAATTTGCTGATGAGGGGTTCAATCTTATTTAGCATGGGGACTATTTATGAACTCTTCTTGAATGTATCTGAGGGTCTATATGTTTATATGTCGGCCTTAATTTGTTTTTTGAGCGTGATGTACGAATACACATTGCTTTTAAAACCAATGTAATCGATTCCGATTCCAAGTAATCGAGTGATTACTCGAGGGCGTGTGCAGGAATTCTTGAAAGGAGGCCACAATAAATTGTTTCACAAGAACATGCGTGTAAAAGCCAGAGGTAGATGACCGTAGTGCACACAATTTGCAAGGGGGAGGGGGCGGGGTAAGGCACATCTTAGCGTTTAAAGGGAAGGGGGCCCCCCACCCCTGGCAAGCGGGCACAGAATTTAAAAACGGGGGAGAACAGATATCTGTTAGGGTTTGAAAAGGGGGGCACGTGCCCCCTGTGGCCCCCACCCTGGACACGACGTGCCCCCTGTGGCCCCCACCCTGGACACGACGTGCCCCCTGTGGCCCCCACCCTGGACACGCTCATGGTATTGATTATGATTATTCTATGTCTGATACACTGTATGTTCCACATCTCTGCAGCTGCCGGATGTGACCTGGGACAGCATCATGATTGGCTTCTTGCACGCCGCATTCTACATTGGCTACTTGATAACACAACTACCAGCTGGTTACCTGGCCACAAAGCTGCCGCCGCATAGGTGAGATAGACCTGCAAATAATGTTTTTCACATGGGCCATAAACAACATATTTCTCTCTCTCCAGGTATGCACTCGCAAATGCCTAGTTGTCCTAGTTTAATGCTTGTCTTGTGAAACATTCACAACAAATGTCATAGATATTTGTAGAACACCCCTACTCAGTGCAGCAAAAGTGCGCCTTTTTCTCAACAACAAAATGCACCTGTTAAATGTTCAATACCCATGTTTCATACCCTTTTTCATATGAATATAGCGTCAGTTGCGAACAATCCTTATTATAACCACGACGATGTATACGTTCCCACTATGCCATATGTGGAGGTAATGTGACAAAAAAAAGACTTATTTGAAGACCAATCCATAACTTGCCCAACCTTTTATCAATGATATTTATGAGCTGATCGCAGTTATACTCCGCACCATGTTTATGTAAATTAATGTTTCCTAAAATGACCAATCCACACCTCGCTTATGCTATTTTCGTGCATGGTTTCTGGTTGCTGACAGGTTGTTTGGCGCCGGCATACTGGTGTCTTGCTCGCTCAACCTGACCCTCCCCCTCGCCATCAACGCGTCGTCCGGAAGTTACGTCACCACCTGCGTCATCCGGGTTCTTCAGGGTCTGGCCGAGGTGAGGGTGACCACGTGGCATCCAAGGGTGGGAGAAGAGGGTCGAGGGAGGGAGGGGGGTAAGGCATGAAGGGGAAGGGGAAGAGAGGAAGTTGGGAAGCGGGGGTAAGGGGTGCAATGGGAGAGGGGTGTTTTCGTGGATCGTTTATGTTTTAAATAAATAAGAATAATATTAATGCAAAATGTTAAACTTTGATAGATATTTCATGCAATAATTATTCCCCTCCGAATCTTACTGTTGGTTCCTGCTTCTTGCTTCGCGGCCACCACAGTAAAATATTTTAATCATGCAATAAGTAATTATTACCCCGTCCTAATCTTTTTTTTTATCTCACACCTCCATCCACTTTCATTTCTTATTGCATTTGTTGCATGTCTAATAATATTTGATGGGATTAATGAGCGTCATGAACGACTGGACCAGATGCACCGGCAAATCCGCATCCAAATAAAGTCCAGGGACGAGCAGTTACCTCTGGATAGACTGCTAGGAATCGGGCTCCACACATAAGGGCTACGTACCACACTCGCTGGGCTGACCACCCTGAAATAAATATCCAAACAAGCCATAGTTTTCACCGTTCACTTCGATCCTCTCTTTGTTTTTAGGGGCTGTTGTTCCCAAGCTGTTACGCTGTGATGAGGCACTGGACGATACCGGAGGAGCGTAGTCGGATGGGGGCACTCACACTGACAGGTGAGACCCCCAGGCTACCTGTCTGTCCCTATACACACGGCTTTGTGACGTCACATACCTCTATCATCGGGCGTCATGATGTAACCTTTATAACGTTTATTGACGTCAATGTATTTTGTACCGTTTCGGTGATGGATGCTCCATAAATCAAGTTTTATGCGCCCCGATAATATAAGGTTCTGTCTTGTTATCTGGTATCGGACGTCACAAGGTAATCTTTATAATGGCTTTATTGACTACACACTTTTGTACCGTTTCGGTGAGGGATGGTCCGTGAATCAATAATAACTATGTAGGGTCCTTTCTTTTTAACTGGAGTTCTATAGTCCGAGCAACCTAGGGATATACCCAAAACAAATCTACGGCTTTCACATATATCTACGGCTATCCCATATTTCGGCTTCGACATTATACCTTCACCTGTCTCTCCCGTCACACCACTACTGTAAATATATATTATACGCTATCCTTGGTTAAACTGTCGAACTCCCAAATGCAATTTACACGCGATAAACGCTTTATATTTTCATGGTTGTGTCAGGTGTGTACCTTGGTCCCGTTGCCGGCCTGGCGATGTCTGGGTACTTGACTCACTACCATGGTTGGCAGTACACGTATTATCTGCACGGTGAGTGGCCGGGTGGTCTGTAGGTAACACATATGCATACATACATAATTAGCCTCATATGACGACGTTCGATACGGTCCATTCAACGTCATTACAGTCATTGCAGTCATTACACGGATTAAAATGTTCTGCCGAGCGGAATTTCACTGTCACAGCGGTTGATATGAACTGTATGATATGTATTCTTAAACACTATATCAACTGTTAATCAACCAGAACACCTTGAATGTAGTGGTTGGGGCACTAGACCACAGATCTTATGTCCTGGGTTCTCATCCGCGGTCTGGACTCCTGCTGTGGGGGCGTGTTTCATTAATTCACCTCTCATTGTCTCGTGAGGTTTCTCGACCCAGTCTGTCTGCACCAAAGTGAGCTTCGTTACATTTGTGATACCATAACTTCTCACTGATCTCTCTGATCTTTGACAAGATAGCGACTCCCGCTTATACATGCTGGCTTGTCTTAATGTATGCCATTTTATGAAAAGGGAGATTATTTTTCGCTCTCAGCTATATTTTGTGTGTTGTTGCTCCGTGACCGCTAGGGGGTGTGGGCATCCTGTGGTGTGTCGTCTGGCTGTTCATGAGCTATGAGAAGCCGGCCTTTCATCCCTGGATGAGCGCCGACGAGCGGAAGATGATTGAGGCTCGTCAGGGGGAGACAGCGGTAATCTACGCGGTGAGTCTACCGGCTGTGGTCGCATGGTACGAAGTGACCACGGTACCCAAGGCGTGTTACACATCTACGCTGAAAGATCCGTCAGGAGGCAATGCGAAAATTGGTTTGTTATACATATTACAGCTGGTAGCAAGGAGATATGTTGGTGTATAAGCCATCCCATCAAATTCTGCTCATAATTGAAGGTCATGATTTGAAGAAAGCAAAAAAAAAAAAAAAAAGGAATATTGTTCCAACAATAATAGAAGAGCGGCCTCTCTGAATTTGTAGGCAGGGTGAACTGCAGATCAACAAATTTCATTTCTTTAGCAAACATTTGTTCTCATAACGTCCCCGTACATGTCGCGTCGCTGCTTCTGCACGGCTGCACCACGCTGGCAGCATGAACATTGAATCAGCCACGACCCCAGTCAGCGTTATGATGTTTCTGTGGGTGGGTGGGCCTTTCGGTATATAGTTCAATAAATGATAGCCATATTGTTTTCGCACACCTTCTTTAATGGTTCTAGTTTTAAAATAATTCCCCGAAATCCACTATAGCTCACTTCAGGGTTCATTTATTTTCCTTAAGTACTACCGTAAATAATGATGACATAATATACATTATTACGAAATATATGATGGTTAAACCCGAGTTAAGACCATAGGGACGCTGTCACCGGGGATACCTAGGCTACACAGTGACGCTGTTACCGGGGATACCCGGTGTACATAGTGACGCTGTCACCGGGGATACCCGGGCTACATAATGACGCTGTCACCGGGGATACCCGGGCTACATAATGACGCTGTCACCGGGGATACCCGGGCTACATAATGACGCTGTCACCGGGGATACCCGGTGTACATAGTGACGCTGTCACCGGGGATACCTGGGCTACATAATGACGCTGTCACCGGGGATACCCGGGCTACATAATGACGCTGTCACCGGGGATACACCGGCTACATAATGACGCTGTCACCGGGGATACCTGGGCTACACAGTGACGCTGTCACCGGGGATACCCGGGCTACATAGTGACGCTGTCACCGGGGATACCTGGGCTACATACTGACGCTGTCACCGGGGATACCTGGGATACATAGTGACGCTGTCACCGGGGATACCTGGGGTACATAGTGACGCTGTCACCGGGGATACCTGGGCTACACACTGACGCTGTCACCGGGGATACCCGGGGAACATAATGACGCATTCACCGGGGATACCCGGGCTACATAATGACGCTGTCACCGGGGATACCCGGGCTACACAGTGACGCTGTCACCGGGGATACCCGGGCTACATAATGACGCTGTCACCGGGGATACCCGGTGTACATAGTGACGCTGTCACCGGTGATACCCGGGCTACACAGTGACGCTGTCACCGGGGATACCTGGGCTACACAGTGACGCTGTCACCGGGGATACCTAGGGTACATAGTGACGCTGTCACCGTGGATGCCTGGGTTACATAGTGACGCTGTCACCGGGGATACCTGGGGTACATATGGACGCTGTCACCGGGGATACCTGGGCTACATAGTGACGCTGTCACCGGGGATACCTGGGCTACACAGTGACGCTGTCACCGGGGATACCTGGGATACATAGTGACGCTGTCACCGGGGATACCTGGGATACATAGTGACGCTGTCACCGGGGATACCCGGTGTACATAGTGACGCTATCACCGGGGATACCTGGGATACATAGTGACGCTGTCACCGGGGATACCGGGGATACATAGTGACGCTGTCACCGGGAATACCTGGGCTACACACTGACGCTGTCACCGGGGATACCCGGGCTACATAGTGACGCTGTCACCGGGGATACCCGGTGTACATAGTGACGCTGTCACCGGGGATACCTGGGATACATAGTGACGCTGTCACCGGGGATATCCAGTGTACATAGTGACGCTGTCACCGGGGATACCCGGTGTACATAGTGACGCTGTCACCGGGGATACCTGGGATACATAGTGACGCTGTCACCGGGGATACCGGGGATACATAGTGACGCTGTCACCGGGGATACCTGGGCTACACACTGACGCTGTCACCGGGGATACCCGGGCTACATAGTGACGCTGTCACCGGGGATACCCGGTGTACATAGTGACGCTGTCACCGGGGATACCTGGGATACATAGTGACGCTGTCACCGGGGATACCCGGTGTACATAGTGACGCTGTCACCGGGGATACCTGGGATACATAGTGACGCTGTCACCGGGGATACCCGGTGTACATAGTGACGCTGTCACCGGGGATACCCGGTGTACATAGTGACGCTGTCACCGGGGATACCTGGGATATATAGTGACGCTGTCACCGGGGATACCTGGAATACATAGTGACGCTGTCACCGGGGATACCTGGGATACATAGTGACGCTGTCACCGGGGATACCTGGAATACATAGTGACGCTGTCACCGGGGATACCTGGGATACATAGTGACGCTGTCACCGGGGATACCTGGAATACATAGTGACGCTGTCACCGGGGATACCTGGGATACATAGTGACGCTGTCACCGGGGATACCTGGGATACATAGTGACGCTGTCACCGGGGATACCTGGAATACATAGTGACGCTGTCACCGGGGATACCTGGGATACATAGTGACGCTGTCACCGGGGATACCTGGGATACATAGTGACGCTGTCACCGGGGATACCTGGGATACATAGTGACGCTGTCACCGGGGATACCTGGGATACATAGTGACGCTGTCACCGGGGATACCTGGAATACATAGTGACGCTGTCACCGGGGATACCTGGGATACATAGTGACGCTGTCACCGGGGATACCTGGGATACATAGTGACGCTGTCACCGGGGATACCTGGGATACATAGTGACGTTGTCACCGGGGATACCTGGGATACATAGTGACGCTGTCACCGGGGATACCTGGAATACATAGTGACGCTGTCACCGGGGATACCTGGGATACATAGTGACGCTGTCACCGGGGATACCTGGGATACATAGTGACGCTGTCACCGGGGATACCTGGGATACATAGTGACGCTGTCACCGGGGATACCTGGGATACATAGTGACGCTGTCACCGGGGATACCTGGGATACATAGTGACGCTGTCACAGGGGATACCTGGGATACATAGTGACGCTGTCACCGGGGATACCTGGGATACATAGTGACGCTGTCACCGGGGATACCTGGAATACATAGTGACGCTGTCACCGGGGATACCTGGGATACATAGTGACGCTGTCACCGGGGATACCTGGGATACATAGTGACGCTGTCACCGGGGATACCTGGGATACATAGTGACGCTGTCACCGGGGATACCTGGGATACATAGTGACGCTGTCACCGGGGATACCTGGGATACATAGTGACGCTGTCACCGGGGATACCTGGGATACATAGTGACGCTGTCACCGGGGATACCTGGGATACATAGTGACGCTGTCACCGGGGATACCTGGGATACATAGTGACGCTGTCACCGGGGATACCTGGAATACATAGTGACGCTGTCACCGGGGATACCTGGGATACATAGTGACGCTGTCACCGGGGATACCTGGGATACATAGTGACGCTGTCACCGGGGATACCTGGGATACATAGTGACGCTGTCACCGGGGATACCTGGGATACATAGTGACGCTGTCACCGGGGATACCTGGGATACATAGTGATGCTGTCACCGGGGATACCTGGGATACATAGTGACGCTGTCACCGGGGATACCTGGGATACATAGTGACGCTGTCACCGGGGATACCTGGAATACATAGTGACGCTGTCACCGGGGATACCTGGGATACATAGTGACGCTGTCACCGGGGATACCTGGGATACATAGTGACGCTGTCACCGGGGATACCGGGGATACACAGTGACGCTGTCACCGGGGATACCCGGTGTACATAGTGACGCTGTCACCGGGGATACCTGGGATACATAGTGACGCTGTCACCGGGGATACCTGGAATACATAGTGACGCTGTCACCGGGGATACCTGGAATACATAGTGACGCTGTCACCGGGGATACCTGGGATACATAGTGACGCTGTCACCGGGGATACCTGGGATACATAGTGACGCTGTCACCGGGGATACCTGGAATACATAGTGACGCTGTCACCGGGGATACCTGGGATACATAGTGACGCTGTCACCGGGGATACCTGGGATACATAGTGACGCTGTCACCGGGGATACCTGGAATACATAGTGACGCTGTCACCGGGGATACCTGGGATACATAGTGACGCTGTCACCGGGGATACCTGGGATACATAGTGACGCTGTCACCGGGGATACCTGGGATACATAGTGACGCTATCACCGGGGATACCTGGGATACATAGTGACGCTGTCACCGGGGATACCGGGGATACATAGTGACGCTGTCACCGGGGATACCTGGGCTACACACTGACGCTGTCACCGGGGATACCTAGGGTACATAGTGACGCTGTCACCGGGGATACCTAGGGTACATAGTGACGCTGTCACCGGGGATACCTGGGATACATAGTGACGCTGTCACCGGGGATACCTAGGGTACATAGTGACGCTGTCACCGGGGATACCTGGGATACATAGTGACGCTGTCACCGGGGATACCGTGCTCGGGTTTAGACTGTGGTTAAAGAGAAGTAGATGCGCTGTGTTGGATTTAGCGAAGGTAAAGGGCGTCAACAAGCAGCCATATTTATGGTTGAGACCAACACCTTAATTGGTACATAAAATGTTATTCTATAATTCATGTGACCAACACAGGGATGAATACATTCGAAGCACTCATTTTCATTTCAGGATGAGAAGGTTCCATGGAAGGCTATTGTGACGTCCTTACCTGTGCAAGCTCTAAATGTCGCCAACTTCGCGAGGAGTTTCGTCTTCTTCATGTTGCTGACCAACGAGCCAGCCTATATCAACGCCTTTGATTACAGCATCGCAGAGGTGGGTCGCCCCGTCCACGAGAATGTCATCAATCCATATCCCTTAACACGTGTTAATAACTGGGACCCAGTAACTTCTGTAGAAAACTGCAACCAGGCACGTTGCTATGGTGTGAAAGATGAACCGTAAATGTTCATGGAAGTGCTATCTTGTAACTAGTATCCAACACGCGCTATGATCGATTGGTGAGGAGTCCGCATTCGCTTCTAGCATAGCACGCTTAGTTTTGACGCTGGAGGGCTCCGTAATTTAGCAATGATGAGTCCGAGAACAGGCATTAGGGCGGGACCAAGCACACGTAGAAAGTCGGGATTTGGACTAATTCACACAAAATGGCGCCCTCTATCTGGGAAAACAGGCCGCGTTGAACAGCAGCCGTTAGATTGTGCTCATCCAGCATCCGCATCGTAAAGATCCAATTTGGGCCAAATTGCGCTTTCAGCGAGCCCAATACGGCTATCAGTGGGCAGTGTGGGCTAGAACGCCTTCGGATGTCGGCATTATTGAGCCCAAATTGGCCATCGAAGGCCATGTTTAGCCCAAATTGGCCACTGAAGGCCGTAATTATTCCAATTTTCCCGTTTATAGCGCTATTTAGCCCACGTTGTTCGTTCAAGGAGCTGTTTAACCCAATATGCCCACTGAAGGCATCGAGTAGCCAGAATGAGGCAAAATCAGCTTATAGTATATGTGTTTCTGCATGTCATCGCCTGTACCATAGTTTCGGCGCATAAATGGTGAAATGAAGATGAAGTCACTTCTGTCAGTACCTCAGCCTACGGCTGTCTTGTTTTATTGCTTGGGGGGGGGGGGGGCAAGGGGTATTTCCGTTTCTCGGGAATGGGCTTTTCATTTAACCATGAACTGGGAATAAAGAAAGTTATTTTTCGCGAACTGCGAATGGGGTATTAGCCGACCGTCGTGATCAAGGATTTACATTAATCGTGAACTGAACTGAACTGAACTGAAATTAAATAACCGTGATTTGGGAAATAGCCAATCTATATCATGTATCCTCCCCTTCCATTGTATGCGGGGAGTTCTTCATTTCATTCATCGTAACCTGGGAATAAAGACATTTCTTCTTCGTGATTTGGGAGCGCGACCCTCCCCCTCCCCCCTTTGCCCGCCCCTCTTCACTGTAAATAGAAGGAGAAAGCAATACACGCTTATTATCCACTTTTGAGGTTAATAGTTCTCAAAACATTGATCGTGTTGAAGAAATGCAACTGCTATATTATACATCGAACTGCGGTATTTAAGACATACCATAGGTGTGTTATGCAGTGATTCGCGGTATTGAAGAAATAACACATTTATACTTCAGTTTTTCTATGGAATTGCTTTCGATAAGCGTTTGACGAAAGAAAGTAGTACTATATCTTTGGTTTGACGTTTGTCGATCTTCCGCGCTGGGGTAGCGGGTATGATTACGTTATGATGTGTTTTTGTTTTTTGTTTCCCCCCTTCCGTTTCCGTCGGTGTGGTCAGAACGGCATCTACTCGGCCCTGCCCCACGCCCTGATGGCCAGTGTGGCCATCCTCAGCGGACCCCTCGCCGACCAACTCGTCTACCAACGCCACCTGAGCAGGACTCAGGTCCGCAAGCTATTCACCGGCCTCGGTCAGTACCGCTGATCTCAGCCGTAGATTACAACTGAGGCCGCAAGGACTGCGCTACGTGCAGACTACAGACACTGGTTGTTGTGTCACGTGCGGAAATGCCCCCCATGCGTAGCTGCCCCCCTTACATAAAATGCATGATATTGAGACCCTATCGGCTCCGTGTGTTCGAGCGGGCCATTATGATAGATACAGGGGGCCCAGCTCCGCATTGGGGACATTGTAGCGTTACTCTGCGACGAAAATGGATTGAATGCTATGAAGAGGGTTGTCCAGGTCGACATCTGAGGTAGATGTAACCCTACGTACCCTCCGCCCGATTGCTACTCTTCTATAAGACCTGCGTATAGCGGAACACTGTCAGTTGTCAACATCCGTCAGCTCGGCAGGTGGTGTGGACAGCCTATTGTGCATTTTTTTCCTGTCGGTAACTCTACAACATGAAGGAATTGAACATAACAGGTCATAACAGGTCATAACGTGCTATTGCAATGTCTGTTGTCGACGCCGGACAGCTAGGGTATCTGATAGACTTGCATGCTGTGCACTGATGTCATGTGTGCTCGTGTTGTTGTCCCATCTCTGTTATTTTCTACAAGATGAAATATCCCACCATCACCGAGTCATAATGTGCTCTTTCAATGTTTGTAGTCCACGGCGCTGGCCGCGGGCCTGCTGGGTGACCTGAGTGACCTGCTGGGGACTCAGTTGTTGGCAGGGTTCGGGTTGGAGGGGTTGGGGGGTGGGGGTATGTACGTCCACCCGCCCGGCCCTGGTCTCTGGTTGACCTGCTGTGTACTGAGTGTGTTCTGTGTGTTGTTGGCAGGGTTCGGGTTGGAGGATGGAGGGGTGGGGGGGGGGGGGGGTATGTGCGTCCACCTACCCGGCCCTGGTGTCTGGGTGACCTGCTGTGTACTGAGTGTGTTCTGTGTGTTGTTGGCAGGGTTCGGGTTGGAGGGGGGGGGGGGTATGTACGTCCACCCGCCCGGCCCTGGTGTCTGGGTGACCTGCTGTGTACTGAGTGTGTTCTGTGTGTTGTTGGCAGGGTTCGGGTTGGAGGGGTGGGGGAGGGGGGGGGGGGGTATGTACGTCCACCCGCCCGGCCCTGGTGTCTGGGTGACCTGCTGTGTACTGAGTGTGTTCTGTGTGTTGTTGGCAGGGTTCTTGTTGGAGGGGGGGGGGGGGGTATGTACGTCCACCCGCCCGGCCCTGGTGTCTGGGTGACCTGCTGTGTACTGAGTGTGTTCTGTGTGTTGTTGGCAGGGTTCGGGTTGGAGAGGTGGGGGGTGAGGGGGGGGGGTGTACGTACATACCCCCCCCCCCGGCCTTGGTGTCTGGGTGACCTGCTGTGTACTGAGTGTGTTCTGTGTTTTGTTGGCAGGGTTCGGGATGGAGGGGTGGGGGGGTGGGGGGTATGTACCTCCACCCTCCCGGCCCTGGTGTCTGGGTGACCTGCTGTGTACTGAGTGTGTTCTGTGTGTTGTTGGCAGGGTTCGGGTTGGAGGGGGGGGGTATGTACGTCCACCCGCCCGGCCCTGGTGTCTGGGTGACCTGCTGTGTACTGAGTGTGTTCTGTGTGTTGTTGGCAGGGTTCGGGTTGGAGGGGGGGGGGGTATGTACGTCCACCCGCCCGGCCCTAGTGTCTGGGTGACCTGCTGTGTACTGAGTGTGTTCTGTGTGTTGTTGGCAGGGTTCGGGTTGGAGGGGTGGGGGAGGGAGGGGGAGGGGGGGTATGTACGTCCACCCGCCCGGCCCTGGTGTCTGGGTGACCTGCTGTGTACTGAGTGTGTTCTGTGTGTTGTTGGCAGGGTTCGGGTTGGAGGGGGCCTGTATGTACGCCCTGGCGGTCATTACGGACGGCACGGCAGCCATCGCTTTCCTCACGCTGGGCGTGGGCATCAGCGGGCTGACCATCTCAGGTGAGTCATCGCGGAGTAGGAATGGGAAAGACAAGGAAGCCAATGGCGACTATTTTGTGCATTTTCTCCTAAAATAGAGACATTAGGAAAGACGATCATGGCTATTTTCAAGTCTATTGTGAAGTTTATATTATTTTCATTAGTAGCCGACTTAATAAACCAATTGAGACCATTATGAGTCATAAATGACGTGATGACAATGAGATGACGCCACCGATGTACCATTGTGTAGTATCACCAGCGGTCTGGCGGATTATGGACAGAGATATTGAACAGTGACAGGCTAATTACTCCTTCGGTAAGGACAGAAGAGGGTAATGGGTCGTAGTTCTCAAATAACGTACCCACCAGACCAACACAATCATTCAGTGTTATGATAAATCAATATTAATCTTTGATTTATTTTCTCTTTCAATCTCTGGCATTGTTGTGTGTTTCCGACATACAGGTTGGCAGATCAACCACCTTGATCTGGCCCCGCGCTACGCCAGCATCCTGGTCGCCATATCGACGGCGGTGGGGACGGTGGCGGGTATCCTGAGTCCCGTCATCATTGGAGAGATGACACAGATCCAGAGTCTGGACAACTGGCACCACGTGTTTGCCCTGACCGGAAGTGTCCTCGTCTTCTCCGTCATCGTCTACAGCGTCTTCGGCTCCGGTGGGTGGTCGTCTGCGCAAACTCACGTGTCCAAGTCACGTGATGTACGAGATGTCGTTATGTAGATTCAGTCACGAGTGAGATTCAGTCGGTGATTGAATGCAGATTCCAGACGCTGACTGCCTTGATGCACACGTGTTTTTTTTCTATAGGGGATGTACACTCAAGCTCGAGGTTAAAGCGTTGTAATTTATTTCAGTTTTCTTTTTTTGCGTTATCTTGTACGACGAGTACTGCTGCAGTGATTTCCCCGTTTTTGTTACTTTTCGCGACGATTTACTCTGGGAAATTCGGTTCTCACTCTCACTACGATTTAAGGCTGGTTGTTATCGCAGGTGCTCTGGACCACTGTGTAACCTAATAGCGAAAATTAATCTTATTTTGCGTCGCGCCGTAGCTCTAATGGCATGTGGCAGTATTGGTGTGCTGTAGCAATCCACTAGGGCGGATCATGCCTGCTTAATGGGCGGGGCTCCACTGTAGGTGGGATGAGCTCACGGTCTGGAAATCGTGGTCAACCTCCCCAACAAATGTAGGGATACGCTGCAAAATAGGCGAGGTGAACCAGAGAACGGAAGGGGGGCGACTCGAAAAGTGAAATGCACTTTGTACGAAACTTAAGGGGCCTCCACGTTCAACACGATGACAAGGACCACCCCCCCCTCCCCCCCCCCCCCTCCCCCACTTAACCCCTTGGACAGCGCCTTACCCTGGATTCGAGAGTGCCAACATCAATGTATTGATTTGGAGATGCACGTCATCTGTTATTCATTGTTACTTCCCGGATTTAAAAGTGTTAACTGCTTGTTGTAAGATAGATGTATATCTAATTAACACCGTGGGAGGAGCCAGAAGATAGATGTATATCTATATAGAACTGTGGGAGTAGCCAGAAGATAGATGTTTATCTATATAACAGCGTGGGGGTAGCCAGAAGATAGATGTATATCTATATAACACCGTGGGAGTAGCCAGAAGATAGATGTATATCTATATAACACCGTGGGAGTAGCCAGAAGATAGATGTATATCTATATAACAGCGTGGGAGTAGCCAGAAAATAGATGTATATCTACATAACACCGTGGGAGTAGCCAGAAGATAGATGTATATCTAATTAACACCATGGGAGTAGCCAGAAGATAGATGCATATCTATATAACACCGTGGGAATAGCCAGAAGATAGATGTATATCTATATAACACCGTGGGAAAAGCCAGAAGATAGATGTATATCTATATAACCCCGTGGGAGTAGCCAGAAGATAGATGTATATCTATATAGCACCGTGGGAAGAGCCAGAAGATAGATGTATATCTATATAACACCGTGGGAATAGCCAGAAATAGATGTGTATCTATATAACACCGTGGGAGTAGCCAGAAGATAGATGTATATCTAATTAACACCGTGGGAGTAGCCAGAAGATAGATGTATATCTATATAACACCGCAGGAGTAGCCAGAAGATAGATGCATATCTATATAACACCGTGGGAATAGCCAGAAGATAGATGTATATCTATATAACACCGTGGGAACAGCCAGAAGATAGATGTATATCTATATAGCACCGTGGGAGTAGCCAGAAGATAGATGTATATCTATATAACACCGTGGGAGTAGCCAGAAGATAGATGCATATCTATATAACACCGTGGGAATAGCCAGAAGATAGATGTATATCTATATAACACCGTGGGAACAGCCAGAAGATAGATGTATATCTATATAGCACCGTGGGAGTAGCCAGAAGATAGATGTATATCTAATTAACACCATGGGAGTAGCCAGAAGATAGATGCATATCTATATAACACCGTGGGAATAGCCAGAAGATAGATGTATATCTACATAACACCGCAGGAGTAGCCAGAAGATAGATGTATATCTATATAGCACCGTGGGAGTAGCCAGAAGATAGATGTATATCTATATAACACCGTGGGAGTAGCCAGAAGATAGATGTATATCTATATAACGCCGTGGGAACAGCCAGAAGATAGATGTATATCTATATAGCACCGTGGGAGTAGCCAGAAGATAGATGTATATCTATATAACACCGTGGGAGGAGCCAGAAGATAGATGTATATCTATATAACGTCATGGGAGCAGCCAGAAGATAGATGTATATCTATATAGCACCGTGGGAGTAGCCAGAAGATAGATGTATATCTATATAACACCGTGGGAGTAGCCAGAAGATAGATGTATATCTATATAGCACCGTGGGAGTAGCCAGAAGATAGATGTATATCTATATAACACCGCAGGAGTAGCCAGAAGATAGATGTATATCTATATAACACCGTGGGAGTAGCCAGAAGATAGATGTATATCTATATAACACCGCAGGAGTAGCCAGAAGATAGATGTATATCTATATAACACCGTGGGAGTAGCCAGAAGATAGATGTATATCTATATAGCATCGTGGGAGTAGCCAGAAGATAGATGTATATCTACATACCACCGTGGGAGTAGCCAGAAGATAGATGTATATCTATATAACACCGTGGGAGGAGCCAGAAGATAGATGTATATCTATATAACACCGTGGGAGGAGCCAGAAGATAGATGTATATCTATATAGCACCGTGGGAGTAGCCAGAAGATAGATGTATATCTACATACCACCGTGGGAGTAGCCAGAAGATAGATGTATATCTATATAACACCGTGGGAGTAGCCAGAAGATAGATGTATATCTATATAACACCGTGGGAGTAGCCAGAAGATAGATGTATATCTACATACCACCGTGGGAGTAGCCAGAAGATAGATGTATATCTATATAACACCGTGGGAGGAGCCAGAAGATAGATGTATATCTATATAACACCGTGGGAGGAGCCAGAAGATAGATGTATATCTATATAGCACCGTGGGAGTAGCCAGAAGATAGATGTATATCTACATACCACCGTGGGAGTAGCCAGAAGATAGATGTATATCTATATAACACCGTGGGAGTAGCCAGAAGATAGATGTATATCTATATAACACCGTGGGAGTAGCCAGAAGATAGATGTATATCTACATACCACCGTGGGAGTAGCCAGAAGATAGATGTATATCTATATAACACCGTGGGAGGAGCCAGAAGATAGATGTATATCTATATAACACCGTGGGAGTAGCCAGAAGATAGATGTATATCTATATAGCATCGTGGGAGTAGCCAGAAGATAGATGTATATCTACATACCACCGTGGGAGTAGCCAGAAGATAGATGTATATCTATATAACACCGTGGGAGTAGCCAGAAGATAGATGTATATCTATATAACACCGTGGGAATAGACAGAAGATAGATGTATATCTATATAACACCGTGGGAGTAGCCAGAAGATAGATGTATATCTATATAACACCGTGGGAATAGCCAGAAGATAGATGTATATCTATATAACACCGTGGGAGGAGCCAGAAGATAGATGTATATCTATATAACACCGTGGGAGTAGCCAGAAGATAGATGGATATCTATATAACACCGTGGGAGTAGCCAGAAGATAGATGTATATCTATATAACACCGTGGGAGTAGCCAGAAGATAGATGTATATCTACATAACACCGTGGGAATAGCCAGAAGATAGATGTATATCTATATAACACCGTGGGAGTAGCCAGAAGATAGATGTATATCTATATAACACCGTGGGAATAGCCAGAAGATAGATGTATATCTATATAACGTCATGGGAGCAGCCAGAAGATAGATGTATATCTATATAACACCGCAGGAGTAGCCAGAAGATAGATGTATATCTATATAACACCGCAGGAGTAGCCAGAAGATAGATGTATATCTATATAACACCGTGGGAGGAGCCAGAAGATAGATGTATATCTATATAACACCGTGGGAGTAGCCAGAAGATAGATGTATATCTATATAACACCGTGGGAGGAGCCAGAAGATAGATGTATATCTATATAACACCGTGGGAATAGCCAGAAGATAGATGGATATCTATATAACACCGTGGGAGTAGCCAGAAGATAGATGTATATCTATATAACACCGTGGGAGTAGCCAGAAGATAGATGTATATCTATATAACACCGTGGGAATAGCCAGAAGATAGATGGATATCTATATAACACCGTGGGAATAGCCAGAAGATAGATGTATATCTATATAACACCGTGGGAGTAGCCAGAAGATAGATGGATATCTATATAACACCGTGGGAGTAGCCAGAAGATAGATGTATATCTATATAACACCGTGGGAGGAGCCAGAAGATAGATGTATATCTATATAACGTCATTGGAGCAGCCAGAAGATAGATGTATATCTATATAACACCGCAGGAGTAGCCAGAAGATAGATGTATATCTATATAACGCCGTGGGAGTAGCCAGAAGATAGATGTATATCTATATAACACCGTGGGAGTAGCCAGAATATAGATGTATATCTATATAACACCGCAGGAGTAGCCAGAAGATAGATGTATATCTATATAACGCCGTGGGAGTAGCCAGAAGATAGATGTATATCTATATAACACCGCAGGAGTAGCCAGAAGATAGATGTATATCTATATAACACCGTGGGAGTAGCCAGAAGATAGATGTATATCTATATAACACCGTGGGAGTAGCCAGAAGATAGATGTATATCTATATAACACTGGGAATAGCCAGAAGATAGATGTATATCTATATAACACTGGGAATAGCCAGAAGGAATGACATGTGCCACAGAATGACGTGACACGGTCGAGGATTAAACGTGTGCCTGATTATTACATCGAGCAGTTATAAAGAATGAAAATAACATTGAGCTTAAAAACATGCGTTAATGCTTTTTACTTCTAACATGTTTTATTACATCCTTACTTTATTTTCACGTTTTTTTTACGTTTTCTTTGACTCCCAAAATTCATGCGCAAATGTCGTCTGTGGTTCCACTCTGATAAACCAGTTTGTGTATAATATATATATATATATATGTTTTGAGTTAACACATCACTTGTCTCCCTCAGGCGAGCTACAACCCTGGGCAGAGCCGCGGGTCGCCGAGACAGTGATCAACCCCCTGGACCCATTGGAAAAGAAACCATACGGAACTTTCCCTGCACAAATAGATCACAATGATTTCACCGGAAGTGATAACTCAGTGGCGCCAGGGTGCTCCCGCAACATCCCTTCCGACACACATGACCCTGACAATACTGGCCTCCTAGCGGACCAAACCACAGAGGATGCAAAATTAATTAACGGGAGATGAGCGGGGGGGGAGATGATGGCAAATGGTGGTTGGCTTGCGCTGTAGACCCGAGTGACGAGCCCGAGTGAGAACTGAGGCTGAGGCTGAGGCTGAGGCCGAGGCCGAAGCCAAAGCCGAAACGGAAGCCGAAGCCAAAGCCGAAACTGAAGCCGAAGCCGAAGCCAAGGCCGAGGCCGAAGCTGAAGCTGAGGCTGAGGCTGAGACTGAGGCTGAGGCTGAGGCTGAGGCTGAAGCTGAGGCTGAGGCTGAAGCTGAGGCTTCAAGCAGCGACATGACCTTTAGACCAGTAACTGGGTAGTGTGCTATGTTCATTTGTTGTCATCAACGCGACTGACATCAATCGTTTTTAGGCGAGGCATCATTATAGGTATCAAACTCTCGTTATGATGTTTATTTACTCACCCTTAATGGGGGAGGTTTGCTTATTTTCAAATCATTGCCGAATTCCGTATACCACATAGTACAGACCTCCCCTCTACTGACTGAGCCATTCAAAGTCCTTTCTACGGAACTCGGCACCGAAAAGGAAATTCCGATACTCCCCCATTGGAAGGGTTGGCTGCGCCATCTTAGGTGCCGTTCTCACTCTAGCTTTTGCAAATACTGCAGCTGCTTTACTAGTCAGTCAGTCGTGATGGCCCTCCGTGAACATCGTTGACTTGTGCTGTATGTTTTCACTATATCGTTACTATTATCATTTATTCTTTGATCTTATGGAGGGCGGAATATGTTCAAAGTGGCCTTCTCCAATTACGTGAATCGCTTGTCAACGTATCTGCGATGGCGTGATGTTCAGGTTGTCAAAAACAATGGTTGTTATTACTGGTACTACTATTGCAACAAGTTATATTACTACCTCTACTATTGCAACAAGTAATATTACTACCTCTACTTTTGCAACAGTAATATTACTACCTCTACTTTTGCAACAGTAATATTACTACCTCTACTTTTGCAACAGTAATATTACTACCTCTACTATTGCAACTCTACTATAGCAACAAGTAATATTACTACCTCTACTACCGCTACTACTACCATGACTATTATCACTATTACTATAACTACTACTGTCACTACTACTACTACTACCACTACTACCACTACTACTACGCAAACGCATCCTGCCTATTTGTCGCCATTTTGCTTCTTTCCATAAACCTTTGTTCAAGTGTACTACAAACATGTTAACTGAGACAATCTTCTCCTTGTTGTGGCCACAAGAGAACTGCGACCAGTGTCATTGTCAATCATTGTGCACTTTTAATCTATAGTGGGTCCCGTGAGCATTTCAGATATGTAGCGGGAGGTTGGATGAACGTTCAATAAAGGTAGAGGGATGTCGAATGAACGTCCAATAAAAATAGAGCGTGGTTGAGTGAAGGTCCAATAAAAATAGAGCGTGGTTGAGTGAAGGTCCAATATAAGTAGAGGGGATTTAGTGAGCGTTCAATATAGGTAGACCTAGGTTGAGTGGGCGTTCAACATAGGTAGGCCTAGGTTGAGTGAGCGTTCAATATAGGTAGACCTAGGTTGAGTGGGCGTTCAACATAGGTAGACCTAGGTTGAGTGGGCGTTCAACATAGGTAGGCCTAGGTTGAGTGGGCGTTCAACATAGGTAGGCCTAGGTTGAGTGAGCGTTCTATATAGGTAGACCTATATTGAGTGAGCGTTCTATATGGGTAGAGGGAGAAAGAGTGAGCGTTCTATATAGGTAGGCATGGGTTGAGTGAGCGTTCCTTATAGGTAGGCCTAGGTTGAGTGAGCGTTCAATATAGGTAGACCTGGGTTGAGTGAGCGTTCTACATAGGTAGACCTATATTGAGTGAGCGTTCTATATAGGTAGACCTAGGTTGAGTGAGCGTTCTATATAGGTAGGCCTAGGTTGAGTGAGCGTTCATTATAGGTAGGCCTAGGTTGAGTGAGCGTTCTATATAGGTAGGCCTAAGTTGAGTGAGCGTTCTATATAGGTAGGCCTAGGTTGAGTGAGCGTTCTACATAGGTAGACCTAGGTTGAGTGAGCGTTCTATATAGGTAGAGGGAGAGCGAGTGAATGTCCGAGAAAAGTAGAGCGAAGTCGGGTGAATGTTGTCTAGTGAAGAACACGAGGTCGAGTGAAGGTCGAATTCAGGTATAAGGTACTCAGTGAAGGATAATCAAGGCAAAGATGAATTGAGTAAATTTCAAACAGTTCTTCAATTTATTAAATGGTTAACGCGTGAAACAGGACGAATAGTGAAGGTAGATGGAAATCAATCAAAGCAGCGTTCCAGCAATATGGAAGGGGGTCTATCAAATTAAGTGAACCTTTGTTGAAGGAAAGCAGATGAAGGTACACTGCGCAACTTCAAACCAGGATACTTTTTGAACAGGTAGATATTCGGCTTGTAAGAAGAATTTCGGGAATATTTATATGCCTGTCATTGACACACACCTGTGTAACTGATCTCTAATATATATAATATATATTATAAATGTAGCGCCAACAAGGGAGCTGGTGAAGGACTATCATATCATAAACCGTAGTACATACCAGTTGGTGCGGAAATTTATGTCGTTAATAGGATATCTCGTATCACCTACCTTTCTTGGATATTGACTGTTTAAAACTTTAAAATCCCATTAATTTCTTTATCTTGTCGTGTTGCGAGGAAACCATTATTCGACAGTATGACTTTACCCTTCACTATCTGCACGTAATTCACAGTTCATACTATGGTTGTAATACTTCTGGCTTAACGTGTTTGGGCACCCCGTGTAAAGCATCACGCAACATAAACCGTGCCAAATATTATTATTGTTTGAAGAAGTCAACAGTTTCGAACAATAAATAATGTGAAGTCATTTCTTGTGGTGTTTGCTTTTTAACAATCGTTAAATCGTGGATTCACGCTGTCACCTTATTTAAAGCATGTTGCAAAAAGTAGTCTCTCCAAACAGGTAAAGATATTTGGTGTTTTACATCATTGCATCTCGCAATGTTACTTACTTTGGCCGTAGATCTCCATCACGATATGTACATATATAAATGTCATGGACCAGTTATGTAAGTTTACGCAATGTTATTTAATGTTTATGGGAACAGCTTTTAATACCATTTGTTTAAAGATATTTATATTTTGTTTCCTAATTGCGAAATAAAAATATGTTTAAGTCAATGGTATTTAAAGCTGCTCCAATAAGAATTTTGCCCGGAAAACAACCAGCACATTTTTCTAAAATAATAATGAATTTGGTCTTTTTTGGCAAATTACTCTTCCGCTCTTACTCTTACATGTATTGTGTAATAAATCACACCGTAAGATATGATGAGGAATATATTGCTCTGAGAGAAGACTCCCAGATAATCAGCTCAGTAACATTTCCAAATATCCATTAACGGCTATCAAACGATGAGATGACGTGAGGAGGGGGTGCGGGGGAGTAGCGGGGAGGGGGGGGGGGGTGAGGGTGAGGGGCTTTGGGACGTGAAGGTTAAGGTATGGGGCAGTGTGTCGGGGTGGGGGTGGGGGTAAGACGTGGCGGTCAAGGTAGGGGGGCAGTGTGTGAAGGGTGATGAGACGTGAGGGTGAACGGACTGATGTCGATGACCAGGGAGATGGGAGTAGGAGGCCCAAGGCGGCAGTGGAGGGGGAAGGGGGTAAAGTAACCGGGGGAGATATAGAGAGAGGATATAGGGGGAGGGGGGGGGGCAGGGGATTGGGCGTCATCAGGGAATTAATTCACCAGGCCTCATCACTATGTAATCTCGCGAGGACTCATGTCAAGAAGGAGATTTGTCTATGGGGGTCAGGAGGCGGCTGGCTTTGTGACGTCAGCCGCTGACCTAGTCGTCCGCTATGAAGACGCAGATGCTGTGTTATAGGAGTCTCCATACGACAGCCAAGCTGCCATCGCTCACTTTTTACAGACTTAATGTGGGTCCGAACATTTTAACAGGTGTAATAAAGTATAATAAAAATAATGAGGGTGGGAGGGTGTGTGTGTATTGAGGGCGAGGGGGGGGGGGGGCAACCTGATGGCTGGCTGGCGCTCCCGACGGCATTCACAAGGAATCAGACTTGTAAACTGCTCTTAAACATTGGCTTGGATCCTGCCATCACAACACTTAAATTAGATCTAAGTACATTGCAGACTATGTGGTGACAACTATGGATCTAGCTGCGTCTATATCAAGCCTCTCTTAAATGTGCTCCCAGTGAGCTATTTATGGCGCGATTGGGATGTAACTACCCCGAGGTCTGCAAACTAGCCTTATAAGCCAAGAGAAAATATCAAATTTAAATAAAAAAGAAAAAAAAAATCTCCAGGCTGTTATTTTGGGTAAAAAATGGTTGAGTATGAACCTTAGTAGCGATGTTGCCAACCTGCAGCGAATTGAAAGCTATGACCAACGGGCATCAGCAATACTTGGTCCATGAAAGCAACCAGCCAGGGCCCTCCCATCAACAATGTTTGATGTGTAACGTGGATGCGATGACCTTTGCGTGCTTAATACAAGCCACTGAAATGGCAGCAACTGTACAATGCCGACTTACGGGCAGGGCGTGTAGCGTGTAAGACAAGACGGGCCATGGGATCCCCAGCAATGCCGACTGATGGGCAGGGCGTGTAGCGTGTAAGACAAGACGGGCCATGGGATCCCCAGCAATGCCGACTGATGGGCAGGGCGTGTAGCGTGTAAGACAAGACGGGCCATGGGATCCCCAGCAATGCCGACTGATGGGCAGGGCGTGTAGCGTGTAAGACAAGACGGGCCATGGGATCCCCAGCAAGTGCCGACTGATGGGCAGGGCGTGTAGCGTGTAAGACAAGACGGGCCATGGGATCCCCAGCAAGTGCCGACTGATGGGCAGGGCGTGTAGCGTGTAAGACGGGCCATGGGATCCCCAGCAAGTGCCGACTGATGGGCAGGGCGTGTAGCGTGTAAGACAAGACGGGCCATGGGATCCCCAGCAATGCCGACTGATGGGCAGGGCGTGTAGCGTGTAAGACAAGACGGGCCATGGGATCCCCAGCAATGCCGACTGATGGGCAGGGCGTGTAGCGTGTGAGACGGGCCATGGGATCCCCAGCAAGTGCCGACTGATGGGCAGGGCGTGTAGCGTGTAAGACGGGCCATGGGATCCCCAGCAATGCCGACTGATGGGCAGGGCGTGTAGCGTGTAAGACAAGACGGGCCATGGGATCCCCAGCAAGTGCCGACTGATGGGCAGGGCGTGTAGCGTGTAAGACGGGCCATGGGATCCCCAGCAAGTGCCGACTGATGGGCAGGGCGTGTAGCGTGTAAGACAAGACGGGCCATGGGATCCCCAGCAATGCCGACTGATGGGCAGGGCGTGTAGCGTGTAAGACAAGACGGGCCATGGGATCCCCAGCAATGCCGACTGATGGGCAGGGCGTGTAGCGTGTAAGACAAGACGGGCCATGGGATCCCCAGCAAGTGCCGACTGATGGGCAGGGCGTGTAGCGTGTAAGACAAGACGGGCCATGGGATCCCCAGCAAGTGCCGACTGATGGGCAGGGCGTGTAGCGTGTAAGACGGGCCATGGGATCCCCAGCAAGTGCCGACTGATGGGCAGGGCGTGTAGCGTGTAAGACAAGACGGGCCATGGGATCCCCAGCAATGCCGACTGATGGGCAGGGCGTGTAGCGTGTAAGACAAGACGGGCCATGGGATCCCCAGCAATGCCGACTGATGGGCAGGGCGTGTAGCGTGTAAGACAAGACGGGCCATGGGATCCCCAGCAATGCCGACTGATGGGCAGGGCGTGTAGCGTGTAAGACAAGACGGGCCATGGGATCCCCAGCAATGCCGACTGATGGGCAGGGCGTGTAGCGTGTAAGACGGGCCATGGGATCCCCAGCAATGCCGACTGATGGGCGGGGCGTGTAGCGTGTAAGACGGGCCATGGGATCCACAGCAATGCCGACTGATGGGCAGGGCGTGTAGCGTGTAAGACAAGACGGGCCATGGGATCCCCAGCAATGCCGACTGATGGGCAGGGCGTGTAGCGTGTAAGACAAGACGGGCCATGGGATCCCCAGCAATGCCGACTGATGGGCAGGGCGTGTAGCGTGTAAGACGGGCCATGGGATCCCCAGCAATGCCGACTGATGGGCAGGGCGTGTAGCGTGTAAGACAAGACGGGCCATGGGATCCCCAGCAATGCCGACTGATGGGCAGGGCGTGTAGCGTGTAAGGCGGGCCATGGGATCCCCAGCAATGCCGACTGATGGGCAGGGCGTGTAGCGTGTAAGGCGGGCCATGGGATCCCCAGCAATGCCGACTGATGGGCAGGGCGTGTAGCGTGTAAGACAAGACGGGCCATGGGATCCCCAGCAATGCCGACTGATGGGCAGGGCGTGTAGCGTGTAAGACGGGCCATGGGATCCCCAGCAATGCCGACTGATGGGCAGGCCGTGTAGCGTGTAAGACGGGCCATGGGATCCCCAGCAATGCCGACTGATGGGCAGGGCGTGTAGCGTGTAAGACAAGACGGGCCATGGGATCCCCAGCAATGCCGACTGATGGGCAGGGCGTGTAGCGTGTAAGACGGGCCATGGGATCCCCAGCAATGCCGACTGATGGGCAGGGCGTGTAGCGTGTAAGACAAGACGGGCCATGGGATCCCAAGCAATGCCGACTGATGGGCAGGGCGTGTAGCGTGTAAGACGCGCCATGGGATCCCCAGCAATGCCGACTGATGGGCAGGGCGTGTAGCGTGTAAGACAAGACGGGCCATGGGATCCCCAGCAATGCCGACTGATGGGCAGGGCGTGTAGCGTGTAAGACGGGCCATGGGATCCCCAGCAATGCCGACTGATGGGCAGGGCGTGTAGCGTGTAAGACAAGACGGGCCATGGGATCCCCAGCAATGCCGACTGATGGGCAGGGCGTGTAGCGTGTAAGACAAGACGGGCCATGGGATCCCCAGCAATGCCGACTGATGGGCAGGGCGTGTAGCGTGTAAGACAAGACGGGCCATGGGATCCCCAGCAATGCCGACTGATGGGCAGGGCGTGTAGCGTGTAAGACGGGCCATGGGATCCCCAGCAATGCCGACTGATGGGCAGGGCGTGTAGCGTGTAAGACAAGACGGGCCATGGGATCCCCAGCAATGCCGACTGATGGGCAGGGCGTGTAGCGTGTAAGACAAGACGGGCCATGGGATCCCCAGCAATGCCGACTGATGGGCAGGGCGTGTAGCGTGTAAGACAAGACGGGCCATGGGATCCCCAGCAATGCCGACTGATGTGCAGGGCGTGTAGCGTGTAAGACGGGCCATGGGATCCCCAGCAATGCCGACTGATGGGCAGGGCGTGTAGCGTGTAAGACAAGACGGGCCATGGGATCCCCAGCAATGCCGACTGATGTGCAGGGCGTGTAGCGTGTAAGACAAGACGGGCCATGGGATCCCCAGCAATGCCGACTGATGTGCAGGGCGTGTAGCGTGTAAGACGGGCCATGGGATCCCCAGCAATGCCGACTGATGGGCAGGGCGTGTAGCGTGTAAGACAAGACGGGCCATGGGATCTCCAGCAATGCCGACTGATGTGCAGGGCGTGTAGCGTGTAAGACAAGACGGGCCATGGGATCCCCGGCAAGTGCCGACTGATGTGCAGGGCGTGTAGCGTGTAAGACGGGCCATGGGATCCCCAGCAATGCCGACTGATGGGCAGGGCGTGTAGCGTGTAAGACAAAACGGGCCATGGGATCCCCAGCAATGCCGACTGATGGGCAGGGCGTGTAGCGTGTAAGACGGGCCATGGGATCCCCAGCAATGCCGACTGATGGGCAGGGCGTGTAGCGTGTAAGACAAGACGGGCCATGGGATCCCCAGCAATGCCGACTGATGGGCAGGGCGTGTAGCGTGTAAGACAAGACGGGCCATGGGATCCCCAGCAATGCCGACTGATGGGCAGGGCGTGTAGCGTGTAAGACAAGACGGGCCATGGGATCCCCAGCAATGCCGACTGATGGGCAGGGCGTGTAGCGTGTAAGACGGGCCATGGGATCCCCAGCAATGCCGACTGATGGGCAGGGCGTGTAGCGTGTAAGACAAGACGGGCCATGGGATCCCCAGCAATGCCGACTGATGGGCAGGGCGTGTAGCGTGTAAGACGGGCCATGGGATCCCCAGCAATGCCGACTGATGGGCAGGGCGTGTAGCGTGTAAGACAAGACGGGCCATGGGATCCCCAGCAATGCCGACTGATGGGCAGGGCGTGTAGCGTGTAAGACGGGCCATGGGATCCCCAGCAATGCCGACTGATGGGCAGGGCGTGTAGCGTGTAAGACAAGACGGGCCATGGGATCCCCAGCAATGCCGACTGATGGGCAGGGCGTGTAGCGTGTAAGACGGGCCATGGGATTCCCAGCAATGCCGACTGATGGGCAGGGCGTGTAGCGTGTAAGACGGGCCATGGGATCCCCAGCAATGCCGACTGATGGGCAGGGCGTGTAGCGTGTAAGACAAGACGGGCCATGGGATCCCCAGCAATGCCGACTGATGGGCAGGGCGTGTAGCGTGTAAGACGGGCCATGGGATCCCCAGCAATGCCGACTGATGGGCAGGGCGTGTAGCGTGTAGAACAAGACGGGCCATGGGATCCCCAGCAATGCCGACTGATGGGCAGGGCGTGTAGCGTGTAAGACAAGACGGGCCATGGGATCCCCAGCAATGCCGACTGATGTGCAGGGCGTGTAGCGTGTAAGACGGGCCATGGGATCCCCAGCAATGCCGACTGATGGGCAGGGCGTGTAGCGTGTAAGACAAGACGGGCCATGGGATCCCCAGCAATGCCGACTGATGTGCAGGGCGTGTAGCGTGTAAGACAAGACGGGCCATGGGATCCCCAGCAATGCCGACTGATGTGCAGGGCGTGTAGCGTGTAAGACGGGCCATGGGATCCCCAGCAATGCCGACTGATGGGCAGGGCGTGTAGCGTGTAAGACAAGACGGGCCATGGGATCCCCAGCAATGCCGACTGATGGGCAGGGCGTGTAGCGTGTAAGACGGGCCATGGGATCCCCAGCAATGCCGACTGTAGTGCAGGGCGTGTAGCGTGTAAGACAAGACGGGCCATGGGATCCCCAGCAAGTGCCGACTGATGGGCAGGGCGTGTAGCGTGTAAGACGGGCCATGGGATCCCCAGCAATGCCGACTGATGGGCAGGGCGTGTAGCGTGTAAGACAAGACGGGCCATGGGATCCCCAGCAATGCCGACTGATGGGCAGGGCGTGTAGCGTGTAAGACGGGCCATGGGATCCCCAGCAATGCCGACTGATGGGCAGGGCGTGTAGCGTGTAAGACAAGACGGGCCATGGGATCCCCAGCATCCCCAGCAATGCCGACTGATGGGCAGGGCGTGTAGCGTGTAAGACGGGCCATGGGATCCCCAGCAATGCCGACTGATGGGCAGGGCGTGTAGCGTGTAAGACGGGCCATGGGATCCCCAGCAATGCCGACTGATGGGCAGGGCGTGTAGCGTGTAAGACGGGCCATGGGATCCCCAGCAATGCCGACTGATGGGCAGGGCGTGTAGCGTGTAAGACGGGCCATGGGATCCCCAGCAATGCCGACTGATGGGCAGGGCGTGTAGCGTGTAAGACGGGCCATGGGATCCCCAGCAATGCCGACTGATGGGCAGGGCGTGTAGCGTGTAAGACGGGCCATGGGATCCCCAGCAATGCCGACTGATGGGCAGGGCGTGTAGCGTGTAAGACGGGCCATGGGATCCCCAGCAATGCCGACTGATGGGCAGGGCGTGTAGCGTGTAAGACGGGCCATGGGATCCCCAGCAATGCCGACTGATGGGCAGGGCGTGTAGCGTGTAAGACGGGCCATGGGATCCCCAGCAATGCCGACTGATGGGCAGGGCGTGTAGCGTGTAAGACGGGCCATGGGATCCCCAGCAATGCCGACTGATGGGCAGGGCGTGTAGCGTGTAAGACGGGCCATGGGATCCCCAGCAATGCCGACTGATGGGCAGGGCGTGTAGCGTGTAAGACGGGCCATGGGATCCCCAGCAATGCCGACTGATGGGCAGGGCGTGTAGCGTGTAAGACGGGCCATGGGATCCCCAGCAATGCCGACTGATGGGCAGGGCGTGTAGCGTGTAAGACGGGCCATGGGATCCCCAGCAATGCCGACTGATGGGCAGGGCGTGTAGCGTGTAAGACGGGCCATGGGATCCCCAGCAATGCCGACTGATGGGCAGGGCGTGTAGCGTGTAAGACGGGCCATGGGATCCCCAGCAATGCCGACTGATGGGCAGGGCGTGTAGCGTGTAAGACGGGCCATGGGATCCCCAGCAATGCCGACTGATGGGCAGGGCGTGTAGCGTGTAAGACGGGCCATGGGATCCCCAGCAATGCCGACTGATGGGCAGGGCGTGTAGCGTGTAAGACGGGCCATGGGATCCCCAGCAATGCCGACTGATGGGCAGGGCGTGTAGCGTGTAAGACGGGCCATGGGATCCCCAGCAATGCCGACTGATGGGCAGGGCGTGTAGCGTGTAAGACGGGCCATGGGATCCCCAGCAATGCCGACTGATGGGCAGGGCGTGTAGCGTGTAAGACGGGCCATGGGATCCCCAGCAATGCCGACTGATGGGCAGGGCGTGTAGCGTGTAAGACGGGCCATGGGATCCCCAGCAATGCCGACTGATGGGCAGGGCGTGTAGCGTGTAAGACAGACGGGCCATGGGATCCCCAGCAATGCCGACTGATGGGCAGGGCGTGTAGCGTGTAAGACGGGCCATGGGATCCCCAGCAATGCCGACTGATGGGCAGGGCGTGTAGCGTGTAAGACGGGCCATGGGATCCCCAGCAATGCCGACTGATGGGCAGGGCGTGTAGCGTGTAAGACGGGCCATGGGATCCCCAGCAATGCCGACTGATGGGCAGGGCGTGTAGCGTGTAAGACGGGCCATGGGATCCCCAGCAATGCCGACTGATGGGCAGGGCGTGTAGCGTGTAAGACGGGCCATGGGATCCCCAGCAATGCCGACTGATGGGCAGGGCGTGTAGCGTGTAAGACGGGCCATGGGATCCCCAGCAATGCCGACTGATGGGCAGGGCGTGTAGCGTGTAAGACGGGCCATGGGATCCCCAGCAATGCCGACTGATGGGCAGGGCGTGTAGCGTGTAAGACGGGCCATGGGATCCCCAGCAATGCCGACTGATGGGCAGGGCGTGTAGCGTGTAAGACGGGCCATGGGATCCCCAGCAATGCCGACTGATGGGCAGGGCGTGTAGCGTGTAAGACGGGCCATGGGATCCCCAGCAATGCCGACTGATGGGCAGGGCGTGTAGCGTGTAAGACGGGCCATGGGATCCCCAGCAATGCCGACTGATGGGCAGGGCGTGTAGCGTGTAAGACGGGCCATGGGATCCCCAGCAATGCCGACTGATGGGCAGGGCGTGTAGCGTGTAAGACGGGCCATGGGATCCCCAGCAATGCCGACTGATGGGCAGGGCGTGTAGCGTGTAAGACGGGCCATGGGATCCCCAGCAATGCCGACTGATGGGCAGGGCGTGTAGCGTGTAAGACGGGCCATGGGATCCCCAGCAATGCCGACTGATGGGCAGGGCGTGTAGCGTGTAAGACGGGCCATGGGATCCCCAGCAATGCCGACTGATGGGCAGGGCGTGTAGCGTGTAAGACGGGCCATGGGATCCCCAGCAATGCCGACTGATGGGCAGGGCGTGTAGCGTGTAAGACGGGCCATGGGATCCCCAGCAATGCCGACTGATGGGCAGGGCGTGTAGCGTGTAAGACGGGCCATGGGATCCCCAGCAATGCCGACTGATGGGCAGGGCGTGTAGCGTGTAAGACGGGCCATGGGATCCCCAGCAATGCCGACTGATGGGCAGGGCGTGTAGCGTGTAAGACGGGCCATGGGATCCCCAGCAATGCCGACTGATGGGCAGGGCGTGTAGCGTGTAAGACGGGCCATGGGATCCCCAGCAATGCCGACTGATGGGCAGGGCGTGTAGCGTGTAAGACGGGCCATGGGATCCCCAGCAATGCCGACTGATGGGCAGGGCGTGTAGCGTGTAAGACGGGCCATGGGATCCCCCAGCAATGCCGACTGATGGGCAGGGCGTGTAGCGTGTAAGACGGGCCATGGGATCCCCAGCAATGCCGACTGATGGGCAGGGCGTGTAGCGTGTAAGACGGGCCATGGGATCCCCAGCAATGCCGACTGATGGGCAGGGCGTGTAGCGTGTAAGACGGGCCATGGGATCCCCAGCAATGCCGACTGATGGGCAGGGCGTGTAGCGTGTAAGACGGGCCATGGGATCCCCAGCAATGCCGACTGATGGGCAGGGCGTGTAGCGTGTAAGACGGGCCATGGGATCCCCAGCAATGCCGACTGATGGGCAGGGCGTGTAGCGTGTAAGACGGGCCATGGGATCCCCAGCAATGCCGACTGATGGGCAGGGCGTGTAGCGTGTAAGACGGGCCATGGGATCCCCAGCAATGCCGACTGATGGGCAGGGCGTGTAGCGTGTAAGACGGGCCATGGGATCCCCAGCAATGCCGACTGATGGGCAGGGCGTGTAGCGTGTAAGACGGGCCATGGGATCCCCAGCAATGCCGACTGATGGGCAGGGCGTGTAGCGTGTAAGACAAGACGGGCCATGGGATCCCCAGCAATGCCGACTGATGGGCAGGGCGTGTAGCGTGTAAGACGGGCCATGGGATCCCCAGCAATGCCGACTGATGGGCAGGGCGTGTAGCGTGTAAGACGGGCCATGGGATCCCCAGCAATGCCGACTGATGGGCAGGGCGTGTAGCGTGTAAGACGGGCCATGGGATCCCCAGCAATGCCGACTGATGGGCAGGGCGTGTAGCGTGTAAGACGGGCCATGGGATCCCCAGCAATGCCGACTGATGGGCAGGGCGTGTAGCGTGTAAGACGGGCCATGGGATCCCCAGCAATGCCGACTGATGGGCAGGGCGTGTAGCGTGTAAGACGGGCCATGGGATCCCCAGCAATGCCGACTGATGGGCAGGGCGTGTAGCGTGTAAGACGGGCCATGGGATCCCCAGCAATGCCGACTGATGGGCAGGGCGTGTAGCGTGTAAGACGGGCCATGGGATCCCCAGCAATGCCGACTGATGGGCAGGGCGTGTAGCGTGTAAGACGGGCCATGGGATCCCCAGCAATGCCGACTGATGGGCAGGGCGTGTAGCGTGTAAGACGGGCCATGGGATCCCCAGCAATGCCGACTGATGGGCAGGGCGTGTAGCGTGTAAGACGGGCCATGGGATCCCCAGCAATGCCGACTGATGGGCAGGGCGTGTAGCGTGTAAGACGGGCCATGGGATCCCCAGCAATGCCGACTGATGGGCAGGGCGTGTAGCGTGTAAGACGGGCCATGGGATCCCCAGCAATGCCGACTGATGGGCAGGGCGTGTAGCGTGTAAGACGGGCCATGGGATCCCCAGCAATGCCGACTGATGGGCAGGGCGTGTAGCGTGTAAGACGGGCCATGGGATCCCCAGCAATGCCGACTGATGGGCAGGGCGTGTAGCGTGTAAGACGGGCCATGGGATCCCCAGCAATGCCGACTGATGGGCAGGGCGTGTAGCGTGTAAGACGGGCCATGGGATCCCCAGCAATGCCGACTGATGGGCAGGGCGTGTAGCGTGTAAGACGGGCCATGGGATCCCCAGCAATGCCGACTGATGGGCAGGGCGTGTAGCGTGTAAGACGGGCCATGGGATCCCCAGCAATGCCGACTGATGGGCAGGGCGTGTAGCGTGTAAGACGGGCCATGGGATCCCCAGCAATGCCGACTGATGGGCAGGGCGTGTAGCGTGTAAGACGGGCCATGGGATCCCCAGCAATGCCGACTGATGGGCAGGGCGTGTAGCGTGTAAGACGGGCCATGGGATCCCCAGCAATGCCGACTGATGGGCAGGGCGTGTAGCGTGTAAGACGGGCCATGGGATCCCCAGCAATGCCGACTGATGGGCAGGGCGTGTAGCGTGTAAGACGGGCCATGGGATCCCCAGCAATGCCGACTGATGGGCAGGGCGTGTAGCGTGTAAGACGGGCCATGGGATCCCCAGCAATGCCGACTGATGGGCAGGGCGTGTAGCGTGTAAGACGGGCCATGGGATCCCCAGCAATGCCGACTGATGGGCAGGGCGTGTAGCGTGTAAGACGGGCCATGGGATCCCCAGCAATGCCGACTGATGGGCAGGGCGTGTAGCGTGTAAGACGGGCCATGGGATCCCCAGCAATGCCGACTGATGGGCAGGGCGTGTAGCGTGTAAGACGGGCCATGGGATCCCCAGCAATGCCGACTGATGGGCAGGGCGTGTAGCGTGTAAGACGGGCCATGGGATCCCCAGCAATGCCGACTGATGGGCAGGGCGTGTAGCGTGTAAGACGGGCCATGGGATCCCCAGCAATGCCGACTGATGGGCAGGGCGTGTAGCGTGTAAGACGGGCCATGGGATCCCCAGCAATGCCGACTGATGGGCAGGGCGTGTAGCGTGTAAGACGGGCCATGGGATCCCCAGCAATGCCGACTGATGGGCAGGGCGTGTAGCGTGTAAGACGGGCCATGGGATCCCCAGCAATGCCGACTGATGGGCAGGGCGTGTAGCGTGTAAGACGGGCCATGGGATCCCCAGCAATGCCGACTGATGGGCAGGGCGTGTAGCGTGTAAGACGGGCCATGGGATCCCCAGCAATGCCGACTGATGGGCAGGGCGTGTAGCGTGTAAGACGGGCCATGGGATCCCCAGCAATGCCGACTGATGGGCAGGGCGTGTAGCGTGTAAGACGGGCCATGGGATCCCCAGCAATGCCGACTGATGGGCAGGGCGTGTAGCGTGTAAGACGGGCCATGGGATCCCCAGCAATGCCGACTGATGGGCAGGGCGTGTAGCGTGTAAGACGGGCCATGGGATCCCCAGCAATGCCGACTGATGGGCAGGGCGTGTAGCGTGTAAGACGGGCCATGGGATCCCCAGCAATGCCGACTGATGGGCAGGGCGTGTAGCGTGTAAGACGGGCCATGGGATCCCCAGCAATGCCGACTGATGGGCAGGGCGTGTAGCGTGTAAGACGGGCCATGGGATCCCCAGCAATGCCGACTGATGGGCAGGGCGTGTAGCGTGTAAGACGGGCCATGGGATCCCCAGCAATGCCGACTGATGGGCAGGGCGTGTAGCGTGTAAGACGGGCCATGGGATCCCCAGCAATGCCGACTGATGGGCAGGGCGTGTAGCGTGTAAGACGGGCCATGGGATCCCCAGCAATGCCGACTGATGGGCAGGGCGTGTAGCGTGTAAGACGGGCCATGGGATCCCCAGCAATGCCGACTGATGGGCAGGGCGTGTAGCGTGTAAGACGGGCCATGGGATCCCCAGCAATGCCGACTGATGGGCAGGGCGTGTAGCGTGTAAGACGGGCCATGGGATCCCCAGCAATGCCGACTGATGGGCAGGGCGTGTAGCGTGTAAGACGGGCCATGGGATCCCCAGCAATGCCGACTGATGGGCAGGGCGTGTAGCGTGTAAGACGGGCCATGGGATCCCCAGCAATGCCGACTGATGGGCAGGGCGTGTAGCGTGTAAGACGGGCCATGGGATCCCCAGCAATGCCGACTGATGGGCAGGGCGTGTAGCGTGTAAGACGGGCCATGGGATCCCCAGCAATGCCGACTGATGGGCAGGGCGTGTAGCGTGTAAGACGGGCCATGGGATCCCCAGCAATGCCGACTGATGGGCAGGGCGTGTAGCGTGTAAGACGGGCCATGGGATCCCCAGCAATGCCGACTGATGGGCAGGGCGTGTAGCGTGTAAGACGGGCCATGGGATCCCCAGCAATGCCGACTGATGGGCAGGGCGTGTAGCGTGTAAGACGGGCCATGGGATCCCCAGCAATGCCGACTGATGGGCAGGGCGTGTAGCGTGTAAGACGGGCTATGGGATCCCCAGCAATGCCGACTGATGGGCAGGGCGTGTAGCGTGTAAGACGGGCCATGGGATCCCCAGCAATGCCGACTGATGGGCAGGGCGTGTAGCGTGTAAGACAAGACGGGCCATGGGATCCCCAGCAATGCCGACTGATGGGCAGGGCGTGTAGCGTGTAAGACGGGCCAGGGGATCCCCAGCAATGCCGACTGATGGGCAGGGCGTGTAGCGTGTAAGACAAGACGGGCCATGGGATCCCCAGCAATGCCGACTGATGGGCAGGGCGTGTAGCGTGTAAGACGGGCCATGGGATCCCCAGCAATGCCGACTGATGGGCAGGGCGTGTAGCGTGTAAGACGGGCCATGGGATCCCCAGCAATGCCGACTGATGGGCAGGGCGTGTAGCGTGTAAGACGGGCCATGGGATCCCCAGCAATGCCGACTGATGGGCAGGGCGTGTAGCGTGTCAGACGGGCCATGGGATCCCCAGCAAGTGCTTATTATCCCATTATCTGGTAAGTTTCATTTATATACTGCGCATGCCAATGGGATGGTTGGCTGGTTGGTTGGTTGGTTGGTTGGCTGGTTGGTTGGTTGGTTGGTTGGTTGGTTGGTTGGTTGTATATTCAGGACGCTTTAACCACTTTGGGTCATATCGCGTCAATGGGAGAAGGAAGGGAAGAGTGGAGCCATGACCCGGGGTGTTACCCCCTAATCTTTGCGAAGAAGGAAATGGAATCTTTATCTCATACCACACAGATATGGCCACAGCGGGGCGCGAACCACAGGTGGACAGAGCGGATAAGGCGACGTCTCTAACCCACTGGGCTAGCACGCCGGCCACCGGAGAACTAATAGCAGTTATAAATATACCGTATGATCAGCCATCACTAAAACATACAAGATATTCCATCAGGCATGACATCAGATGCAGAACATTTACCAACGTCACCTCCAGGCACTAGTGATATCATAAAGCGATGGAGTGTGTGTGTGTGGGGAGGGGGGGGGTCGTGTGGGAGGGGGGAGGGGGCGTGGTGGAACGATAGGATGCCAGCCGGAGCAGTTAACTCGCCGTGGAGGACATACGAAAACGCCTGTTCCAGTATATTCCACAGTTTATTTCGTATAGTGTTCTATCGTGTACCGCACCGTGTTGTTTCATATCAAAAACATCTTCAGGCGATTGAAATGAAACGGAAGTGAAATGAAATAACTTGTTATGATGTGAAAACTGTTGGCATTGATCGCGAGACAGTGCGCTAAACAAATGCGTCTAGGCCCCCCGCCCTCCCCCTACCCCACACCCTTCCATTTCCCCCCCAATTGTCCCACTAACCCTGCTGTCGTAGCCTGCGTTGGACACTGCACAACTCTTGGTAGTCTTGGTAGTGTTATTCCATGCGAACGTCTTTCTGTGTCGGTGGGATTCCCTTCACTTAACGCGAGAGATCGCCATTCTGTTCTGCCCCCTCCCCCCTCTCCTCCTTCCCCTTGCCCTGGATGGTCGGTGATATCATTTACCTCGAACTAACACCTTGCGGTACACAGGACGCCCAGTTACCACCCACATGTCGTAACCATCTTCTCATGACCCCCCTCCCCACACCCCTCCACCCCCGCCCCCCGTCCACGTGTTCTAACTACACAGTGCGAGAAAACATTATAGCGCCAAATTATTTATATTGAAATATTGATAATGTGACTGCACGGTGGTCACGTGGCACGGATTTATAATATATATATATATACGTAATATTGATAACGTGATGTTGATCTAGACGACTCCTATGATTGGTCACTTGGTAAATCCCTTCCCATGACTTCATACATGTTGGTCACGTGGCTCTGGTGAACGCTAATCCTTTCTTATGACGTCACACTTTGGCCACATGGGTATGTCGAACGCTATACCAGTCTCATGACATCATAAGTTGGTAACGTACCACGTATCGTATCATGTTACTCCGTTCGTATGACGTCACACATCTACCATGTAGCTCTGGGAAACGTTACTCCTTCCGTATGACGTCACAAATTGACCATGTTAGCCTAGCTTGACGTTTCTCCTTTCATATGACGTCACGGCATTCTGACGAACGTTATTTCCTTCGTCTGAATGACGTCAGACGACGCGTCTATCCCAGCGCGAGCGCTATTCGAATACACTGAACAGCTATGCAAACAACACTAGTGTTAGTATGGCCAGTGCACAGCGGAGCGGTGAACATATACAGATGGTAGTTATACAGTACACAGCGAAGCGGTGAACATATACAGATGGTAGTTATACAGTACACAGCGGAGCGGTGGACATATACAGATGGTAGTTATACAGTACACAGCGGAGCGGTGGACATATACAGATGGTAGTTATACAGTACACAGCGGAGCGGTGGACATATGCAGATGGTAGTTATACAGTACACAGCGGAGCGGTGGACATATACAGATGGTAGTTATACAGTACACAGCGGAGCGGTGGACATATACAGATGGTAGTTATACAGTACACAGCGAAGCGGTGGACATATACAGATGGTAGTTATACAGTACACAGCGGAGCGGTGGACATATACAGATGGTAGTTATACAGTACACAGCGAAGCGGTGGACATATACAGATGGTAGTTATACAGTACACAGCGAAGCGGTGGACATATACAGATGGTAAGTATACATAAATAGAAATAAAACAATGTCATGTACAGTCCCCTGGACGAAAGTGTCGCTGTGACGAACGCAGACAGTCAGACATCCATGGTAAAACGTAACGCGTTTACAGTCAGCTGTAATAACATGAACACGATGAATCCGATCTTCCAACGAGCGACAAAAGTGTTATGGGCGCACGTGACATGTTGCTGGGGGACCGTGTATTGCCAATCTCTCCTGCAGGCGGCAGGACGCAGCCAACAGGCGCCTCCTCCAAAAACACGTGCTCTAAAAACGGCGGTGAACACGTGTGGATCGCCGCGCAAAACACACACCGAGACCGCAAACATAGGTAGGTTGTTTGGTCTCAGCGGAAATCACATCCAGGTGACTTGCAACAAGTGACGGGCGGGCGGATATGGTCACGTGACTCGCTAGCCGGCCTGGCTTGAGCTGCGAGCTGCGCACGGTGAGTGACTCAGAATGGCGGTGAGTGACTCACAGTGGCGCTGAGTGACTCACAATGGCGCTGAGTGACTCACAATGGCGCTGAGTAACTCACATTGGCGCTGAGTGACTCACAGTGGCGCTGAGTGACTCACAATGGCGGGCAGTGACTCACTGTGAGCGTCCAGTGTCGTGTGACCCAGAGTGGCGTGACCCCCATGGCGGGGCGAATGACCCGGGTTACTCAGTATGGCGGGTGGTGACATGCGTCACCCAGGCTGATACTGACACTGACACGTGACACGTCATACCAAGCGGCGCTTTAAACCTCTTCCGACGATGACGTTAACTTCCGTCTACGCCGACGCCCTCGCCGGGAATGACGTGGACGGGGGGCACCATCTTGAGGAAGAGGGCGGTGAAGGTACATGTGCTGATGATGACAAACAGCCAGAAGAAGCCTCGGTCCGCGAACCGCGCCACCATGCGCCACTCGATGTCAATCCGGTCGAAGTCCACGAGCGTGCGGCCCGCCACATCCGTCTGCGCAGAATCGCGTGGCCCCCCTTTACATCCCTGGCGACACGAGTTCGGACACGCCAGCGACTCCAGCTCGCCATCCGATATTGACATGACGTCACTCTGCCGCCCGTTGCTATAGTAATCGTGGAGGGTCTTGGCGTGGCTCTGGCGTCGCCGGAAGGCGTTGGCGTCCGGCAGGCTCTCCGGGAGGTACGCCGGGTAGAAGTACCCCGATAGGCGGACCACCCAGCGGGGAGCCGGCGACAGGGAGTCCTTCTTCGAGTATATGTTGGTCACTATGACAGCCATCACCAAGGCAACCGTTACCATGACCATAGTTGACCCAAAAAACATTCCTGTAAGTGGAAAATGGACATAGAGTTACATTTTGATCGTGAAGCAAGACGTCATCTTCTGGCCTTTAGAATGGAATGGAATGTTGGTGTTTTAGGCCACTTTTGTGCACATACAGGCTAAATTGGGCCAAGGAACCTCCCGAGACGATGAAGGATGAAGGAATGAAACATGCCCCAGATTAGGTGCCCGAGCCCGGATTCGAACCCAGGACCTATTGATCTGCGGTCTAGTGCGCTAACCACTACACCAGGGAGGCCCCCCACTCTGGCCTTTAGAACGAGGATCAATAAACTTTCAGCCTCTCTTTTCCAGGCGGAAGGTCTTATTGAGGAGGCGACAATTTGTTGAGAGTCGGTTGAGGGGGTGTGATTATTGCAAGGTAAACACTTCACAAGGCACCTTGTGGCATCTCGGAACAGCTATCCCCCTGTCTCTGCACGACCCCAGGCACTAGCTTCATAAGGGCATCTTGCAAACCAGCATGCACAAAGTTGGGCCGACCTTTTGTGAGCCAGTTAACTGATGACTGGTGCTTTCATTTAGTGAGCCATTTGGTTACGATAGTGCAACGATAAAACGAGAAGATACGGTCTGGTGCAGGCAGCCTATTCCCAGCAGACAAAAAGCTTAAGCGGAGGGGGTGGGGGGGGGGCGTGGGGGGGTGGGGGGGGGGAGGTAATCTCGAAGAGAGGTTTCAACGCGACGTCTGACAAACATAGACGACGCCGTAAGGCCTAACCAATTAAATGCCTCTTCCCAAAATGTATTATTGGAAACGTGACTCATGGGAAAATGATGACGCCATCCCACCGGAAGTGGTCAGATCTCATCTCCGGATACGGATTTGGCAATAAACACGATCCATTCTCAGTTTTATTTCCCGCTAGATGTCGCTTCCATCGTGTGTCCCATTATATTGCCTGGAGGCCGAGTACACTGCTTACAGCACCAGGGCCACTCTGATTTATGTTGTAGCGCCACGGCGGCGAGCAAAGCGTCACGTCTGCGTCACACTGATGGAGGTCACATTGACACAGATTATCCAAAATATCCAAAATATATCCAAAATATCCCATCAAACATTTGTCCTGCTTTAATCTCCTTTTATCCATAAGAAATGAGGCTACGGTCATCGCAATAACATGATTATTCCATCGGTGAGGTCGTCACGTCTACCATAGTGTGCGTCAAGAAATTTCAAATGAGCAATTTTCTAGCCTTCTTATAGAATATAAGGTGGGTTTCTGTTTGTTTTCATGCCATATATACCCACAGCGCTTGAGACACATTGCAGTAAAATGTACATTCATAAAGAAAGTACAACATATTAGGTTGTATGCGTTGTATAGCAACATATTGTGAACATATACATATAGTTATTTGGTCACTCTTAATTCCGACAAAGTGTATGCTACTGATAAGGATGTTTCAATGCGCAGGAGTTGTATACCGGTCTAAACATTTGGAAGATTATTTGCCGTTCGGACGCACTGGCATTTTAACATGGGCTCACGCATATGCCCTATTAATCCATATCAATGTCTTGCGCATTAATTTGTGTGAAGTATTCTTAATGATCATGTCTACTGCTAGGCGCTGAAGACATGCGCTAAAAACGTATGCCAACATTCCCAGTGGCATTCTTATTCACATGCATATGTTGTGTGTCTGGAGGCGTATGTTGTGTGTCTGGAGGCATATGTTGTGTGTCTGGAGGCATATGTTGTGTGTCTGGAGGCATATCTTGTGCCTCATTTACAATATCACATATATTGTATACCATTAATAACTATATAGATAAAAAAAGCACAAGAGGAGTGTGTGTGGGGGGGGGGGGGGGTACTAAGAGATGGAATTATAATTATATATAGTGTTGGTTGGCTTTAAGACGTTTTAACGTTTGAGAGTCATATCACGACACCGAGAAGTGTCAAAACCGAGAAGCCGCGTCTCCGGTGGTTTAAATATGCATTTCTAAAGGTGGGGCTCGAACCACGCACCGGCCGCTTGGCCTGGCACTGGTGGGGCTCGAACCACGCACCGGCCGCTTGGCCTGGCACTGGTGGGGCCCGAACCACGCACCGGCCGCTTGGCCTGGCACTGGTGGGGCTCGAACCACGCACCGGCCGCTTGGCCTGGCCTGTCACTGGTGGGGCTCGAACCACGCACCGGCCGCTTGGCCTGGCACTGGTGGGGCCCGAACCACGCACCGGCCGCTTGGCCTGGCTTGTCACTGGTGGGGCCCGAACCACGCACCGGCCGCTTGGCCTGGCTTGTCACTGGTGGGGCCCGAACCACGCACCGGCCGCTTGGCCTGGCTTGTCACTGGTGGGGCCCGAACCACGCACCGGCCGTCTGGCCTGGCCTGGCACTGGTGGGGCTCGAACCACGAACCGGCCGCTTGGCCTGTCACTGGTGGGGCTCGAACCACGCACCGGCCGCTTGGCCTGGCCTGGCACTGGTGGGGCTCGAACCACGCACCGGCCGCTTGGCCTGTCACTGGTGGGGCTCGAACCACGCACCGGCCGCTTGGCCTGTCACTGGTGGGGCTCGAACCACGCACCGGCCGCTTGGCCTGTCACTGGTGGGGCTCGAACCACGCACCGGCCGCTTGGCCTGTCACTGGTGGGGCTCGCACCATGCACCGGCCGCTTGGCCTGGCCTGGCACTGGTGGGGCTCGAACCACGCACCGGCCGCTTGGCCTGTCACTGGTGGGGCCCGAACCACGCACCGGCCGCTTGGCCTGGCCTGGCACTGGTGGGGCTCGAACCACGCACCGGCCGCTTGGCCTGTCACTGGTGGGGCTCGAACCACGCACCGGCCGCTTGGCCTGGCACTGGTGGGGCTCGAACCACGCACCGGCCGCTTGGCCTGGCTTGTCACTGGTGGGGCCCGAACCACGCACCGGCCGCTTGGCCTGGCCTGGCACTGGTGGGGCTCGAACCACGCACCGGCCGCTTGGCCTGGCCTGGCACTGGTGGGGCTCAAACCACGCACCGGCCGCTTGGCCTGGCCTGGCACTGGTGGGGCTCGAACCACGCACCGGCCGCTTGGACTGGCCTGGCACTGGTGGGGCTCGAACCACGCACCGGCCGCTTGGGCTGGCCTGGCACTGGTGGGGCTCGAACCACGCACCGGCCGCTTGGGCTGGCACTGGTGGGGCTCGCACCACGCACCGGCCGCTTGGCCTGTCACTGGTGGGGCTCGCACCACGCACCGGCCGCTTGGCCTGGCCTGGCACTGGTGGGGCTCGAACCACGCACCGGCCGCTTGGGCTGGCCCTGGTGGGGCTCGAACCACGCACCGGCCGCTTGGCCTGGCACTGGTGGGGCTCGAACCACGCACCGGCCGCTTGGCCTGGCCTGGCACTGGTGGGGCTCGAACCACGCACCGGCCGCTTGGCCTGGCCTGGCACTGGTGGGGCTCGAACCACGCACCGGCCGCTTGGGCTGGCCCTGGTGGGGCTCGAACCACGCACCGGCCGCTTGGCCTGGCACTGGTGGGGCTCGAACCATGCACCGGCCGCTTGGCCTGGCCTGGCACTGGTGGGGCTCGAACCACGCACCGGCCGCTTGGCCTGGCTTGTCACTGGTGGGGCCCGAACCACGCACCGGCCGCTTGGGCTGGCCTGGCACTGGTGGGGCTCGAACCACGCACCGGTCACTTGCTTTGGTCCAGCAGAGCACAGTCGGCAATAACATGTCATCTGCTAGGCCGCGGGGAGAGTATGGTAGTAGGGTAGTATTCTAGGGCCCCAAATGCGTGAATCCGAGCAAAGATGCTCTAGACAGAAGTTGTGACTATTTGGTCAATAAGGCGGCTTTGCTTTAAACATGATATCGTAAGTTACATAAACAAGAAATATATGCATGACACTCAACCCTCATCAAGGACATTTGGAGAACCAGGACGCCTTGAGGCCATTTTTCAACTCCTGCGTTACCAAGCGAGCGGCCGAAGGGAGCTTGGAAGGGAATTTCACGCCAGTGGATCATTGACAGCAGAGGCACGTATGCAAAGTGTTTTACAACTGGCCTGGAGAACGTTCAACGTCATTTCTTCCTTGGACCTCAAATGGACATCAATAATGTTACGAATAGTATTGGTTATTATGTCTAAGTTGAAATTCTGTAAATGATGGTGTTGGTTATGGTGGTCCCGGGGCCACACCGAGTGAAGGTGCTTACCTAGGATGGGGATGGAGTCTGGTGTGGGCGGCATGGTCTCCCCAACCATCAACAAAAAGACGACCAGCGCCAGCAGGATCGTCGTCTCCAGATTGACCTTCTCCCCGGACTCGACGGGCAGGAAGAACCCCAGGAAGGAGATGAGGAAGATGAGGAAACATGGCGCGATCAGGTTGATGACGTAAAACAAACTCCCTCTGCGCATGTGTATCGTGAACGTCACATCCGGGTATGGCTCTTTACAACACGCGTACTTCTTCTCGTGGCGCTCGGCGGTAATGTTATCCACCGACCACTCCTGGTTCTTCGGCTCGTAGTAGATGCTGTTGCCGAAGCTGTTGTTGTAGAGGAGATCTAGCTGGAAGCCGTCGTGGGTCCAGGAGATGAATTCGATTTTGCAGCGCTGAGTGTCGAAGGGGAAGTACTTGACATCCAGTGTGCAGTAGGTCTTAATGAGCGCGGGGAAGAGCCAGAGCACGGTGCCGTCAAAGTCTATGATGGTGTTGGTCACCATGTAGTCGTTGAACTTGTCGCCCGCACTGAAATATTATGTCAATGAGAGTGTTGGTTATCATGTCAGCGTTGGAATAATGTCAATGAGAGTGTTGGTTATCATATCAGCGTTGGAATAATGTCAATAATTGCGTTGGTTATCATGTCAGCGTTCGAATAATGTCAATGATGACGTTGGTTATCATGTATGCTTTGAAATTGTCCCCGGCATTAAATATAACATAAATAAGAGTATTAGAATAATGTCAATGAGAATGTTGGTTATCATATCAGCGTTGAAATAAGGTCAATGATGACGTCGGTTATCATGTATGCTTTGAACTTGTCCCCGGCATTACATATAATATAAATAAGAGTATTGGCTATCTTGTCTGCGTTGAAATAAGGTCAATGATGGTGTGGGTTATCATGTATGTCTTGCAATATAATGTCAATGCTAGTATTGATTACTATGTCTACGTTGTAATAATGTCAATGTATGCGTTAAACTTGTATCCGGCATTGAAATATAACGTAAATAAGAGTATTGGTTATCATAAAATGTTATTATAAAATGCCCAAGAGAGTGTTGGCTATCATGTCTGCAAACTTGGTCGTCGTTCACACTGAAGTAATACTTACAAATTGGAGATCACAAGATCAGGGGTCCATATCTTATCGGCCGGGATACGGACTGTTGTCACATCCCCAAACTCCTTGGGGTCCCACCGCAAGTACTCATCTTTCCACCGCTAGATGGCGCCACAGGACAGAAAAAAAAGGGATCGATCACCGCAAAAACACTCAAAGATCGAACCAATATGACAATAGCGCGAGTTTGCGGGGCGTTAGGCAATGTAATTGGCCCGACATCAAGCTGTAGCAGCTAGCCAATTCTTATTATCGGCCCGGGGCCGCAAGGCCGAGGGCGGATAATGAAAATGAAGGGCTGCTACAGCTTGATGAAGGGCCAATAAAATGCCTAACGCCCCGCAAAACTCGCGCTATTACTATTATTACGAATATATATTATTATTATTAATTAGTGTTTACCCAGGTGTACTGATGGTATCATCTGTAATTAGTGTTTACCCAAGTGTACGGATGGTATCATCTGTAATTAGTGTTTACCCAGGTGTACTGATGGTATCATCTGTAATTAGTGTTTACCCAGGTGCATTGATGGTATCATCTGTAATTATTTGTCTGTTATTTTTTCTGACGCTTTATCAATCGCATAATGTATAAAAATAACAAGAAAAAAAAGGCATGGAGAATGATGAGTAGATGTCGTATTATAGTCGTGATGATAATTATAATGAAGAAATAAATCACTGTGCATAGCTTATTTTTCGCACAATGTTCTTATATTAACAAATTAATAATAATCAAATTAGGCGAACATTTACAAAGGAACGTGGATATAGCTTCTTGTCTTGTCGTCCTGTTGCCTAGTCGGAACTGAATCTCAGTCTGTTTGTCTGCTCCTGTCAGTCTGGTGCGCACCCCTCGGGGCAGGCGGTCGGGGGGGGGGGGGGGGTGAATGGTGATAGCCGGGGTAGCAGACCTGACAAAACGATCCCCGGGTAGAGTTCACGGATACCTTACCTGCCTGATGGCCAGTAGGCACGTAAAGGTTTGTTGGCGTTCGTTCTGCAATAAAAAACCAGGAAAGGTCCACATTTTAATTGTCAGCCGATGCCAAGAGGAAACCTGGTTGGTACGTGGAGCTGGCTTCCGATTACCGCGATCACTTTCGCACATAGTTAGGCGCCGCAGTCTCACCGGATCACTCACGACCACGTTGAGACAATAAACGAGATTTCAGCCGGAAATGGTTGTCTCTGTAAAGAAGTGCCGAGTTCCGGTAATCTAAGCAGCTTCGGCAAACACCCCTTGGGACCGATATGCATCAACAGGGACCTCGATAACCGGCAGGAGCGGCCCTTCTTTTATAACGAATTCCACGAAAAGGTCAACAGGTCAAGGGATATTGTGGTGCGATTCACACAGAAAAATAACGCATTGAATTCTGGGGGATTTATGTTTTCCAATTGCGCAAAGTTTCGTTATTAACTGTTAGAGCATGCAATAAATCAGACCAATGTTGGAAAATGAACTTCGCTAGTCTGACATTGATATTGTACGCCGAAGGATTAGCAACACGGCGGGTAACCTGATTGAATACCCTGGACGCGACAATCGTAGCAACGATCATTATCATTATCAGGAGAGAACATAGTGCAAAATGCAGGACATATGAAGAAGCCATTTTGTCCTAGTCTTGGTGTTCCTCAGTGACCTGACTGCGGCGACCTTCATGCACCACGAGTTTATCCACCGTTTATACGACTTGAAGGGTAATCCAATAGGAAACATAGCAAGAAAGTAACTTCATTTTCAATAACACTTAATTTTCGTTTATACAATTATGTCCTCATTAAATTTTGCCAGGCCATGATTTGATCATACATATATGATTTGGGAGGCAGACTCCTTACCGTGTCTAGGATATGGTACAATGATAAGACTCCTTACCGTGTCTAGGATATGGTACAATGATAAGACTCCTTACCGTGTCTAGGATATGGTACAATGATGACTCCTTACCGTGTCGAGGATATGGTACAATGATGACTCCTTACCGTGTCTAGGATATGGTACAATGATGACTCCTTACCGTGTCTAGGATATGGTACAATGATGACTCCTTACCGTGTCTAGGATATGGTACAATGATGACTCCTTACCGTGTCTAGGATATGGTACAATGATGACTCCTTACCGTGTCTAGGATATGGTACAATGATAAGACTGATTACCGTGTCTAGGATATGGTACAATGATGACACATTACCGTGTCTAGGATATGGTACAATGATAAGACTCCTTACCGTGTCTAGGATATGGTACAATGATGACTCCCTACCGTGTCTAGGATATGGCACAATGATGACTCCTTACCGTGTCTAGGATATGGTACAATGATGACTCCTTACCGTGTCTAGGATATGGTACAATGATGACTCCTTACCGTGTCTAGGATATGGTACAATGATAAGACTGATTACCGTGTCTAGGATATGGTACAATGATGACACATTACCGTGTCTAGGATATGGTACAATGATAAGACTCCTTACCGTGTCTAGGATATGGTACAATGATGACTCCCTACCGTGTCTAGGATATGGCACAATGATGACTCCTTACCGTGTCTAGGATATGGTACAATGATGACTCCTTACCGTGTCTAGGATATGGTACAATGATAAGACTCCTCACCGTGTCTAGGATATGGTACAATGATAAGACTCCTTACCGTGTCTAGGATATGGTACAATGATAAGACTCCTTACCGTGTCTAGGATATGGTACAATGATGACTCCTTACCGTGTCTAGGATATGGTACAATGATAAGACTCCTCACCGTGTCTAGGATATGGTACAATGATAAGACTCCTTACCGTGTCTAGGATATGGTACAATGATGACTCCTTACCGTGTCTAGGATATGGTACAATGATAAGACTCCTCACCGTGTCTAGGATATGGTACAATGATAAAACTCCTTACCGTGTCTAGGATATGGTACAATGATGACTCCTTACCGTGTCTAGGATATGGTACAATGATAAGACTCCTTACCGTGTGTAGGATATGGTACAATGATAAGACTCCTTACCGTGTCTAGGATATGGTACAATGATAAGAATCCTTACCGTGTCTAGTATATGGTACAATGGTAAGACTCCTTACCGTGTCTAGGATATGGTACAATGATGACTCCTTACCGTGTCTAGGATATGGTACAATGATAAGACTCTTTACCGTGTCTAGGATATGGTACAATGATGACTCATTACCGTGTCTAGGATATGGTACAATGATAAGACTCCTTACAGTGTCTAGGATATGGTATAATGATGACTCCTTACCGTGTCTAGGATATGGCACAATGATGACTCCTTACCGTGTCTAGGATATGGTACAATGATAAGACTCCTTACCGTGTCTAGGATATGGTACAATGATAAGACTCCTCACCGTGTCTAGGATATGGTACAATGATAAGACTCCTTACCGTGTCTAGGATATGGTATAATGATGACTCCTTACCGTGTCTAGGATATGGCACAATGATGACTCCTTACCGTGTCTAGGATATGGTACAATGATAAGACTCCTTACCGTGTCTAGGATATGGTACAATGATAAGACTCCTCACCGTGTCTAGGATATGGTACAATGATAAGACTCCTTACCGTGTCTAGGATATGGTACAATGGTAAGACTCCTTACCGTGTCTAGGATATGGTACAATGATAAGACTCCTTACCTTGTCTAGGATATGGCACAATGGTAAGACTCCTTACCCTGTCTAGGATATGGTACAATGATAAGACTCCTTACCGTGTCTAGGATATGGTACAATGACAAGACTCCTTACCCTGTCTAGGATATGGTACAATTATAAGACTCCTTACCGTGTCTAGGATATGGCACAATGATGAATCCTTACCGTGTCTAGGATATGGTACAATGATAAGACTCCTTACCGTGTCTAGGATATGGTACAATGATAAGACTCCTTACCGTGTCTAGGATATGGTACAATGATAAGACTCCTTACCGTGTCTAGGATATGGTACAATTATAAGACTCCTTACCGTGTCTAGGATATGGCACAATGATGAATCCTTACCGTGTCTAGGATATGGTACAATGATAAGACTCCTTACCGTGTCTAGGATATGGTACAATGATAAGACTCCTTACCGTGTCTAGGATATGGTACAATGATAAGACTCCTTACCGTGTCTAGGATATGGTACAATGATAAGACTCCTTACCGGTTCTAGGATATGGTACAATGGTAAAACTCCTTACCGTGTCTAGGATATGGTACAATGATGACTCCTTACCGTGTCTAGGATATGGTACAATGATGACTCCTTACCCTGTTTAGGATATGGTACAATGATGACTCATTACCGTGTCTAGGATATGGTACAATGATAAGACTCCTTACCGTGTCTAGGATATGGTATAATGATGACTCCTTACCGTGTCTAGGATATTTTACAATGGTAAGACTCCTTACCCTGTCTAGGATATGGTACAATGATAAGACTCCTTACCCTGTCTAGGATATGGTACAATGATAAGACTCCTTACCGTGTCTAGGATATGGTACAATGATAAGACTCCTTACCGTGTCTAGGATATGGCACAATGATGACTCCTTACCGTGTCTAGGATATGGTACAATGATAAGACTCCTTACCGTGTCTAGGATATGGTACAATGATAAGACTCCTTACCGGGTCTAGGATATGGTACAATGGTAAGACTCCTTACCGTGTCTAGGATATGGTACAATGATGACTCCTTACCGTGTCTAGGATATGGTACAATGATGACTCCTTACCCTGTTTAGGATATGGTACAATGATGACTCATAACCGTGTCTAGGATATGGTACAATGATAAGACTCCTTACCGTGTCTAGGATATGATATAATGATGACTCCTTACCGTGTCTAGGATATGGCACAATGATGACTCCTTACCGTGTCTAGATTATGGTACAATGATAAGACTCCTCACCGTGTCTAGGATATGGTACAATGATAAGACTCCTTACCTTGTCTAGGATATGGTACAATGGTAAGACTCCTTACCCTGTCTAGGATATGGTACAATGATAAGACTCCTTACCGTGTCTAGGATATGGTACAATGATAAGACTCCTTACCGTGTCTAGGATATGGTACAATGATGACTCCTTACCGTGTCTAGGATATGGTACAATGATAAGACTCCTTACCCTGTCTAGGATATGGTACAATGATAAGACTCCTTACCGTGTCTAGGATATGGTACAATGATGACTCCTTACCGTGTCTAGGATATGGTACAATGATAAGACTCCTTACCGTGTCTAGGATATGGTACAATGATAAGACTCCTTACCGTGTCTAGGATTTGGTACAATGATGACGCCTTACCGTGTCTAGGATATGGCACAATGATGACTCCTTACCGTGTCTAGGATATGGTACAATGATAAGATTCCTTACCGTGTCTAGGATATGGTACAATGATGAGACCCCTCACCGTGTCTAGGATATGGTACAATGATAAGACTCCTTACCGTGTCTAGGATATGGTACAATGATGACTCATTACCGTGTCTAGGATATGGTACAATGATAAGACTCCTTACCGGGTCTAGGATATGGTACAATGGTAAGACTCCTTACCGTGTCTAGGATATGGTACAATGATAAGACTCCTTACCGTGTCTAGGATATGGTACAATGATGAGACTCCTTACCGTGTCTAGGATATGGTACAATGATAAGACTCCTTACACTGTCTAGGATATGGTACAATGATGACTCATTACCGTGTCTAGGATATGGTACAATGATAAGACTCCTTACCGGGTCTAGGATATGGTACAATGGTAAGACTCCTTACCGTGTCTAGGATATGGTACAATGATGACTCCTTACCGTGTCTAGGATATGGTACAATGATGACTCCTTACCCTGTTTAGGATATGGTACAATGATGACTCCTTACCGTGTCTAGGATATGGTACAATGATAAGACTTCTTACCCTGTCTAGGATATGGTACAATGATAAGACTCCTTACCGTGTCTAGGATATGGTACAATGATAAGATTCCTTACCGTGTCTAGGATATGGTACAATGATGACTCCTTAACGTGTCTAGGATATGGTACAATGATGACTCCTTACCGTGTCTAGGATATGGTACACTGATAAGACTCCTTACCGTGTCCAAGATAAGGTACAATGATGACTCCTTACCGTGTCTAGGATATGGCACAATGATGACTCCTTACCGTGCGTAGGATATGGTACAATGATGACTCCTTACCGTGCGTAGGATATGGTACAATGATGACTCCTTACCGTGTCTAGGATATGGTACAATGATAAGACTGATTACCGTGTCTAGGATATGGTACAATGATGACTCATTACCGTGTCTAGGATATGGTACAATGATAAGATTCCTTACCGTGTCTAGGATATGGTACAATGATGACTCCTTACCGTGTCTAGGATATGGTACAATGATAAGACTCCTTACCGTGTCTAGGATATGTTACAATGATGACTCCTTACCGTGTCTAGGATATGGAACACTGATAAGACTCCTTACCGTGTCTAGGATATGGTACAATGATGACTCCTTACGGTGTCTAGGATATGGTACAATGATGACTCCTTACCGTGCGTAGGATATGGTACAATGATGACTCCTTACCGTGTCTAGGATATGGTACAATGATAAGACTGATTACCGTGTCTAGGATATGGTACAATGATGACTCCTTACCGTGTCTAGGATATGGTACAATGATGATTCCTTACCGTGTCTAGGATATGGTACAATAATAAGACTCCTTACCGTGTCTAGGATATGGTACAATGATAAGACTCCTTACCGGGTCCAGTATATGGTACAATGGTAAAACTCCTTACCGTGTCTAGCATATGGTACAATGATGACTCCTTACCGTGTCTAGGATATGGTACAATGATAAGACTCCTTACCGTGTCTAGGATATGGTACAATGATGACTCATTACCGTGTCTAGGATATGGTACAATGATAAGACTCCTTACCGTGTCTAGGATATGGTACAATGATAAGACTCCTTACCGTGTCTAGGATATGGTACAATGATAAGAATCCTTACCGTGTCTAGTATATGGTACAATGGTAAGACTCCTTACCGTGTCTAGGATATGGTACAATGATAAGACTCCTTACCGTGTCTAGGATATGGTACAATGATAAGACTCTTTACCGTGTCTAGGATATGGAACAATGATGACTCATTACCGTGTCTAGGATATGGTACAATGATAAGACTCCTTACCGTGTCTAGGATATGGTACAATGATGACTCCTTACCGTGTCTAGGATATGGCACAATGATGACTCCTTACCGTGTCTAGGATATGGTACAATGATAAGACTCCTCACCGTGTCTAGGATATGGTACAATAATAAGACTCCTTACCGTGTCTAGGATATGGTACAATGGTAAGACTCCTTACCCTGTCTAGGATATGGCACAATGATAAGACTCCTTACCGTGTCTAGGATATGGTACAATGATAAGACTCCTTACCGTGTCTAGGATATGGGACAATGATGACTCCTTACCGTGTCTAGGATATGGTACAATGATAAGACTCCTTACCGTGTCTAGGATATGGTACAATGATGACTCCTTACCGTGTCTAGGATATGGTACAATGATAAGACTCTTTACCGTGTCTAGGATATGGTACAATGATAAGACTCCTTACCGTGTCTAGGATATGGTACAATGATAAGACTCTTTACCGTGTCTAGGATATGGTACAATGATAAGACTCTTTACCGTGTCTAGGATATGGTACAATGATGACTCCTTACCGTGTCTAGGATATGGTACAATGATAAGACTCTTTACCGTGTCTAGGATATGGTACAATGATAAGACTCCTTACCGTGTCTAGGATATGGTACAATGATAAGACTCTTTACCGTGTCTAGGATATGGTACAATGATAAGACTCCTTACCGTGTCTAGGATATGGTACAATGATAAGACTCCTTACCGTGTCTAGGATATGGTACAATGATAAGACTCCTTACCGGGTCTAGGATATGGTACAATGGTAAGACTTCTTACCGTGTCTAGGATATGGTACAATGATGACTCCTTACCGTGTCTAGGATATGGTACAATGATGACTCCTTACCCTGTTTAGGATATGGTACAATGATGACTCCTTACCGTGTCTAGGATATGGTACAATGATAAGACTCCTTACCCTGTCTAGGATATGGTACAATGATAAGACTCCTTACCGTGTCTAGGATATGGTACAATGATAAGACTCCTTACCGTGTCTAGGATATGGTACAATGATGACTCCTTACCGTGTCGAGGATATGGTACAAATGATGACTCCTTACCGTGTCTAGGATATGGTACAATGATGACTCCTTACCGTGTCTAGGATATGGTACAATGATGACTCCTTACCGTGTCTAGGATATGGTACAATGATAAGACTGATTACCGTGTCTAGGATATGGTACAATGATGACACATTACCGTGTCTAGGATATGGTACAATGATAAGACTCCTTACCGTGTCTAGGATATGGTACAATGATGACTCCCTACCGTGTCTAGGATATGGCAGAATGATGACTCCTTACCGTGTCTAGGATATGGTACAATGATGACTCCTTACCGTGTCTAGGATATGGTACAATGATAAGACTCCTCACCGTGTCTAGGATATGGTACAATGATAAGACTCCTTACCGTGTCTAGGATATGGTACAATGATAAGACTCCTTACCGTGTCTAGGATATGGTACAATGATGACTCCTTACCGTGTCTAGGATATGGTACAATGATAAGACTCCTCACCGTGTCTAGGATATGGTACAATGATAAGACTCCTTACCGTGTCTAGGATATGGTACAATGATGACTCCTTACCGTGTCTAGGATATGGTACAATGATAAGACTCCTCACCGTGTCTAGGATATGGTACAATGATAAAACTCCTTACCGTGTCTAGGATATGGTACAATGATGACTCCTTACCGTGTCTAGGATATGGTACAATGATAAGACTCCTTACCGTGTGTAGGATATGGTACAATGATAAGACTCCTTACCGTGTCTAGGATATGGTACAATGATAAGAATCCTTACCGTGTCTAGTATATGGTACAATGGTAAGACTCCTTACCGTGTCTAGGATATGGTACAATGATGACTCCTTACCGTGTCTAGGATATGGTACAATGATAAGACTCTTTACCGTGTCTAGGATATGGTACAATGATGACTCCTTACCGTGTCTAGGATATGGTACAATGATAAGACTCTTTACCGTGTCTAGGATATGGTACAATGATAAGACTCCTTACCGTGTCTAGGATATGGTACAATGATAAGACTCTTTACCGTGTCTAGGATATGGTACAATGATAAGACTCCTTACCGTGTCTAGGATATGGTACAATGATAAGACTCCTTACCGTGTCTAGGATATGGTACAATGATAAGACTCCTTACCGGGTCTAGGATATGGTACAATGGTAAGACTTCTTACCGTGTCTAGGATATGGTACAATGATGACTCCTTACCGTGTCTAGGATATGGTACAATGATGACTCCTTACCCTGTTTAGGATATGGTACAATGATGACTCCTTACCGTGTCTAGGATATGGTACAATGATAAGACTCCTTACCCTGTCTAGGATATGGTACAATGATAAGACTCCTTACCGTGTCTAGGATATGGTACAATGATAAGACTCCTTACCGTGTCTAGGATATGGTACAATGATGACTCCTTACCGTGTCGAGGATATGGTACAAATGATGACTCCTTACCGTGTCTAGGATATGGTACAATGATGACTCCTTACCGTGTCTAGGATATGGTACAATGATGACTCCTTACCGTGTCTAGGATATGGTACAATGATAAGACTGATTACCGTGTCTAGGATATGGTACAATGATGACACATTACCGTGTCTAGGATATGGTACAATGATAAGACTCCTTACCGTGTCTAGGATATGGTACAATGATGACTCCCTACCGTGTCTAGGATATGGCACAATGATGACTCCTTACCGTGTCTAGGATATGGTACAATGATGACTCCTTACCGTGTCTAGGATATGGTACAATGATAAGACTCCTCACCGTGTCTAGGATATGGTACAATGATAAGACTCCTTACCGTGTCTAGGATATGGTACAATGATAAGACTCCTTACCGTGTCTAGGATATGGTACAATGATGACTCCTTACCGTGTCTAGGATATGGTACAATGATAAGACTCCTCACCGTGTCTAGGATATGGTACAATGATAAGACTCCTTACCGTGTCTAGGATATGGTACAATGATGACTCCTTACCGTGTCTAGGATATGGTACAATGATAAGACTCCTCACCGTGTCTAGGATATGGTACAATGATAAAACTCCTTACCGTGTCTAGGATATGGTACAATGATGACTCCTTACCGTGTCTAGGATATGGTACAATGATAAGACTCCTTACCGTGTGTAGGATATGGTACAATGATAAGACTCCTTACCGTGTCTAGGATATGGTACAATGATAAGAATCCTTACCGTGTCTAGTATATGGTACAATGGTAAGACTCCTTACCGTGTCTAGGATATGGTACAATGATGACTCCTTACCGTGTCTAGGATATGGTACAATGATAAGACTCTTTACCGTGTCTAGGATATGGTACAATGATGACTCATTACCGTGTCTAGGATATGGTACAATGATAAGACTCCTTACAGTGTCTAGGATATGGTATAATGATGACTCCTTACCGTGTCTAGGATATGGCACAATGATGACTCCTTACCGTGTCTAGGATATGGTACAATGATAAGACTCCTTACCGTGTCTAGGATATGGTACAATGATAAGACTCCTCACCGTGTCTAGGATATGGTACAATGATAAGACTCCTTACCGTGTCTAGGATATGGTATAATGATGACTCCTTACCGTGTCTAGGATATGGCACAATGATGACTCCTTACCGTGTCTAGGATATGGTACAATGATAAGACTCCTTACCGTGTCTAGGATATGGTACAATGATAAGACTCCTCACCGTGTCTAGGATATGGTACAATGATAAGACTCCTTACCGTGTCTAGGATATGGTACAATGGTAAGACTCCTTACCGTGTCTAGGATATGGTACAATGATAAGACTCCTTACCTTGTCTAGGATATGGTACAATGGTAAGACTCCTTACCCTGTCTAGGATATGGTACAATGATAAAACTCCTTACCGTGTCTAGGATATGGTACAATGACAAGACTCCTTACCCTGTCTAGGATATGGTACAATTATAAGACTCCTTACCGTGTCTAGGATATGGCACAATGATGAATCCTTACCGTGTCTAGGATATGGTACAATGATAAGACTCCTTACCGTGTCTAGGATATGGTACAATGATAAGACTCCTTACCGTGTCTAGGATATGGTACAATGATAAGACTCCTTACCGTGTCTAGGATATGGTACAATTATAAGACTCCTTACCGTGTCTAGGATATGGCACAATGATGAATCCTTACCGTGTCTAGGATATGGTACAATGATAAGACTCCTTACCGTGTCTAGGATATGGTACAATGATAAGACTCCTTACCATGTCTAGGATATGGTACAATGATAAGACTCCTTACCGTGTCTAGGATATGGTACAATTATAAGACTCCTTACCGTGTCTAGGATATGGCACAATGATGAATCCTTACCGTGTCTAGGATATGGTACAATGATAAGACTCCTTACCGTGTCTAGGATATGGTACAATGATAAGACTCCTTACCGTGTCTAGGATATGGTACAATGATAAGACTCCTTACCGTGTCTAGGATATGGTACAATGATAAGACTCCTTACCGTGTCTAGGATATGGTACAATGATAAGACTCCTTACCGGGTCTAGGATATGGTACAATGGTAAGACTCCTTACCGTGTCTAGGATATGGTACAATGATGACTCCTTACCCTGTCTAGGATATGGTACAATGATGACTCCTTACCCTGTTTAGGATATGGTACAATGATGACTCATAACCGTGTCTAGGATATGGTACAATGATAAGACTCCTTACCGTGTCTAGGATATGATATAATGATGACTCCTTACCGTGTCTAGGATATGGTACAATGATAAGACTCCTCACCGTGTCTAGGATATGGTACAATGATAAGACTCCTTACCTTGTCTAGGATATGGTACAATGGTAAGACTCCTTACCCTGTCTAGGATATGGTACAATGATAAGACTCCTTACCGTGTCTAGGATATGGTACAATGATAAGACTCCTTACCGTGTCTAGGATATGGTACAATGATAAGACTCCTTACCGTGTCTAGGATATGGTACAATGATGACTCCTTACCGTGTCTAGGATATGGTACAATGATAAGACTCCTTACCCTGTCTAGGATATGGTACAATGATAAGACTCCTTACCGTGTCTAGGATATGGTACAATGATGACTCCTTACCGTGTCTAGGATATGGTACAATGATAAGACTCCTTACCGTGTCTAGGATATGGTACAATGATAAGACTCCTTACCGTGTCTAGGATTTGGTACAATGATGACGCCTTACCGTGTCTAGGATATGGCACAATGATGACTCCTTACCGTGTCTAGGATATGGTACAATGATAAGATTCCTTACCGTGTCTAGGATATGGTACAATGATGAGACCCCTCACCGTGTCTAGGATATGGTACAATGATAAGACTCCTTACCGTGTCTAGGATATGGTACAATGATGACTCATTACCGTGTCTAGGATATGGTACAATGATAAGACTCCTTACCGGGTCTAGGATATGGTACAATGGTAAGACTCCTTACCGTGTCTAGGATATGGTACAATGATAAGACTCCTTACCGTGTCTAGGATATGGTACAATGATGAGACTCCTTACCGTGTCTAGGATATGGTACAATGATAAGACTCCTTACACTGTCTAGGATATGGTACAGTGATGACTCATTACCGTGTCTAGGATATGGCACAATGATAAGACTCCTTACCGGGTCTAGGATATGGTACAATGGTAAGACTCCTTACCGTGTCTAGGATATGGTACAATGATGACTCCTTACCGTGTCTAGGATATGGTACAATGATGACTCCTTACCCTGTTTAGGATATGGTACAATGATGACTCCTTACCGTGTCTAGGATATGGTACAATGATAAGACTTCTTACCCTGTCTAGGATATGGTACAATGATAAGACTCCTTACCGTGTCTAGGATATGGTACAATGATAAGATTCCTTACCGTGTCTAGGATATGGTACAATGATGACTCCTTACCGTGTCTAGGATATGGTACAATGATGACTCCTTACCGTGTCTAGGATATGGTACACTGATAAGACTCCTTACCGTGTCCAAGATAAGGTACAATGATGACTCCTTACCGTGTCTAGGATATGGCACAATGATGACTCCTTACCGTGCGTAGGATATGGTACAATGATGACTCCTTACCGTGCGTAGGATATGGTACAATGATGACTCCTTACCGTGTCTAGGATATGGTACAATGATAAGACTGATTACCGTGTCTAGGATATGGTACAATGATGACTCATTACCGTGTCTAGGATATGGTACAATGATAAGATTCCTTACCGTGTCTAGGATATGGTACAATGATGACTCCTTACCGTGTCTAGGATATGGTACAATGATAAGACTCCTTACCGTGTCTAGGATATGTTACAATGATGACTCCTTACCGTGTCTAGGATATGGAACACTGATAAGACTCCTTACCGTGTCTAGGATATGGTACAATGATGACTCCTTACGGTGTCTAGGATATGGTACAATGATGACTCCTTACCGTGCGTAGGATATGGTACAATGATGACTCCTTACCGTGTCTAGGATATGGTACAATGATAAGACTGATTACCGTGTCTAGGATATGGTACAATGATGACTCCTTACCGTGTCTAGGATATGGTACAATGATGATTCCTTACCGTGTCTAGGATATGGTACAATGATAAGACTCCTTACCGTGTCTAGGATATGGTACAATGATAAGACTCCTTACCGGGTCCAGTATATGGTACAATGGTAAAACTCCTTACCGTGTCTAGCATATGGTACAATGATGACTCCTTACCGTGTCTAGGATATGGTACAATGATAAGACTCCTTACCGTGTCTAGGATATGGTACAATGATGACTCATTACCGTGTCTAGGATATGGTACAATGATAAGACTCCTTACCGTGTCTAGGATATGGTACAATGATAAGAATCCTTACCGTGTCTAGTATATGGTACAATGGTAAGACTCCTTACCGTGTCTAGGATATGGTACAATGATAAGACTCCTCACCGTGTCTAGGATATGGTACAATAATAAGACTCTATACCGTGTCTAGGATATGGTACAATGGTAAGACTCCTTACCCTGTCTAGGATATGGCACAATGATAAGACTCCTTACCGTGTCTAGGATATGGTACAATGATAAGACTCCTTACCGTGTCTAGGATATGGGACAATGATGACTCCTTACCGTGTCTAGGATATGGTACAATGATAAGACTCCTTACCGTGTCTAGGATATGGTACAATGATGACTCCTTACCGTGTCTAGGATATGGTACAATGATAAGACTCTTTACCGTGTCTAGGATATGGTACAATGATAAGACTCCTTACCGTGTCTAGGATATGGTACAATGATAAGACTCTTTACCGTGTCTAGGATATGGTACAATGATAAGACTCTTTACCGTGTCTAGGATATGGTACAATGATGACTCCTTACCGTGTCTAGGATATGGTACAATGATAAGACTCTTTACCGTGTCTAGGATATGGTACAATGATAAGACTCCTTACCGTGTCTAGGATATGGTACAATGATAAGACTCTTTACCGTGTCTAGGATATGGTACAATGATAAGACTCCTTACCGTGTCTAGGATATGGTACAATGATAAGACTCCTTACCGTGTCTAGGATATGGTACAATGATAAGTCTCCTTACCGGGTCTAGGATATGGTACAATGGTAAGACTTCTTACCGTGTCTAGGATATGGTACAATGATGACTCCTTACCGTGTCTAGGATATGGTACAATGATGACTCCTTACCCTGTTTAGGATATGGTACAATGATGACTCCTTACCGTGTCTAGGATATGGTACAATGATAAGACTCCTTACCCTGTCTAGGATATGGTACAATGATAAGACTCCTTACCGTGTCTAGGATATGGTACAATGATAAGACTCCTTACCGTGTCTAGGATATGGTACAATGATGACTCCTTACCGTGTCGAGGATATGGTACAAATGATGACTCCTTACCGTGTCTAGGATATGGTACAATGATAAGACTCCTTACCGTGTCTAGGATATGGTACAATGATGACTCCTTACCGTGTCTAGGATATGGTACAATGATGACTCCTTACCGTGTCTAGGATATGGTACAATGATAAGACTGATTACCGTGTCTAGGATATGGTACAATGATGACTCATTACCGTGTCTAGGATATGGTACAATGATAAGACTCCTTACCGTGTCTAGGATATGGTACAATGATGACTCCTTACCGTGTCTAGGATATGGCACAATGATGACTCCTTACCGTGTCTAGGATATGGTACAATGATAAGACTCCTCACCTTGTCTAGGATATGGTACAATGATAAGACTCCTCACCTTGTCTAGGATATGATACAATGATAAGACTCCTTACCGTGTCCAGGATATGGTACAATGATAAGACTCCTTACCGTGTCTAGGATATGGTACAATGATAAGACTCCTCACCGTGTCTAGGATATGGTACAATGATGACTCCTTACCGTGTCGAGGATATGGTACAATGATGACTCCTTACCGTGTCTAGGATATGGTACAATGATGACTCCTTACCGTGTCTAGGATATGGTACAATGATGACTCCTTACCGTGTCTAGGATATGGTACAATGATGACTCCTTACCGTGTCTAGGATATGGTACAATGATAAGACTGATTACCGTGTCTAGGATATGGTACAATGATGACTCATTACCGTGTCTAGGATATGGTACAATGATGACTCCTTACCGTGTCTAGGATATGGTACAATGATAAGACTCCTTACCCTGTCTAGGATATGGTACAATGATTAGACTCCTTACCGTGTCTAGGATATGGTACAATGATAAGACTCCTTACCGTGTCTAGGATATGGTACAATGATGACTCCTTACCGTGTCGAGGATATGGTACAATGATGACTCCTTACCCTGTCTAGGATATGGTACAATGATAAGACTCCTTACCGTGTCTAGGATATGGTACAATGATGATTCCTTACCGTGTCTAGGATATGGTACAATGATGACTCCTTACCGTGTCTAGGATATGGTACAATGATAAGACTGATTACCGTGTCTAGGATATGGTACAATGATGACTCATTACCGTGTCTAGGATATGGTACAATGATAAGACTCCTTACCGTGTCTAGGATATGGTACAATGATGACTCCTTACCGTGTCTAGGATATGGCACAATGATGACTCCTTACCTTGTCTAGGATATGGTACAATGATAAGACTTATTACCGTGTCTAGGATATGGTACAATGATAAGACTCCTCACCGTGTCTAGGATATGGTACAATGATAAGACTCCTTACCGTGTCTAGGATATGGTACAATGATGACTCCTTACCGTGTCTAGGATATGGTACAATGATGACTCCTTACCGTGTCTAGGATATGGTACAATGATAAGACTCCTCACCGTGTCTAGGATATGGTACAATGATAAGACTCCTTACCGTGTCTAGTATATGGTACAATGATAAGACTCCTTACCTTGTCTAGGATATGGTACAATGGTAAGACTCCTTACCCTGTCTAGGATATGGTACAATGATAAGACTCCTTACCGTGTCTAGGATATGGTACAATGATAAGACTCCTTACCGTGTCTAGGATATGGCACAATGATGACTCCTTACCGTGTCTAGGATATGGTACAATGATAAGACTCCTTACCGTGTCTAGGATATGGTACAATGATAAGACTCCTTACCGTGTCTAGGATATGGTACAATGATAAGACTCCTTACCGGGTCTAGGATATGGTACAATGGTAAGACTCCTTACCGTGTCTAGGATATGGTACAATGATGACTCCTTACCCTGTTTAGGATATGGTACAATGATGACTCCTTACCGTGTCTAGGATATGGTACAATGATAAGACTTCTTACCCTGTCTAGGATATGGTACAATGATAAGACTCCTTACCGTGTCTAGGATATGGTACAATGATAAGACTCCTTACCGTGTCTAGGATATGGTACAATGATGATTCCTTACCGTGTCTAGGATATGGTACAATGATGACTCCTTACCGTGTCTAGGATATGGTACACTGATAAGACTCCTTACCGTGTCTAGGATATGGTACAATGATGACACCTTACCGTGTCTAGGATATGGTACAATGATGACTCCTTACCGTGCGTAGGATATGGTACAATGATGACTCCTTACCGTGTCTAGGATATGGTACAATGATGACTCCTTACCGTGCGTAGGATATGGTACAATGATGACTCCTTACCGTGTCTAGGATATGGTACAATGATAAGACTGATTACCGTGTCTAGGATATGGTACAATGATGACTCATTACCGTGTCTAGGATATGGTACAATGATAAGATTCCTTACCGTGTCTAGGATATGGTACAATGATGACTCCTTACCGTGTCTAGGATATGGTACAATGATAAGACTCCTTACCGTGTCTAGGATATGGTACAATGATGACTCCTTACCGTGTCTAGGATATGGTACACTGATAAGACTCCTTACCGTGTCTAGGATATGGTACAATGATGACTCCTTACCGTGTCTAGGATATGGTACAATGATGACTCCTTACCGTGCGTAGGATATGGTACAATGATAAAACTGATTACCGTGTCTAGGATATGGTACAATGATGACTCCTTACCGTGTCTAGGATATGGTACAATGATGATTCCTTACCGTGTCTAGGATATGGTACAATGATAAGACTCCTTACCGTGTCTAGGATATGGTACAATGATAAGACTCCTTACCGGGTCCAGTATATGGCACAATGGTAAGACTCCTTACCGTGTCTAGGATATGGTACAATGATGACTCCTTACCGTGTCTAGGATATGGTACAATGATAAGACTCCTTACCGTGTCTAGGATATGGTACAATGATAAGACTCCTTACCGTGTCAAGGATATGGTACAATGATGACTCATTACCGTGTCTAGGATATGGTACAATGATAAGCCTCCTTACCGTGTCTAGGATATGGTACAATGATAAGACTCCTTACCGTGTCTAGGATATGGTACAATGATAAGAATCCTTACCGTGTCTAGTATATGGTACAATGGTAAGAATCCTTACCGTGTCTAGGATATGGTACAATGATAAGTCTCCTTACCGTGTCTAGGATATGGTACAATGATGACTCCTTACCGTGTCTAGGATATGGTACAATGATAAGACTCTTTACCGTGTCTAGGATATTGAACAATGATGACTCATTACCGTGTCTAGGATATGGTACAATGATAAGACTCCTTACCGTGTCTAGGATATGGTACAATGATGACTCCTTACCGTGTCTAGGATATGGCACAATGATGACTCCTTACCGTGTCTAGGATATGGTACAATGATAAGAATCCTCACCGTGTCTAGGATATGGTACAATAATAAGACTCCTTACCGTGTCTAGGATATGGTACAATGGTAAGACTCCTTACCCTGTCTAAGATATGGCACAATGATAAGACTCCTTACCGTGTCTAGGATATGGTACAATGATAAGACTCCTTACCGTGTCTAGGATATGGGACAATGATGACTCCTTACCGTGTCTAGGATATGGTACAATGATAAAACTCCTTACCGTGTCTAGGATATGGTACAATGATGACTCCTTACCGTGTCTAGGATATGGTACAATGATAAGACTCCTTACCGTGTCTAGGATATGGTACAATGATGACTCCTTACCGTGTCTAGGATATGGTACAATGATAAGATTCCTTACCGTGTCTAGGATATGGTACAATGATAAGACTCCTTACCGTGTCTAGGATATGGTACAATGATAAGACTCCTTACCGGGTCTAGGATATGGTACAATGGTAAGACTCCTTACTGTGTCTAGGATATGGTACAATGATGACTCCTTACCGTGTCTAGGATATGGTACAATGATGACTCCTTACCCTGTTTAGGATATGGCACAATGATGACTCCTTACCGTGTCTAGGATATGGTACAATGATAAGACTCCTTACCCTGTCTAGGATATGGTACAATGATAAGACTCCTTACCGTGTCTAGGATATGGTACAATGATAAGACTCCTTACCGTGTCTAGGATATGGTACAATGATGACTCCTTACCGTGTCGAGGATATGGTACAATGATGACTCCTTACCGTGTCTAGGATATGGTACAATGATAAGACTCCTTACCGTGTCTAGGATATGGTACAATGATGACTCCTTACCGTGTCTAGGATATGTTACAATGATGACTCCTTACCGTGTCTAGGATATGGTACAATGATGACTCCTTACCATGTCTAGAATATGGTACAATGATAAGACTGATTACCGTTTCTAGGATATGGTACAATGATGACTCATTACCGTGTCTAGGATATGGTACAATGATAAGACTCCTTACCGTGTCTAGGATATGGTACAATGATGACTCCTTACCGTGTCTAGGATATGGCACAATGATGACTCTTTACCGTGTCTAGGATATGGTACAATGATAAGACTCCTCACCGTGTCTAGGATATGGTACAATGATCAGACTCCTTACCCTGTCTAGGATATGGTACAATGATAAGACTCCTCACCGTGTCTAGGATATGGCACAATGATGACTCCTTACCGTGTCTAGGATATGGTACAATGATAAGACTCCTCACCGTGTCTAGGATATGGTACAATGATAAGACTCCTTACCGTGTCTAGGATATGGTACAATGATAAGACTCCTTACCGTGTCTAGGATATGGTACAATGATAAGACTCCTTACCGTGTCTAGGATATGGTACAATGATAAGACTCCTTACCGGGTCTAGGATATGGTACAATGGTAAGACTCCTTACCGTGTCTAGGATATGGTACAATGATGACTCCTTACCGTGTCTAGGATATGGTACAATGATGACTCCTTACCGTGCGTAGGATATGGTACAATGATGACTCCTTACCGTGTCTAGGATATGGTACAATGATAAGACTTCTTACCCTGTCTAGGATATGGTACAATGATAAGACTCCTTACCGTGTCTAGGATATGGTACAATGATAAGACTCCTTACCGTGTCTAGGATATGGTACAATGATGACTCCTTACCGTGTCTAGGATATGGTACAATGATGACTCCTTACCGTGTCTAGGATATGGTACACTGATAAGACTCCTTACCGTGTCTAGGATATGGTACAATGATGACTCCTTACCGTGTCTAGGATATGGTACAATGATGACTCCTTACCGTGCGTAGGATATGGTACAATGATGACTCCTTACCGTGTCTAGGATATGGTACAATGATAAGACTGATTACCGTGTCTAGGATATGGTACAATGATGACTCATTACCGTGTCTAGGATATGGTACAATGATAAGATTCCTTACCGTGTCTAGGATATGGTACAATGATGACTCCTTACCGTGTCTAGGATATGGTACAATGATAAGACTCCTTATCGTGTCTAGGATATGGTACAATGATGACTCCTTACCGTGTCTAGGATATGGTAAAATGATAAGACTCCTTACCGTGTCCAGGATATGGTACAATGATAAGACTCCTTACCGGGTCTAGTATATGGTACAATGGTAAGACTCCTTACCGTGTCTAGGATATGGGACAATGATGACTCCTTACCGTGTCTAGGATATGGTACAATGATAAAACTCCTTACCGTGTCTAGGATATGGTACAATGATGACTCCTTACCGTGTCTAGGATATGGTACAATGATAAGACTCCTTACCGTGTCGAGGATATGGTACAATGATGACTCCTTACCGTGTCTAGGATATGGTACAATGATAAGACTCCTTACCGTGTCTAGGATATGGTACAATGATAAGACTCCTTACCGTGTCTAGGATATGGTACAATGATAAGACTCCTTACCGGGTCTAGGATATGGTACAATGGTAAGACTCCTTACCGTGTCTAGGATATGGTACAATGATGACTCCTTACCGTGTCTAGGATATGGTACAATGATGACTCCTTACCCTGTTTAGGATATGGTACAATGATGACTCCTTACCGTGTCTAGGATATGGTACAATGATAAGACTCCTTACCGTGTCTAGGATATGGTACAATGATAAGACTCCTTACCGTGTCTAGGATATGGTACAATGATAAGACTCCTTACCGTGTCTAGGATATTGTACAATGATGACTCCTTACCGTGTCGAGGATATGGTACAATGATGACTCCTTACCGTGTCTAGGATATGGTACAATGATAAGACTCCTTACCGTGTCTAGGATATGGTACAATGATGACTCCTTACCGTGTCTAGGATATGGTACAATGATGACTCCTTACCGTGTCTAGGATATGGTACAATGATGACTCCTTACCATGTCTAGAATATGGTACAATGATAAGACTGATTACCGTGTCTAGGATATGGTACAATGATGACTCATTACCGTGTCTAGGATATGGTACAATGATAAGACTCCTTACCGTGTCTAGGATATGGTACAATGATGACTCCTTACCGTGTCTAGGATATGGCACAATGATGACTCTTTACCGTGTCTAGGATATGGTACAATGATAAGACTCCTCACCGTGTCTAGGATATGGTACAATGATCAGACTCCTTACCCTGTCTAGGATATGGTACAATGATAAGACTCCTCACCGTGTCTAGGATATGGCACAATGATGACTCCTTACCGTGTCTAGGATATGGTACAATGATAAGACTCCTCACCGTGTCTAGGATATGGTACAATGATAAGACTCCTTACCGTGTCTAGGATATGGTACAATGATAAGACTCCTCACCGTGTCTAGGATATGGTACAATGATAAGACTCCTTACCGTGTCTAGGATATGGTACAATGATGACTCCTTACCGTGTCTAGGATATGGTACAATGATAAGACTCCTTACCGTGTGTAGGATATGGTACAATGATAAGACTCCTTACCGTGTCTAGGATATGGTACAATGATAAGAATCCTTACCGTGTCTAGTATATGGTACAATGGTAAGACTCCTTACCGTGTCTAGGATATGGTACAATGATGATTCCTTACCGTGTCTAGGATATGGTACAATGATAAGACTCTTTACCGTGTCTAGGATATGGTACAATGATGACTCATTACCGTGTCTAGGATATGGTACAATGATAAGACTCCTTACCGTGTCTAGGATATGGCACAATGATGACTCCTTACCGTGTCTAGGATATGGTACAATGATAAGACTCCTCACCGTGTCTAGGATATGGTACAATGATAAGACTCCTTACCTTGTCTAGGATATGGTACAATGGTAAGACTCCTTACCTGTCTAGGATATGGTACAATGATAAGACTCCTTACCGTGTCTAGGATATGGTACAATGATAAGACTCCTTACCGTGTCTAGGATATGGCACAATGATGACTCCTTACCGTGTCTAGGATATGGTACAATGATAAGACTCCTTACCGTGTCTAGGATATGGTACAATGATAAGACTCCTTACCGTGTCTAGGATATGGTACAATGATAAGACTCCTTACCGGGTCTAGGATATGGTACAATGGTAAGACTCCTTACCGTGTCTAGGATATGGTACAATGATGACTCCTTACCGTGTCTAGGATATGGTACAATGATGACTCCTTACCCTGTTTAGGATATGGTACAATGATGACTCCTTACCGTGTCTAGGATATGGTACAATGATAAGACTTCTTACCCTGTCTAGGATATGGTACAATGATAAGACTCCTTACCGTGTCTAGGATATGGTACAATGATAAGACTCCTCACCGTGTCTAGGATATGGTACAATGATAAGACTCCTTACCGTGTCTAGGATATGGTACAATGATAAGACTCCTCACCGTGTCTAGGATATGGTACAATGATAAGACTCCTTACCGTGTCTAGGATATGGTACAATGATGACTCCTTACCGTGTCTAGGATATGGTACAATGATAAGACTCCTTACCGTGTGTAGGATATGGTACAATGATAAGACTCCTTACCGTGTCTAGGATATGGTACAATGATAAGAATCCTTACCGTGTCTAGTATATGGTACAATGGTAAGACTCCTTACCGTGTCTAGGATATGGTACAATGATGATTCCTTACCGTGTCTAGGATATGGTACAATGATAAGACTCTTTACCGTGTCTAGGATATGGTACAATGATGACTCATTACCGTGTCTAGGATATGGTACAATGATAAGACTCCTTACCGTGTCTAGGATATGGCACAATGATGACTCCTTACCGTGTCTAGGATATGGTACAATGATAAGACTCCTCACCGTGTCTAGGATATGGTACAATGATAAGACTCCTTACCTTGTCTAGGATATGGTACAATGGTAAGACTCCTTACCTGTCTAGGATATGGTACAATGATAAGACTCCTTACCGTGTCTAGGATATGGTACAATGATAAGACTCCTTACCGTGTCTAGGATATGGCACAATGATGACTCCTTACCGTGTCTAGGATATGGTACAATGATAAGACTCCTTACCGTGTCTAGGATATGGTACAATGATAAGACTCCTTACCGTGTCTAGGATATGGTACAATGATAAGACTCCTTACCGGGTCTAGGATATGGTACAATGGTAAGACTCCTTACCGTGTCTAGGATATGGTACAATGATGACTCCTTACCGTGTCTAGGATATGGTACAATGATGACTCCTTACCCTGTTTAGGATATGGTACAATGATGACTCCTTACCGTGTCTAGGATATGGTACAATGATAAGACTTCTTACCCTGTCTAGGATATGGTACAATGATAAGACTCCTTACCGTGTCTAGGATATGGTACAATGATAAGACTCCTTACCGTGTCTAGGATATGGTACAATGATGACTCCTTACCGTGTCTAGGATATGGTACAATGATGACTCCTTACCGTGTCTAGGATATGGTACACTGATAAGACTCCTTACCGTGTCTAGGATATGGTACAATGATGACTCCTTACCGTGTCTAGGATATGGTACAATGATGACTCCTTACCGTGCGTAGGATATGGTACAATGATGACTCCTTACCGTGTCTAGGATATGGTACAATGATAAGACTGATTACCGTGTCTAGGATATGGTACAATGATGACTCATTACCGTGTCTAGGATATGGTACAATGATAAGATTCCTTACCGTGTCTAGGATGTGGTACAATGATGACTCCTTACCGTGTCTAGGATATGGTACAATGATGACTCCTTACCGTGTCTAGGATATGGTACAATGATAAGACTCCTTATCGTGTCTAGGATATGGTACAATGATAAGACTCTTTATCGTGTCTAGGATATGGTACAATGATGACTCCTTACCGTGTCTAGGATATGGTACAATGATGACTCCTTACCGTGTCTAGGTTATGGTACAATGATGACTCCTTACCGTGTCTAGGATATGGTACAATGATGACTCCTTACCGTGCGTAGGATATGGTACAATGATGACTCCTTACCGTGTCTAGGATATGGTACAATGATAAGACTGATTACCGTGTCTAGGATATGGTACAATGATGACTCATTACCGTGTCTAGGATATGGTACAATGATGACTCCTTACCGTGCGTAGGATATGGTACAATGATGACTCCTTACCGTGTCTAGGATATGGTACAATGATGACTCCTTACCGTGCGTAGGATATGGTACAATGATGACTCCTTACCGTGTCTAGGATATGGTACAATGATAAGACTGATTACCGTGTCTAGGATATGGTACAATGATGGCTCATTACCGTGTCTAGGATATGGTACAATGATAAGATTCCTTACCGTGTCTAGGATATGGTACAATGATGACTCCTTACCGTGTCTAGGATATGGTACAATGATAAGACTCCTTATCGTGTCTAGGATATGGTACAATGATGACTCATTACCGTGTCTAGGATATGGTAAAATGATAAGACTCCTTACCGTGTCCAGGATATGGTACAATGATAAGACTCGTTACCGGGTCTAGTATATGGTACAATGGTAAGACTCCTTACCGTGTCTAGGACATGGGACAATGATGACTCCTTACCGTGTCTAGGATATGGTACAATGATAAAACTCCTTACCGTGTCTAGGATATGGTACAATGATGACTCCTTACCGTGTCTAGGATATGGTACAATGATAAGACTCCTTACCGTGTCGAGGATATGGTACAATGATGACTCCTTACCGTGTCTAGGATATGGTACAATGATAAGACTCCTTACCGTGTCTAGGATATGGTACAATGATAAGACTCCTTACCGTGTCTAGGATATGGTACAATGATAAGACTCCTTACCGGGTCTAGGATATGGTACAATGGTAAGACTCCTTACCGTGTCTAGGATATGGTACAATGATGACTCCTTACCGTGTCTAGGATATGGTACAATGATGACTCTTTACCCTGTTTAGGATATGGTACAATGATGACTCCTTACCGTGTCTAGGATATGGTACAATGATAAGACTCCTTACCGTGTCTAGGATATGGTACAATGATAAGACTCCTTACCGTGTCTAGGATATGGTACAATGATAAGACTCCTTACCGTGTCTAGGATATTGTACAATGATGACTCCTTACCGTGTCGAGGATATGGTACAATGATGACTCCTTACCGTGTCTAGGATATGGTACAATGATAAGACTCCTTACCGTGTCTAGGATATGGTACAATGATGACTCCTTACCGTGTCTAGGATATGGTACAATGATGACTCCTTACCGTGTCTAGGATATGGTACAATGATGACTCCTTACCATGTCTAGAATATGGTACAATGATAAGACTGATTACCGTGTCTAGGATATGGTACAATGATGACTCATTACTGTGTCTAGGATATGGTACAATGATAAGACTCCTTGCCGTGTCTAGGATATGGTACAATGATGACTCCTTACCGTGTCTAGGATATGGCACAATGATGACTCTTTACCGTGTCTAGGATATGGTACAATGATAAGACTCCTCACCGTGTCTAGGATATGGTACAATGATCAGACTCCTTACCCTGTCTAGGATATGGTACAATGATAAGACTCCTCACCGTGTCTAGGATATGGCACAATGATGACTCCTTACCGTGTCTAGGATATGGTACAATGATAAGACTCCTCACCGTGTCTAGGATATGGTACAATGATAAGACTCCTTACCGTGTCTAGGATATGGTACAATGATAAGACTCCTCACCGTGTCTAGGATATGGTACAATGATAAGACTCCTTACCGTGTCTAGGATATGGTACAATGATGCCTCCTTACCGTGTCTAGGATATGGTACAATGATAAGACTCCTTACCGTGTGTAGGATATGGTACAATGATAAGACTCCTTACCGTGTCTAGGATATGCTACAATGATAAGAATCCTTACCGTGTCTAGTATATGGTACAATGGTAAGACTCCTTACCGTGTCTAGGATATGGTACAATGATGATTCCTTACCGTGTCTAGGATATGGTACAATGATAAGACTCTTTACCGTGTCTAGGATATGGCACAATGATGACTCATTACCGTGTCTAGGATATGGTACAATGATAAGACTCCTTACCGTGTCTAGGATATGGCACAATGATGACTCCTTACCGTGTCTAGGATATGGTACAATGATAAGACTCCTCACCGTGTCTAGGATATGGTACAATGATAAGACTCCTTACCTTGTCTAGGATATGGTACAATGGTAAGACTCCTTACCTGTCTAGGATATGGTACAATGATAAGACTCCTTACCGTGTCTAGGATATGGTACAATGATAAGACTCCTTACCGTGTCTAGGATATGGCACAATGATGACTCCTTACCGTGTCTAGGATATGGTACAATGATAAGACTCCTTACCGTGTCTAGGATATGGTACAATGATAAGACTCCTTACCGTGTCTAGGATATGGTACAATGATAAGACTCCTTACCGGGTCTAGGATATGGTACAATGGTAAGACTCCTTACCGTGTCTAGGATATGGTACAATGATGACTCCTTACCGTGTCTAGGATATGGTACAATGATGACTCCTTACCCTGTTTAGGATATGGTACAATGATGACTCCTTACCGTGTCTAGGATATGGTACAATGATAAGACTTCTTACCCTGTCTAGGATATGGTACAATGATAAGACTCCTTACCGTGTCTAGGATATGGTATAATGATAAGACTCCTTACCGTGTCTAGGATATGGTACAATGATGACTCCTTACCGTGTCTAGGATATGGTACAATGATGACTCCTTACCGTGTCTAGGATATGGTACACTGATAAGACTCCTTACCGTGTCTAGGATATGGTACAATGATGACTCCTTACCGTGTCTAGGATATGGTACAATGATGACTCCTTACCGTGCGTAGGATATGGTACAATGATGACTCCTTACCGTGTCTAGGATATGGTACAATGATAAGATTGATTACCGTGTCTAGGATATGGTACAATGATGACTCATTACCGTGTCTAGGATATGGTACAATGATAAGATTCCTTACCGTGTCTAGGATGTGGTACAATGATGACTCCTTACCGTGTCTAGGATATGGTACAATGATGACTCCTTACCGTGTCTAGGATATGGTACAATGATAAGACTCCTTATCGTGTCTAGGATATGGTACAATGATAAGACTCCTTATCGTGTCTCGGATATGGTACAATGATGACTCCTTACCGTGTCTAGGATATGGTAAAATGACAAGACTCCTTACCGTGTCCAGGATATGGTACAATGATAAGACTCCTTACCGGGTCTAGTATATGGTACAATGGTAAGACTCCTTACCGTGTCTAGGATATGGTACAATGATGACTCCTTACCGTGTCTAGGATATGGTACAATGATGACTCCTTACCGTGTCTAGGATATGGTACAATGATGACTCCTTACCGTGCGTAGGATAAGGTACAATGATGAATCCTTACCGTGTCTAGGATATGGTACAATGATAAGACTGATTACCGTGTCTAGGATATGGTACAATGATGACTCATTACCGTGTCTAGGATATGGTACAATGATAAGATTCCTTACCGTGTCTAGGATATGTTACAATGATGATTTCTTACTGTGTCTAGGATATGGTACTATGATAAGACTCCTTACCGTGTCTAGGATATGGTACAATGATAAGACTCCTTACCGTGTCTAGGATATGGTACAATGATGACTCCTTACCGTGTCTAGGATATGGTACAATGATAAGACTCCTTACCGTGTCTAGGATATGGTACAATGATAAGACTCCTTACCGGGTCTAGTATATGGTACAATGGTAAGACTCCTTACCGTGTCTAGGATATGGTACAATGATGACTCCTTACCGTGTCTAGGATATGGTACAATGATAAGACTCCTTACCGTGTCTAGGGTATGGTACAATGATAAGACTCCTTACCGTGTCTAGGATATGGTACAATGATAAGACTCCTTACCGAGTCTAGAATATGGTACAATGATGACTCCTTACCGTGTCTAGGATATGGTACAATGATGACTCCTTACCTTGTTTAGGATATGATACAATGATGACTCCTTACCCTGTTTAGGATATGGTACAATGATGACTCTTTACCCTGTCTAGGATATGGTACAATGATAAGACTCCTTACCCTGTCTAGGATATGGTACAGTGATAAGACTCCTTACCGTGTCTAGGATGTGGTACAATGATAAGACTCCTTACCGTGTCTAGGATATGGTACAATGATGACTCCTTACCGTGTCTAGGATATGGTACCATGATAAGACTCCTTACCGTGTCTAGTATATGGTACAATGGTAAGACTCCTTACCGTGTCTAGGATATGGTACAATGATGACTCCTTACCGTGTCTAGGATATGGTACAATGATGACTCCTTACCGTGTCTAGGATATGGTACAATGATGACTCCTTACCGTGTCTAGGATATGGTACAATGATAAGACTGATTACCGTGTCTAGGATATGGTACAATGATGACTCATTACCGTGTCTAGGATATGGTACAATGATAAGATTCCTTACCGTGTCTAGGATATGTTACAATGATGATTCCTTACCGTGTCTAGGATATGGTAGAATGATAAGACTCCTTACCGTGTCTAGGATATGGTACAATGATAAGACTCCTTACCGTGTCTAGGATATGGTACAATGATGACTCTTTACCGTGTCTAGGATATGGTACAATGATAAGACTCCTTACCGGGTCTAGTATATGGTACAATGGTAAGACTCCTTACCGGGTCTAGGATATGGTACAATGATGACTCCTTACCGTGTCCAGGATATGGTACAATGATAAGACTCCTTACCGGGTCTAGTATATGGTACAATGGTAAGACTCCTTACCGGGTCTAGGATATGGTACAATGATGACTCCTTACCGTGTCCAGGATATGGTACAATGATAAGACTCCTTACCGAGTCTAGAATATGGTACAATGATGACTCCTTACCGTGTCTAGGATATGATACAATGATGACTCCTTACCCTGTGAAGGATATGGTACAATGATGACTCCTTACCCAGTTTAGGATATGGTACAATGATGACTCCTTACCCTGTCTAGGATATGGTACAATGATAAGACTCCTTACCCTGTCTAGGATATGGTAGAGTGATAAGACTCCTTACCGTGTCTAGGATGTGGTACTATGATAAGACTCCTTACCGTGTCTAGGATATGGTACAATGATGACTCCTTACCGTGTCTAGGATATGGTACCATGATAAGACTCCTTACCGTGTCTAGGATATGGTACAGTGATAAGACTCCTTACCGTGTCTAGGATATGGTACAATGATGACTCCTTACCGTGTCTAGGATATGGTACAATGATGACTCCTGACCGTGTCTAGGATATGGTACAATGATGACTCCTTACCGTGTCTGGGATATGGTACAATGATGACTCATTACCGTGTCTAGGATATTGTACAATGGTAAGACTCCTTACCGTGTCTAGGATATGGTACAATGATGACTCCTTACCGTGTCTAGGATATGATACAATGATAAGACTCCTTACCGTGTCTAGGATATGGTACAATGATAAGACTCCTTACCGGGTCCAGTATATGGTACAATGGTAAGACTCCTTACCGTGTCTAGGATATGGTACAATGATGACTCCTTACCGTGTCTAGGATATGGTACAATGATAAGACTCTTTACCGTGTCTAGGATATGGTACAATGATGACTCCTTACCGTGTCTAGGATATGGTGCAATGATAAGACTCCTTACCGTGTCTAGGATATGGTACAATGATAAGACTCCTTACCGTGTCTAGGATATGGTACAATGGTAAGACTCCTTACCGTGTCTAGGATATGCTACAATGATAAGACTCCTTACCGTGTCTAGGATATGCTACAATGATAAGACTCCTTACCGTGTCTAGGATATGGTACAATGATAAGATTCCTTACCGGGTCTAGTATATGGTACAATGGTAAGACTCCTTACCGTGTCTAGGATATGGTACAATGATGAATCCTTACCGTGTCTAGGATATGGTACAATGATAAGACTCCTTACCGTGTCTAGGATATGGTACAATGATGACTCATTAACGTGTCTAGGATATGGTACAATGATAAGACTCCTTACCGTGTCTAGGATATGGTACAATGATAAGACTCCTTACCCTGTCTAGGATATGGTACAATGATAAGACTCCTTACCTTGTCTAGGATATGGTACAATGGTAAGACTCCTTACCCTGTCTAGGATATGGTACTATGATAAGACTCCTTACCTTGTCTAGGATATGGTACAATGATAAGACTCCTTACCCTGTCTAGGATATGGTACAATGATAAGACTCCTTACCGTGTCTAGGATATGGTACAATGGTAAGACTCCTTACCGTGTCTAGGATATGGTACAATGATGACTCCTTACCGTGTCTAGGATATGGTACAATGATAAGACTCCTTATCGTGTCCAGGATATGGTACAATGATAAGACTCCTTACCGTGTCTAGGATATGGTACAATGATAAGACTCCTTACCCCGTCTAGGATATGGTACAATGATAAGACTCCTTACCTTGTCTAGGATATGGTACAATGGTAAGACTCCTTACCCTGTCTAGGATATGGTACAATGATAAGACTCCTTATCCTGTCTAGGATATGGTACAATGATAAGACTCCTTACCGTGTCTAGGATATGGTACAATGATGACTCCTTACCCTGTCTAGGATATGGTACAATGATGACTCCTTACCGTGTCTAGGATATGGTACAATGATAAGACTCCTTACCGTGTCTAGGATATGGTACAATGATGACTCCTTACCGTGTCTAGGATATGGTACAATGATAAGACTCCTTACCGTGTGTAGGATATGGTACAATGATAAGACTCCTTACCGTGTCTAGGATATGGTACAATGATAAGAATCCTTACCGTGTCTAGTATATGGTACAATGGTAAGACTCCTTACCGTGTCTAGGATATGGTACAATGATGATTCCTTACCGTGTCTAGGATATGGTACAATGATAAGACTCTTTACCGTGTCTAGGATATGGCACAATGATGACTCATTACCGTGTCTAGGATATGGTACAATGATAAGACTCCTTACCGTGTCTAGGATATGGCACAATGATGACTCCTTACCGTGTCTAGGATATGGTACAATGATAAGACTCCTCACGGTGTCTAGGATATGGTACAATGATAAGACTCCTTACCTTGTCTAGGATATGGTACAATGGTAAGACTCCTTACCTGTCTAGGATATGGTACAATGATCAGACTCCTTACCGTGTCTAGGATATGGTACAATGATAAGACTCCTTACCGTGTCTAGGATATGGCACAATGATGACTCCTTACCGTGTCTAGGATATGGTACAATGATAAGACTCCTTACCGTGTCTAGGATATGGTACAATGATAAGACTCCTTACCGTGTCTAGGATATGGTACAATGATAAGACTCCTTACCGGGTCTAGGATATGGTACAATGGTAAGACTCCTTACCGTGTCTAGGATATGGTACAATGATGACTCCTTACCGTGTCTAGGATATGGTACAATGATGACTCCTTACCCTGTTTAGGATATGGTACAATGATGACTCCTTACCGTGTCTAGGATATGGTACAATGATAAGACTTCTTACCCTGTCTAGGATATGGTACAATGATAAGACTCCTTACCGTGTCTAGGATATGGTATAATGATAAGACTCCTTACCGTGTCTAGGATATGGTACAATGATGACTCCTTACCGTGTCTAGGATATGGTACAATGATGACTCCTTACCGTGTCTAGGATATGGTACACTGATAAGACTCCTTACCGTGTCTAGGATATGGTACAATGATGACTCCTTACCGTGTCTAGGATATGGTACAATGATGACTCCTTACCGTGCGTAGGATATGGTACAATGATGACTCCTTACCGTGTCTAGGATATGGTACAATGATAAGACTGATTACCGTGTCTAGGATATGGTACAATGATGACTCATTACCGTGTCTAGGATATGGTACAATGATAAGATTCCTTACCGTGTCTAGGATGTGGTACAATGATGACTCCTTACCGTGTCTAGGATATGGTACAATGATGACTCCTTACCGTGTCTAGGATATGGTACAATGATAAGACTCCTTATCGTGTCTAGGATATGGTACAATGATAAGACTCCTTATCGTGTCTAGGATATGGTACAATGATGACTCCTTACCGTGTCTAGGATATGGTAAAATGATAAGACTCCTTACCGTGTCCAGGATATGGTACAATGATAAGACTCCTTACCGGGTCTAGTATATGGTACAATGGTAAGACTCCTTACCGTGTCTAGGATATGGTACAATGATGACTCCTTACCGTGTCTAGGATATGGTACAATGATGACTCCTTACCGTGTCTAGGATATGGTACAATGATGACTCCTTACCGTGCGTAGGATAAGGTACAATGATGAATCCTTACCGTGTCTAGGATATGGTACAATGATAAGACTGATTACCGTGTCTAGGATATGGTACAATGATGACTCATTACCGTGTCTAGGATATGGTACAATGATAAGATTCCTTACCGTGTCTAGGATATGTTACAATGATGATTTCTTACCGTGTCTAGGATATGGTACTATGATAAGACTCCTTACCGTGTCTAGGATATGGTACAATGATAAGACTCCTTACCGTGTCTAGGATATGGTACAATGATGACTCCTTACCGTGTCTAGGATATGGTACAATGATAAGACTCCTTACCGTGTCTAGGATATGGTACAATGATAAGACTCCTTACCGGGTCTAGTATATGGTACAATGGTAAGACTCCTTACCGTGTCTAGGATATGGTACAATGATGACTCCTTACCGTGTCTAGGATATGGTACAATGATAAGACTCCTTACCGTGTCTAGGGTATGGTACAATGATAAGACTCCTTACCGTGTCTAGGATATGGTACAATGATAAGACTCCTTACCGAGTCTAGAATATGGTACAATGATGACTCCTTACCGTGTCTAGGATATGGTACAATGATGACTCCTTACCTTGTTTAGGATATGATACAATGATGACTCCTTACCCTGTTTAGGATATGGTACAATGATGACTCTTTACCCTGTCTAGGATATGGTACAATGATAAGACTCCTTACCCTGTCTAGGATATGGTACAATGATGACTCCTTACCGTGTCTAGGATATGGTACCATGATAAGACTCCTTACCGTGTCTAGTATATGGTACAATGGTAAGACTCCTTACCGTGTCTAGGATATGGTACAATGATGACTCCTTACCGTGTCTAGGATATGGTACAATGATGACTCCTTACCGTGTCTAGGATATGGTACAATGATGACTCCTTACCGTGTCTAGGATATGGTACAATGATAAGACTGATTACCGTGTCTAGGATATGGTACAATGATGACTCCTTACCGTGTCTAGGATATGGTACAATGATGACTCCTTACCGTGCGTAGGATAAGGTACAATGATGAATCCTTACCGTGTCTAGGATATGGTACAATGATAAGACTGATTACCGTGTCTAGGATATGGTACAATGATGACTCATTACCGTGTCTAGGATATGGTACAATGATAAGATTCCTTACCGTGTCTAGGATATGTTACAATGATGATTTCTTACCGTGTCTAGGATATGGTACTATGATAAGACTCCTTACCGTGTCTAGGATATGGTACAATGATAAGACTCCTTACCGTGTCTAGGATATGGTACAATGATGACTCCTTACCGTGTCTAGGATATGGTACAATGATAAGACTCCTTACCGTGTCTAGGATATGGTACAATGATAAGACTCCTTACCGGGTCTAGTATATGGTACAATGGTAAGACTCCTTACCGTGTCTAGGATATGGTACAATGATGACTCCTTACCGTGTCTAGGATATGGTACAATGATAAGACTCCTTACCGTGTCTAGGGTATGGTACAATGATAAGACTCCTTACCGTGTCTAGGATATGGTACAATGATAAGACTCCTTACCGAGTCTAGAATATGGTACAATGATGACTCCTTACCGTGTCTAGGATATGGTACAATGATGACTCCTTACCTTGTTTAGGATATGATACAATGATGACTCCTTACCCTGTTTAGGATATGGTACAATGATGACTCTTTACCCTGTCTAGGATATGGTACAATGATAAGACTCCTTACCCTGTCTAGGATATGGTACAGTGATAAGACTCCTTACCGTGTCTAGGATGTGGTACAATGATAAGACTCCTTACCGTGTCTAGGATATGGTACAATGATGACTCCTTACCGTGTCTAGGATATGGTACCATGATAAGACTCCTTACCGTGTCTAGTATATGGTACAATGGTAAGACTCCTTACCGTGTCTAGGATATGGTACAATGATGACTCCTTACCGTGTCTAGGATATGGTACAATGATGACTCCTTACCGTGTCTAGGATATGGTACAATGATGACTCCTTACCGTGTCTAGGATATGGTACAATGATAAGACTGATTACCGTGTCTAGGATATGGTACAATGATGACTCATTACCGTGTCTAGGATATGGTACAATGATAAGATTCCTTACCGTGTCTAGGATATGTTACAATGATGATTCCTTACCGTGTCTAGGATATGGTACAATGATAAGACTCCTTACCGTGTCTAGGATATGGTACAATGATAAGACTCCTTACCGTGTCTAGGATATGGTACAATGATGACTCCTTACCGTGTCTAGGATATGGTACAATGATAAGACTGATTACCGTGTCTAGGATATGGTACAATGATGACTCATTACCGTGTCTAGGATATGGTACAATGATAAGATTCCTTACCGTGTCTAGGATGTGGTACAATGATGACTCCTTACCGTGTCTAGGATATGGTACAATGATGACTCCTTACCGTGTCTAGGATATGGTACAATGATAAGACTCCTTATCGTGTCTAGGATATGGTACAATGATAAGACTCCTTATCGTGTCTAGGATATGGTACAATGATGACTCCTTACCGTGTCTAGGATATGGTAAAATGATAAGACTCCTTACCGTGTCCAGGATATGGTACAATGATAAGACTCCTTACCGGGTCTAGTATATGGTACAATGGTAAGACTCCTTACCGTGTCTAGGATATGGTACAATGATGACTCCTTACCGTGTCTAGGATATGGTACAATGATGACTCCTTACCGTGTCTAGGATATGGTACAATGATGACTCCTTACCGTGCGTAGGATAAGGTACAATGATGAATCCTTACCGTGTCTAGGATATGGTACAATGATAAGACTGATTACCGTGTCTAGGATATGGTACAATGATGACTCATTACCGTGTCTAGGATATGGTACAATGATAAGATTCCTTACCGTGTCTAGGATATGTTACAATGATGATTTCTTACCGTGTCTAGGATATGGTACTATGATAAGACTCCTTACCGTGTCTAGGATATGGTACAATGATAAGACTCCTTACCGTGTCTAGGATATGGTACAATGATGACTCCTTACCGTGTCTAGGATATGGTACAATGATAAGACTCCTTACCGTGTCTAGGATATGGTACAATGATAAGACTCCTTACCGGGTCTAGTATATGGTACAATGGTAAGACTCCTTACCGTGTCTAGGATATGGTACAATGATGACTCCTTACCGTGTCTAGGATATGGTACAATGATAAGACTCCTTACCGTGTCTAGGGTATGGTACAATGATAAGACTCCTTACCGTGTCTAGGATATGGTACAATGATAAGACTCCTTACCGAGTCTAGAATATGGTACAATGATGACTCCTTACCGTGTCTAGGATATGGTACAATGATGACTCCTTACCTTGTTTAGGATATGATACAATGATGACTCCTTACCCTGTTTAGGATATGGTACAATGATGACTCTTTACCCTGTCTAGGATATGGTACAATGATAAGACTCCTTACCCTGTCTAGGATATGGTACAGTGATAAGACTCCTTACCGTGTCTAGGATGTGGTACAATGATAAGACTCCTTACCGTGTCTAGGATATGGTACAATGATGACTCCTTACCGTGTCTAGGATATGGTACCATGATAAGACTCCTTACCGTGTCTAGTATATGGTACAATGGTAAGACTCCTTACCGTGTCTAGGATATGGTACAATGATGACTCCTTACCGTGTCTAGGATATGGTACAATGATGACTCCTTACCGTGTCTAGGATATGGTACAATGATGACTCCTTACCGTGTCTAGGATATGGTACAATGATAAGACTGATTACCGTGTCTAGGATATGGTACAATGATGACTCATTACCGTGTCTAGGATATGGTACAATGATAAGATTCCTTACCGTGTCTAGGATATGTTACAATGATGATTCCTTACCGTGTCTAGGATATGGTACAATGATAAGACTCCTTACCGTGTCTAGGATATGGTACAATGATAAGACTCCTTACCGTGTCTAGGATATGGTACAATGATGACTCCTTACCGTGTCTAGGATATGGTACAATGATAAGACTGATTACCGTGTCTAGGATATGGTACAATGATGACTCATTACCGTGTCTAGGATATGGTACAATGATAAGATTCCTTACCGTGTCTAGGATGTGGTACAATGATGACTCCTTACCGTGTCTAGGATATGGTACAATGATGACTCCTTACCGTGTCTAGGATATGGTACAATGATAAGACTCCTTATCGTGTCTAGGATATGGTACAATGATAAGACTCCTTATCGTGTCTAGGATATGGTACAATGATGACTCCTTACCGTGTCTAGGATATGGTAAAATGATAAGACTCCTTACCGTGTCCAGGATATGGTACAATGATAAGACTCCTTACCGGGTCTAGTATATGGTACAATGGTAAGACTCCTTACCGTGTCTAGGATATGGTACAATGATGACTCCTTACCGTGTCTAGGATATGGTACAATGATGACTCCTTACCGTGTCTAGGATATGGTACAATGATGACTCCTTACCGTGCGTAGGATAAGGTACAATGATGAATCCTTACCGTGTCTAGGATATGGTACAATGATAAGACTGATTACCGTGTCTAGGATATGGTACAATGATGACTCATTACCGTGTCTAGGATATGGTACAATGATAAGATTCCTTACCGTGTCTAGGATATGTTACAATGATGATTTCTTACCGTGTCTAGGATATGGTACTATGATAAGACTCCTTACCGTGTCTAGGATATGGTACAATGATAAGACTCCTTACCGTGTCTAGGATATGGTACAATGATGACTCCTTACCGTGTCTAGGATATGGTACAATGATAAGACTCCTTACCGTGTCTAGGATATGGTACAATGATAAGACTCCTTACCGGGTCTAGTATATGGTACAATGGTAAGACTCCTTACCGTGTCTAGGATATGGTACAATGATGACTCCTTACCGTGTCTAGGATATGGTACAATGATAAGACTCCTTACCGTGTCTAGGGTATGGTACAATGATAAGACTCCTTACCGTGTCTAGGATATGGTACAATGATAAGACTCCTTACCGAGTCTAGAATATGGTACAATGATGACTCCTTACCGTGTCTAGGATATGGTACAATGATGACTCCTTACCTTGTTTAGGATATGATACAATGATGACTCCTTACCCTGTTTAGGATATGGTACAATGATGACTCTTTACCCTGTCTAGGATATGGTACAATGATAAGACTCCTTACCCTGTCTAGGATATGGTACAGTGATAAGACTCCTTACCGTGTCTAGGATGTGGTACAATGATAAGACTCCTTACCGTGTCTAGGATATGGTACAATGATGACTCCTTACCGTGTCTAGGATATGGTACCATGATAAGACTCCTTACCGTGTCTAGTATATGGTACAATGGTAAGACTCCTTACCGTGTCTAGGATATGGTACAATGATGACTCCTTACCGTGTCTAGGATATGGTACAATGATGACTCCTTACCGTGTCTAGGATATGGTACAATGATGACTCCTTACCGTGTCTAGGATATGGTACAATGATAAGACTGATTACCGTGTCTAGGATATGGTACAATGATGACTCATTACCGTGTCTAGGATATGGTACAATGATAAGATTCCTTACCGTGTCTAGGATATGTTACAATGATGATTCCTTACCGTGTCTAGGATATGGTACAATGATAAGACTCCTTACCGTGTCTAGGATATGGTACAATGATAAGACTCCTTACCGTGTCTAGGATATGGTACAATGATGACTCTTTACCGTGTCTAGGATATGGTACAATGATAAGACTCCTTACCGGGTCTAGTATATGGTACAATGGTAAGACTCCTTACCGGGTCTAGGATATGGTACAATGATGACTCCTTACCGTGTCCAGGATATGGTACAATGATAAGACTCCTTACCGGGTCTAGTATATGGTACAATGGTAAGACTCCTTACCGGGTCTAGGATATGGTACAATGATGACTCCTTACCGTGTCCAGGATATGGTACAATGATAAGACTCCTTACCGAGTCTAGAATATGGTACAATGATGACTCCTTACCGTGTCTAGGATATGATACAATGATGACTCCTTACCCTGTGAAGGATATGGTACAATGATGACTCCTTACCCAGTTTAGGATATGGTACAATGATGACTCCTTACCCTGTCTAGGATATGGTACAATGATAAGACTCCTTACCCTGTCTAGGATATGGTACACTGATAAGACTCCTTACCGTGTCTAGGATATGGTACAATGATGACTCCTTACCGTGTCTAGGATATGGTACAATGATGACTCCTTACCGTGTCTAGGATATGGTACCATGATAAGACTCCTTACCGTGTCTAGGATATGGTACAGTGATAAGACTCCTTACCGTGTCTAGGATATGGTACAATGATGACTCCTTACCGTGTCTAGGATATGGTACAATGATGACTCCTGACCGTGTCTAGGATATGGTACAATGATGACTCCTTACCGTGTCTGGGATATGGTACAATGATGACTCATTACCGTGTCTAGGATATTGTACAATGGTAAGACTCCTTACCGTGTCTAGGATATGGTACAATGATGACTCCTTACCGTGTCTAGGATATGATACAATGATAAGACTCCTTACCGTGTCTAGGATATGGTACAATGATAAGACTCCTTACCGGGTCCAGTATATGGTACAATGGTAAGACTCCTTACCGTGTCTAGGATATGGTACAATGATGACTCCTTACCGTGTCTAGGATATGGTACAATGATAAGACTCTTTACCGTGTCTAGGATATGGTACAATGATGACTCCTTACCGTGTCTAGGATATGGTGCAATGATAAGACTCCTTACCGTGTCTAGGATATGGTACAATGATAAGACTCCTTACCGTGTCTAGGATATGGTACAATGGTAAGACTCCTTACCGTGTCTAGGATTTGCTAAAATGATAAGACTCCTTACCGTGTCTAGGATATGGTACAATGATAAGACTCCTTACCGTGTCTAGGATATGGTACAATGATAAGATTCCTTACCGGGTCTAGTATATGGTACAATGGTAAGACTCCTTACCGTGTCTAGGATATGGTACAATGATGAATCCTTACCGTGTCTAGGATATGGTACAATGATAAGACTCCTTACCGTGTCTAGGATATGGTACAATGATGACTCATTAACGTGTCTAGGATATGGTACAATGATAAGACTCCTTACCGTGTCTAGGATATGGTACAATGATAAGACTCCTTACCCTGTCTAGGATATGGTACAATGATAAGACTCCTTACCTTGTCTAGGATATGGTACAATGGTAAGACTCCTTACCCTGTCTAGGATATGGTACTATGATAAGACTCCTTACCTTGTCTAGGATATGGTACAATGATAAGACTCCTTACCCTGTCTAGGATATGGTACAATGATAAGACTCCTTACCGTGTCTAGGATATGGTACAATGGTAAGACTCCTTACCGTGTCTAGGATATGGTACAATGATGACTCCTTACCGTGTCTAGGATATGGTACAATGATAAGACTCCTTATCGTGTCCAGGATATGGTACAATGATAAGACTCCTTACCGTGTCTAGGATATGGTACAATGATAAGACTCCTTACCCCGTCTAGGATATGGTACAATGATAAGACTCCTTACCTTGTCTAGGATATGGTACAATGGTAAGACTCCTTACCCTGTCTAGGATATGGTACAATGATAAGACTCCTTACCGTGTCTAGGATATGGTACAATGATAAGACTCCTTACCGTGTCTAGGATATGGTACAATGATGACTCCTTACCCTGTCTAGGATATGGTACAATGATGACTCCTTACCGTGTCTAGGATATGGTACAATGATAAGACTCCTTACCCTGTCTAGGATATGGTACAATGATAAGACTCCTTACCGTGTCTAGGATATGGTACAATGATGACTCTTTACCGTGTCTAGGATATGGTACAATGATAAGACTCCTTACCGTGTCTAGGATATGGTACAATGATGACTCCTTACCCTGTTTAGGATATGGTACAATGATGACTCCTTACCGTGTCTAGGATATGGTACAATGATGACTCCTTACCGTGTCTAGGATATGGTACAATGATAAGACTCCTTACCGTGTCTAGGATATGGTACAATGATAAGACTCCTTACCCTGTCTAGGATATGGTACAATGATAAGACTCCTTACCGTGTCTAGGATATGGTACAATGATGACTCCTTACCCTGTCTAGGATATTGTACAATGATGACGCCTTACCGTGTCTAGGATATGGTACAATGATGACTCTTTACCGTGTCTAGGATATGGTACAATGATAAGACTCCTTACCGTGTCTAGGATATGGTACAATGATGACTCCTTACCCTGTTTATGATATGGTACAATGATGACTCCTTACCGTGTCTAGGATATGGTACAATGATGACTCCTTACCGTGTCTAGGATATGGTACAATGATAAGACTCCTTACCGTGTCTAGGATATGGTACAATGATAAGACTCCTTACCCTGTCTAGGATATGGTACAATGATAAGACTCCTTACCGTGTCTAGGATATGGTACAATGATGACTCCTTACCCTGTCTAGGATATTGTACAATGATGACGCCTTACCGTGTCTAGGATATGGTACAATGATGACTCCTTACCCTGTCTAGGATATGGTACAATGATGACTCCTTACCGTGTCTAGGATATGGTACAATGATAAGACTCCTTACCCTGTCTAGGATATGGTACAATGATAAGACTCCTTACCGTGTCTAGGATATGGCACAATGATGACTCCTTACCGTGTCTAGGATATGGTACAATGATAAGACTCCTTACCCTGTCTAGGATATGGTACAATGATAAGACTCCTTACCGTGTCTAGGATATGGTACAATGATGACTCTTTACCGTGTCTAGGATATGGTACAATGATAAGACTCCTTACCGTGTCTAGGATATGGTACAATGATAAGACTCCTTACCGTGTCTAGGATATGGTACAATGATGACTCTTTACCGTGTCTAGGATACGGTACAATGATAAGACTCCTTACCGTGTCTAGGATATGGTACAATGATGACTCCTTACCCTGTTTAGGATATGGTACAATGATAAGACTCCTTACCTTGTCTAGGATATGGTACAATGGTAAGACTCCTTACCGTGTCTAGGATATGGTACAATGATAAGACTCCTTACCCTGTCTAGGATATGGTACAATGATAAGACTCCTTACCGTGTCTAGGATATGGTACAATGATGACTCCTTACCCTGTCTAGGATATGGTACAATGATGACTCCTTACCGTGTCTAGGATATGGTACAATGATAAGACTCCTTACCCTGTCTAGGATATGGTACAATGATAAGACTCCTTACCGTGTCTAGGATATGGTACAATGATGACTCTTTACCGTGTCTAGGATATGGTACAATGATAAGACTCCTTACCGTGTCTAGGATATGGTACAATGATGACTCCTTACCCTGTTTAGGATATGGTACAATGATGACTCCTTACCGTGTCTAGGATATGGTACAATGATGACTCCTTACCGTGTCTAGGATATGGTACAATGATAAGACTCCTTACCGTGTCTAGAATATAGTACAATGATAAGACTCCTTACCCTGTCTAGGATATGGTACAATGATAAGACTCCTTACCGTGTCTAGGATATGGTACAATGATGACTCCTTACCCTGTCTAGGATATTGTACAATGATGACGCCTTACCGTGTCTAGGATATGGTACAATGATGACTCCTTACCCTGTCTAGGATATGGTACAATGATGACTCCTTACCGTATCTAGGATATGGTACAATGATAAGACTCCTTACCCTGTCTAGGATATGGTACAATGATAAGACTCCTTACCGTGTCTAGGATATGGTACAATGATAAGACTCCTTATCGTGTCGAGGATATGGTACAATGATAAGACTCCTTACCGTGTCTAGGATATGGTACAATGATAAGACTCCTTACCCCGTCTAGGATATGGTACAATGATAAGACTCCTTACCTTGTCTAGGATATGGTACAATGGTAAGACTCCTTACCCTGTCTAGGATATGGTACAATGATAAGACTCCTTACCCTGTCTAGGATATGGTACAATGATAAGACTCCTTACCGTGTCTAGGATATGGTACAATGATGACTCCTTACCCTGTCTAGGATATGGTACAATGATGACTCCTTACCGTGTCTAGGATATGGTACAATGATAAGACTCCTTACCCTGTCTAGGATATGGTACAATGATAAGACTCCTTACCGTGTCTAGGATATGGTACAATGATGACTCTTTACCGTGTCTAGGATATGGTACAATGATAAGACTCCTTACCGTGTCTAGGATATGGTACAATGATGACTCCTTACCCTGTTTAGGATATGGTACAATGATGACTCCTTACCGTGTCTAGGATATGGTACAATGATGACTCCTTACCGTGTCTAGGATATGGTACAATGATAAGACTCCTTACCGTGTCTAGGATATGGTACAATGATAAGACTCCTTACCCTGTCTAGGATATGGTACAATGATAAGACTCCTTACCGTGTCTAGGATATGGTACAATGATGACTCCTTACCCTGTCTAGGATATTGTACAATGATGACGCCTTACCGTGTCTAGGATATGGTACAATGATGACTCCTTACCCTGTCTAGGATATGGTACAATGATGACTCCTTACCGTGTCTAGGATATGGTACAATGATAAGACTCCTTACCCTGTCTAGGATATGGTACAATGATAAGACTCCTTACCGTGTCTAGGATATGGCACAATGATGACTCCTTACCGTGTCTAGGATATGGTACAATGATAAGACTCCTTACCCTGTCTAGGATATGGTACAATGATAAGACTCCTTACCGTGTCTAGGATATGGTACAATGATGACTCTTTACCGTGTCTAGGATATGGTACAATGATAAGACTCCTTACCGTGTCTAGGATATGGTACAATGATAAGACTCCTTACCGTGTCTAGGATATGGTACAATGATGACTCTTTACCGTGTCTAGGATACGGTACAATGATAAGACTCCTTACCGTGTCTAGGATATGGTACAATGATGACTCCTTACCCTGTTTAGGATATGGTACAATGATGACTCCTTACCGTGTCTAGGATATGGTACAATGATGACTCGTTACCGTGTCTAGGATATGGTACAATGATAAGACTCCTTACCGTGTCTGGGATATGGTACAATGATAAGACTCCTTACCCTGTCTAGGATATGGTACAATGATAAGACTCGTTACCGTGTCTAGGATATGGTACAATGATGACTCCTTACCCTGTCTAGGATATTGTACAATGATGACGCCTTACCGTGTCTAGGATATGGTACAATGATGACTCCTTACCCTGTCTAGGATATGGTACAATGATGACTCCTTACCGTGTCTAGGATATGGTACAATGATAAGACTCCTTACCCTGTCTAGGATATGGTACAATGATAAGACTCCTTACCGTGTCTAGGATATGGTACAATGATGACTCCTTACCGTGTCTAGGATATGGTACAATGATAAGACTCCTTACCCTGTCTAGGATATGGTACAATGATAAGACTCCTTACCGTGTCTAGGATATGGTACAATGATGACTCTTTACCGTGTCTAGGATATGGTACAATGATAAGACTCCTTACCGTGTCTAGGATATGGTACAATGGTAAGACTCCTTACCGTGTCTAGGATATGGTACAATGATAAGACTCCTTACCGTGTCTAGGATATGGTACAATGATGACTCCTTACCGTGTCTAGGATATGGTACAATGATGACTCCTGACCCTGTCTAGGATATGGTACAATGATAAGACTCCTTACCGTGTCTAGGATATGGTACAATGATGACTCATTACCGTGTCTAGGATATGGTACAATGATAAGACTCCTTACCGTGTCTAGGATATGGTACAATGATAAGACTCCTTACCGTGTCTAGGATGTGGTACAATGATAAGACTCCTTACCGTGTCTAGGATATGGTACAATGATAAGACTCCTTATCGTGTCTAGGATATGGTACAATGGTAAGACTCCTTACCGTGTCTAGGATATGGTACAATGATAAGACTCCTTACCGTGTCTAGGATATGGTACAATGATAAGACTCTTTACCGTGTCTAGGATATGGTACAATGATAAGACTCCTTACCGTGTCTAGGATATGGTACAATGATGACTCCTTACCGTGTCTAGGATATGGTACAATGATAAGACTCCTTACCGTGTCTAGGATATGGTACAATGATAAGACTCCTTACCGTGTCTAGGATATGGTACAATGATAAGACTCTTTACCGTGTCTAGGATATGGTACAATGATGACTCCTTACCGTGTCTAGGATATGGTACAATGATAAGACTCCTTACCGTGTCTAGGATATGGTACAATGATATGGCGACGTTGACCTCGACTGGCGTGGAGTCGTTTCGCACGGGCCGACAGGTCTTGTCGTAGTGACGAAGCAACACTCGTTTGATCTTGAACTCGTTGGAGCGTTCAATGCGTGGTTTCTTCCTCGCCTCGGCGATTTCTTCTGGTTGGGACAGACAAGGACCGTTCGTTACCTTGTGTAGCGTGTGGAGCTGTTTGATCTGTATCTGGGGAGGTGGGGGGCAAGGGCGTGTGGAGCTGTTTGATGTGTGTCTGGGGGGGGGGGCAAGGGCGTGTGGAGCTGTTTGATGTGTGTCTGGGGGGGAGGGGCGGGGCAAGGGAAATGGTACGGCAGGAGGACATGTCACCTTTACATTAATTTCTGGAACAAGAAAGACACTTTAAGTAATAAAAGTGTCAGTTTAGCCACCTTCTCCCCACCCACTGCACAATACTGCTTCAAGGGTTATATAGACCTATAATTGTTACCCATTAACCATAACCCACATTACAACTATAGCTCAATTCTTGTAGACAAAACAAGTTGTAAATGGGATGGATATAAATGAGAAATTGCCAGTATTTTGATAACGTAAGTTAATATAACGATGGGCGGATGAGGCTCCCATTTTATCGCCCTTACCCCAAGAAGCATATTAAAAAAACAATCGAGCTGGTATCGAGCTGATAACGCCCGTGGTCTTTACAGATATTTCCCACAGGTGGCCAGCGCAGAGCGATTATAGAGAAGTGAGCCACTGTGGCTGGCCGGCTGCTCCACGGTTTGTATTATATCAAGTGTGAAAAAGTCCGACACATATTGCAAAATCTAGTAAAACTTGAAGTTGTTCGGTATGTCGCAACTTAAAATGGTTGGGGCATTGGCTGCGCCACGTGTGTGTGCGACATAAGGGAGTTGTTCGCTAGATCCGAGTACCGAGGTAATATTGTATTATGGCACTAGGTTAAGTTTCAAATCATTGACTCTCCACTAACATCAAAATGCCTACTTGCACATCAAAAGCGTTTCAATTTGTCACCTGACCGAAGTATAAGGGAATCGAACCCACGCCATCCAACTATATCCGTGAAAGCAGATATTTTGCCTAGTCGCTTGGGAACAGCGAGTGCGCCAGAGGCACGTGACCCAGTGGGAGGACCGGATGTGACTGGTGGCGCCATGCGGCCGGGAAACGTACTACATGTCCTCGGTCTTTCTGACTATGCAACGCCCCCCCCCCCACCCCCCACCACCCCCGTAGTGCCAGTGATAGGGGATGGCTCGTTCTCAGACAATATTGGCTCTCCGCCATGCAGCCGCCTCAGGGTGGCCAACAGGTCGCCCCACCATCGACTATGGAGGGTGTGGGTGGCCTGAATCCCCAGGCTCACCGCCCCCAGCCCTCCCCCCACACCACCCCCCCAGGCCATGGACATCACATGCAGTTTACCTCATCCATTTCCCCACAAATCCTCCCCCCTCCCCAACATCGTCCCCAGCCAGCCCCCCCCCCTTCCGGTCTCATCAAGATCACCTGCCATAATTATTTAACCCCGCCTCTCCCCACACCCACACCCACCCTCCTCCTCTTCATACGCAATTCCAGTTTTCGTTTAAATATTCCTGTTCGCCTCCCCCACCCACCTCTTTCTCACTCCTCACACTTCTCTCTTTCTCCTCCACCCACCGGCAAATTCCCCTCACCCCCGGTCCTCATCCCCACCGGCAAATTCCCCTCACCCACGGTCCTCATCCCCACCGGCAAATTCCCCTCACCCCCGGTCCTCATTCCCATCAGGAAATTCCCCTCACCCCCGGTCCTCACCCCCACAAACACACCCTCACCCCACCTTCCGTTCCCCCGCTGCCCCCCCCCTCACAAACACACCCTTACCCACCGCGCTTCCCGACCTTCCTGCTTAACCCATAGCGACCTACTCACTTATCGTCGCGGTACCCAAGATCACTCAGGCAGGGTGTAAAGGATCCAGGTACTGGAGCCAGGGTGACAGCGACATGGACCTGTAGCACGCCATGAGACCGCGGCCCGGGTCAGAAGTCGAGGGCCCCCCAGGAGCTGTACCCCCCGCCCCACCCGCAGCGCACCCCCAGGGGTATGTGTGGTTGTGCGGGAGCCACCCCGCCATGCTTCCATAGCTGTCAATTTCACTCACGGCAGCGGGCGCTAAAGGATAAAATTGCTTGACCTATTTTTGTAATTATTTGGGTGATCGTGCCTATCTTCCGTTCCTTGTAAATAGGGGAGTCTCGTGTTATGGACGTATTTGCCCCCGTAAGCTAGATCATGTGACTTTCGCGAGCCATAAGGACTTCTACGTCAAATGATTCAGGTCATATCCGATTAATGCTAATCCGCTGCAGGAATATCGAACAGGGGTCTTTGTCGCTCAGATTCAGGCGCCAGAACGTAGATTATTCGTACAAACATATCTAGTGTATACAGTAAAACCGTATCTAGTGTATACAGTCAAACCTGATCTAGTGTATACAGTCAAACCTGATCTAGTGTATACAGTCAAACCGGATGTAGTGTATACAGTCAAACCGGATGTAGTGTATACAGTCAAACCTGTTCTAGTGTATACAGTCAAACCGGATGTAGTGTATACAGTCAAACCGGATGTAGTGTATACAGTCAAACCGGATGTAGTGTATACAGTCAAACCGGATGTAGTGTATACAGTCAAACCTGATCTAGTGTATACAGTCAAACCGGATGTAGTGTATACAGTCAAACCGGATGTAGTGTATACAGTCCAACCCGATGTAGTGTATACAGTCAAACCAATCAACATCTTACGACCGTCTTTTTTCGAAGAGATATTTCTTAAATTGTTGTCGCTGACAAAGTCTAGAAATTTTTGGTAATTTTTTTCGTTACTTTTGCTGATTGAATAACATTGCGTGCGTATCAGGTGTCAAACGGAGACGACTTGAGGCCAACCAATGGCGCAAAACTTCCGTGTCATGTGATACCAAGCCGTGGGGAAACTGGGGCCACGCATGCGTCCTCCGTTGACCTGTGAGTGGCCTCTTAACGCTGGCAATGGTGGAGAAAAACACTGGAGTCACTGGCCCCACAAATCCCAGCAGCACACACCACAGCCATACCCTCCTCCCCGCACTCACCCCCTCACCCCCCCCCCCACACACACACGCTCTATAGACCTCAGTAAACCATTATCAACCGGGAAATTATGCACAATCCTAATTCCATTATCCGCCGACGATGTATACAGCTTTTTATTGATCGTATCCTACAGAAAGAGGAAAAAAGAAACCAAATGTACAATGAAAAAGAAAGAGCCGGTAGCCCTGCTCGGGGTGAGTGACGTCCCTGACTACTGCCTCGAGACACAATCGAACTATAATTAGGTACAGTTTCCGTGCTGATAGCTGTTAGCCTGGAGAGCCTGGACTTGTAAAGCGCTGAGTGACTGAAACATCCAACGTCCATCTACAGTATTTAAAACGCATCGTGATCAATTATAAAGCGAAAGTGTTGTTTGTATTTAAGTGTTCCCGACTGGTGATACCCAGATCTTCCGGCAGTGGGCGTTCTACTTACTCTACAGGCCCTCGAAATTTGGCATCAAATACTCCACTTTTACCAATACCGGACGAATTCATTCGATTTTGATTAATTAAATGTCATGTTTCTTTCGAACTATGTTCCCGAGTTTCATTTAAGGCACATTTAAGGCGTGGATCCTGTTGCACTTTGACTACATGTTTTTTTGGAAAAAAAATACTTAACTCTTCCGTTGTGATTGTACTAAAATGGAATGGCTACATTTTTGAAATTCTGCAGCGGGAATGCACAAGTCGCCCTGAACAACCATCTAAAACTCTGCGTGACCCCAACATCGCTGAGGCCAACCTTGCGGTTAGGGGCTACGTGGGGCAGAGGTGATGTTAGGGTGAAGCTCTCTCTACTGGCAGAGTGGTTATAGCTGTGAAGGGCGTTGCGCTGGACCATTGGAAGACGCCGTCGTCCAGTAGCGTATACCGCAATTTGTGATTAAGCCATACGTAGCTTTGTATTCAGCAGTTCCTTTGTATTTGGGGTTGACCGAGGATTCATGACTTGCTAGTTCGGTCATAATGCCAACTGCTTGAGAGGTTCTCTCTCGTACTCCACGCTTGCCTATTGGCATTAGGTTTGGCGGGGCTCGTCTAACGTACAACTCCGGTATGGTATGATGTGGTGAAATGATATGTCTATCGGCGAAAAGGGCAATTAGGGCAATTTCTGGCGATTTGAACCTCCCCACCCCCCCCCCCCCACAACTCCTCGCCAGCTCCCTCCCCTCGTTTACACCCGTTCTACTCATCCCGCGGCCTCATCCCCCAACTCCCCGCCAGCTCCCTCCCCTCGTTTACACCCGCTCCCCTCATCCCGCAGCCTCATCCCCCAACTCCCCGCCAGCTCCCTCCTCTCGTTTACACCCGCTCCCCTCATCCCGCAGCCTCATCCCCCAACTCCCCGCCAGCTCCCTCCCCTCGTTTACACCCGCTCCCTTCATCCCGCAGCCTCATCCCCCAACTCCCCGCCAGCTCCCTCCTCTCGTTTACACCCGTTCTACTCATCCCGCAGCCTCATCCCCCAACTCCCCGCCAGCTCCCTCCTCTCGTTTACACCCGCTCCCTTCATCCCGCAGCCTCATCCCCCAACTCCCCGCCAGCTCCCTCCCCTCGTTTACACCCGCTCCCTTCATCCCGCAGCCTCATCCCCCAACTCCCCGCCAGCTCCCTCCTCTCGTTTACACCCGCTCCCCTCATCCCGCAGCCTCATCCCCCAACTCCCCGCCAGCTCCCTCCCCTCGTTTACACCCGCTCCCTTCATCCCGCAGCCTCATCCCCCAACTCCCCGCCAGCTCCCTCCTCTCGTTTACACCCGCTCCCCTCATCCCGCAGCCTCATCCCCCAACTCCTCGCCAGCTCCCTCCCCTCGTTTACACCCGCTCCCTTCATCCCGCAGCCTCATCCCCCAACTCCCCGCCAGCTCCCTCCCCTCGTTTACACCCGCTCCCTTCATCCCGCAGCCTCATCCCCCAACTCCCCGCCAGCTCCCTCCTCTCGTTTACACCCGCTCCCTTCATCCCGCAGCCTCATCCCCCAACACCCCGCCAGCTCCCTCCCCTCGTTTACACCCGCTCCCCTCATCCCGCAGCCTCATCCCACAACTCCCCGCCAGCTCCCTCCTCTCGTTTACACCCGCTCCCTTCATCCCGCAGCCTCATCCCACAACTCCCCGCCAGCTCCCTCCTCTCGTTTACACCCGCTCCCCTCATCCCGCAGCCTCATCCCCCAACTCCCCGCCAGCTCCCTCCTCTCGTTTACACCCGCTCCCTTCATCCCGCAGCCTCATCCCACAACTCCCCGCCAGCTCCCTCCCCTCGTTTACACCCGCTCCCTTCATCCCGCAGCCTCATCCCCCAACTCCCCGCCAGCTCCCTCCTCTCGTTTACACCCGCTCCCTTCATCCCGCAGCCTCATCCCCCAACACCCCGCCAGCTCCCTCCCCTCGTTTACACCCGCTCCCCTCATCCCGCAGCCTCATCCCACAACTCCCCGCCAGCTCCCTCCTCTCGTTTACACCCGCTCCCTTCATCCCGCAGCCTCATCCCACAACTCCCCGCCAGCTCCCTCCTCTCGTTTACACCCGCTCCCCTCATCCCGCAGCCTCATCCCCCAACTCCCCGCCAGCTCCCTCCTCTCGTTTACACCCGCTCCCTTCATCCCGCAGCCTCATCCCACAACTCCCCGCCAGCTCCCTCCTCTCGTTTACACCCGCTCCCCTCATCCCGCAGCCTCATCCCCCAACTCCCCGCCAGCTCCCTCCTCTCGTTTACACCCGCTCCCTTCATCCCGCAGCCTCATCCCACAACTCCCCGCCAGCTCCCTCCTCTCGTTTACACCCGCTCCCCTCATCCCGCGGCCTCATCCCCCAACTCCCCGCCAGCTCCCTCCCCTCGTTTACACCCGCTCCCCTCATCCGGCGGCCTCATTCCCCAACTCCCCGTCAGCTCCCTCCTCTCGTTTACACCCGCTCCCCTCATCCCGCAGCCTCATCCCCCAACTCCCCGCCAGCTCCCTCCCCTCGTTTACACCCGTTCTACTCATCCCGCAGCCTCATCCCCCAACTCCCCGCCAGCTCCCTCCTCTCGTTTACACCCGCTCCCCTCATCCCGCAGCCTCATCCCCCAACTCCCCGCCAGCTCCCTCCTCTCGTTTACACCCGCTCCCCTCATCCCGCAGCCTCATCCCCCAACTCCCCGTCAGCTCCCTCCTCTCGTTTACACCCGCTCCCCTCATCCCGCAGCCTCATCCCCCAACTCCCCGCCAGCTCCCTCCTCTCGTTTACACCCGCTCCCCTCATCCCGCGGCCTCATCCCCCAACTCCCCGCCAGCTCCCTCCTCTCGTTTACACCCGCTCCCCTCATCCCGCAGCCTCATCCCCCAACTCCCCGCCAGCTCCCTCCTCTCGTTTACACCCGCTCCCTTCATCCCGCAGCCTCATCCCACAACTCCCCGCCAGCTCCCTCCCCTCGTTCACACCCACTCCCCTCATCCCGCAGCCTCATCCCCCAACTCCCCGCCAGCTCCCTCCCCTCGTTTACACCCGCTCCCCTCATCCCGCGGCCTCATCCCCCAACTCCCCGCCAGCTCCCTCCTCTCGTTTACACCCGCTCCCCTCATCCCGCAGCCTCATCCCCCAACTCCCCGCCAGCTCCCTCCTCTCGTTTACACCCGCTCCCCTCATCCCGCGGCCTCATCCCCCAGCTCTCCGCCAGCTCCCTCCTCTCGTTCACACCCACTCCCCTCATCCCGCAGCCTCATCCCCCAACTCCCCGCCAGCTCCCTCCCCTCGTTTACACCCGCTCCCCTCATCCCGCGGCCTCATCCCCCAACTCCCCGCCAGCTCCCTCCTCTCGTTTACACCCGCTCCCCTCATCCCGCAGCCTCATCCCCCAACTCCCCGCCAGCTCCCTCCTCTCGTTTACACCCGCTCCCCTCATCCCGCAGCCTCATCCCCCAACTCCCCGCCAGCTCCCTCCTCTCGTTTACACCCGCTCCCCTCATCCCGCGGCCTCATCCCCCAACTCCCCGCCAGCTCCCTCCTCTCGTTTACACCCGCTCCCCTCATCCCGCGGCCTCATCCCCCAACTCCCGGCCAGCTCCCTCCCCTCGTTTACACCCGCTCCCCTCATCCCGCGGCCTCATCCCCCAACTCCCGGCCAGCTCCCTCCCCTCGTTTACACCCGCTCCCCTCATCCCGCGGCCTCATCCCCCAACAACCCGCCAGCTCCCTCCCCTCGTTTACACCCGCTCCGCTCATCCCGCAGCCTCATCCCCCAACTCCCCGCCAGCTCCTTCCCCTCGTTTACACCCGCTCCCCTCATCCCGCGGCCTCATCCCCCAACTCCCCGCCAGCTCCTTCCCCTCGTTTACACCCGCTCCCCTCATCCCGCGGCCTCATCCCCCAGCTCCCCGCCAGCTCCCTCCCCTCGTTTACACCCGCTCCCCTCATCCCGCGGCCTCATCCCCCAACTCCCCGCCAGCTCCCTCCTCTCGTTTACACCCGCTCCCCTCATCCCGCGGCCTCATCCCCCAACTCCCCGCCAGCTCCCTCCTCTCGTTTACACCCGCTCCCCTCATCCCGCAGCCTCATCCCCCAACTCCCCGCCAGCTCCCTCCTCTCGTTTACACCCGCTCCCCTCATCCCGCGGCCTCATCCCCCAACTCCCCGCCAGCTCCCTCCTCTCGTTTACACCCGCTCCCCTCATCCCGCAGCCTCATCCCCCAACTCCCCGCCAGCTCCCTCCTCTCGTTTACACCCGCTCCCCTCATCCCGCGGCCTCATCCCCCAACTCCCCGCCAGCTCCCTCCTCTCGTTTACACCCGCTCCGCTCATCCCGCGGCCTCATCCCCCAACTCCCCGCCAGCTCCCTCCTCTCGTTTACACCCGCTCCCCTCATCCCGCAGCCTCATCCCCCAACTCCCCGCCAGCTCCCTCCTCTCGTTTACACCCGCTCCCTTCATCCCGCAGCCTCATCCCCCAGCTCTCCGCCAGCTCCCTCCTCTCGTTTACACCCGCTCCCCTCATCCCGCGGCCTCATCCCCCAACACCCCGCCAGCTCCCTCCTCTCGTTTACACCCGCTCCCCTCATCCCGCGGCCTCATCCCCCAACACCCCGCCAGCTCCCTCCTCTCGTTTACACCCGCTCCCCTCATCCCGCGGCCTCATCCCCCAACTCCCCGCCAGCTCCCTCCTCTCGTTCACACCCACTCCCCTCATCCCGCGGCCTCAACCCCCAACTCCCCGCCAGCTCCCTCCTCTCGTTTACACCCGCTCCCCTCATCCCGCGGCCTCATCCCCCAACTCCCCGCCAGCTCCCTCCTCTCGTTTACACCCGCTCCCTTCATCCCGCAGCCTCATCCCCCAGCTCTCCGCCAGCTCCCTCCTCTCGTTTACACCCGCTCCCCTCATCCCGCAGCCTCATCCCCCAACTCCCCGCCAGCTCCCTCCCCTCGTTTACACCCGCTCCCCTCATCCCGCAGCCTCATCCCCCAACTCCCCGCCAGCTCCCTCCTCTCGTTTACACCCGCTCCCCTCATCCCGCGGCCTCATCCCCCAACTCCCCGCCAGCTCCCTCCTCTCGTTTACACCCGCTCCCCTCATCCCGCAGCCTCATCCCCCAACTCCCCGCCAGCTCCCTCCTCTCGTTTACACCCGCTCCCCTCATCCCGCGGCCTCATCCCCCAACTCCCCGCCAGCTCCCTCCTCTCGTTTACACCCGCTCCCCTCATCCCGCGGCCTCATCCCCCAGCTCTCCGCCAGCTCCCTCCTCTCGTTTACACCCGCTCCCCTCATCCCGCGGCCTCATCCCCCAACTCCCCGCCAGCTCCCTCTCCTCGTTTACACCCGCTCCCCGCATCCCGCGGCCTCATCCCCCAACTCCCCGTCAGCTCCCTCCTCTCGTTTACACCCGCTCCCTTCATCCCGCAGCCTCATCCCCCAACTCCCCGCCAGCTCCCTCCTCTCGTTTACACCTGCTCCCATCATCCCGCGGCCTCATCCCCCAACTCCCCGCCAGCTCCCTCCTCTCGTTTACACCCGCTCCCCTCATCCCGCAGCCTCATCCCCCAACTCCCCGCCAGCTCCCTCCTCTCGTTTACACCCGCTCCCCTCATCCCGCGGCCTCATCCCCCAACACCCCGCCAGCTCCCTCCCCTCGTTTACACGGGCTCCCCTCATCCCGCGGCCTCATCCCCCAACACCCCGCCAGCTCCCTCCCCTCGTTTACACCCGCTCCCCTCATCCCGCAGCCCCATCCCCCAACTCCCCGCCAGCTCCCTCCTCTCGTTTACACCCGCTCCCCTCATCCCGCGGCCTCATCCCCCAACACCCCGCCAGCTCCCTCCCCTCGTTTACACCCGCTCCCCCCATCCCGCAGCCTCATCCCCCAACTCCCCGCCAGCTCCCTCCTCTCGTTTACACCCGCTCCCTGCATCCCGCAGCCTCATCCCCCAACTCCCCGCCAGCTCCCTCCTCTCGTTTACACCCGCTCCCCTCATCCCGCGGCCTCATCCCCCAACACCCCGCCAGCTCCCTCCCCTCGTTTACACCCGCTCCCCTCATCCCGCGGCCTCATCCCCCAGCTCTCCGCCAGCTCCCTCCTCTCGTTTACACCCGCTCCCCTCATCCCGCGGCCTCATCCCCCAGCTCTCCGCCAGCTCCCTCCTCTCGTTTACACCCGCTCCCCTCATCCCGCGGCCTCATCCCCCAACTCCCCGCCAGCTCCCTCCCCTCGTTTACACCCGCTCCGCTCATCCCGCGGCCTCATCCCCCAACTCCCCGCCAGCTCCCTCCTCTCGTTTACACCAGCTCCCCTCATCCCGCAGCCTCATCCCCCAACTCCCCGCCAGCTCCCTCCTCTCGTTTACACCTGCTCCCCTCATCCCGCGGCCTCATCCCCCAACTCCCCGCCAGCTCCCTCCTCTCGTTTACACCCGCTCCCCTCATCCCGCGGCCTCATCCCCCAACTCCCCGCCAGCTCCCTCTCCTCGTTTACACCTGCTCCCCTCATCCCGCGGCCTCATCCCCCAACTCCCCGCCAGCTCCCTCCTCTCGTTTACACCCGCTCCCCTCATCCCGCGGCCTCATCCCCCAACTCCCCGCCAGCTCCCTCTCCTCGTTTACACCTGCTCCCCTCATCCCGCGGCCTCATCCCCCAACTCCCCGCCAGCTCCCTCCTCTCGTTTACACCCGCTCCCCTCATCCCGCGGCCTCATCCCCCAGCTCTCCGCCAGCTCCCTCCTCTCGTTTACACCCGCTCCCCTCATCCCGCGGCCTCATCCCCCAGCTCTCCGCCAGCTCCCTCCTCTCGTTTACACCCGCTCCCCTCATCCCGCGGCCTCATCCCCCAACTCCCCGCCAGCTCCCTCTCCTCGTTTACACCTGCTCCCCTCATCCCGCGGCCTCATCCCCCAACTCCCCGCCAGCTCCCTCCTCTCGTTTACACCCGCTCCCTTCATCCCGCAGCCTCATCCCCCAACTCCCCGCCAGCTCCCTCCCCTCGTTTACACCTGCTCCCCTCATCCCGCGGCCTCATCCCCCAACTCCCCGCCAGCTCCCTCCTCTCGTTTACACCCGCTCCCCTCATCCCGCAGCCTCATCCCCCAACTCCCCGCCAGCTCCCTCCTCTCGTTTACACCCGCTCCCCTCATCCCGCGGCCTCATCCCCCAACTCCCCGCCAGCTCCCTCCTCTCGTTTACACCCGCTCCTATCATCCCGCAGCCTCATCCCACAACTCCCCGCCAGCTCCCTCCCCTCGTTTACACCCGCTCCCTTCATCCCGCAGCCTCATCCCCCAACTCCCCGCCAGCTACCTCCTCTCGTTTACACCCGCTCCCCTCATCCCGCGGCCTCATCCCCCAACTCCCCGCCAGCTCCCTCCTCTCGTTTACACCCGCTCCCCTCATCCGGCGGCCTCATCCCCCAACTCCCCGCCAGCTCCCTCCTCTCGTTTACACCCGCTCCCCTCATCCCGCGGCCTCATCCCCCAACTCCCCGCCAGCTCCCTCCTCTCGTTTACACCCGCTCCCCTCATCCCGCAGCCTCATCCCCCAACTCCCCACCAGCTCCCCCCCCCCCTGTCGTTTACACCCGCTCCCCTCATCCCGCGGCCTCATCCCCCAACTCCCCGCCAGCTCCCTCCTCTCGTTTACACCCGCTCCCATCATCCCGCGGCCTCATCCCCCAACTCCCCGCCAGCTCCTTCCCCTCGTTTACACCCGCTCCCCTCATCCCGCGGCCTCATCTTCCAACTCCCCGCCAGCTCCCTCCCCTCGTTCACACCCACTCCCCTCATCCGGCGGCCTCATCCCCCAACTCCCCGCCAGCTCCCTCCTCTCGTTTACACCCGCTCCCCTCATCCCGCGGCCTCATCCCCCAACGCCCCGCCAGCTCCCTCCCCTCGTTCACACCCACTCCCCTCATCCGGCGGCCTCATCCCCCAACTCCCCGCCAGCTCCCTCCTCTCGTTTACACCCGCTCCCTTCATCCCGCGGCCTCATCCCCCAACACCCCGCCAGCTCCCTCCCCTCGTTTACACCCGCTCCCCTCATCCCGCGGCCTCATCCCCCAACGCCCCGCCAGCTCCCTCCCCTCGTTCACACCCACTCCCCTCATCCGGCGGCCTCATCCCCCAACTCCCCGCCAGCTCCCTCCTCTCGTTTACACCCGCTCCCTTCATTCCGCGGCCTCATCCCCCAACTCCCCGCCAGCTCCCTCCTCTCGTTTACACCCGTTCTACTCATCCCGCGGCCTCATCCCCCAACTCCCCGCCAGCTCCCTCCCCTCGTTTACACCCGCTCCCCTCATCCCGCGGCCTCATCCCCCAACTCCCCGCCAGCTCCCTCCCCTCGTTTACACCCGTTCTACTCATCCCGCGGCCTCATCCCCCAACTCCCCGCCAGCTCCCTCCTCTCGTTTACACCCGCTCCCCTCATCCCGCAGCCTCATCCCCCAACTCCCCGCCAGCTCCCTCCTCTCGTTTACACCCGCTCCGTTCATCCCGCAGCCTCATCCCCCAGCTCTCCGCCAGCTACCTCCTCTCGTTTACACCCGCTCCCCTCATCCCGCGGCCTCATCCCCCAACTCCCCGCCAGCTCCCTCCTCTCGTTTACACCCGCTCCCCTCATCCCGCGGCCTCATCCCCCAACACCCCGCCAGCTCCCTCCTCTCGTTTACACCCGCTCCGTTCATCCCGCAGCCTCATCCCCCAGCTCTCCGCCAGCTACCTCCTCTCGTTTACACCCGCTCCCCTCATCCCGCGGCCTCATCCCCCAACTCCCCGCCAGCTCCCTCCTCTCGTTTACACCCGCTCCCCTCATCCCGCGGCCTCATCCCCCAACTCCCGGCCAGCTCCCTCCCCTCGTTCACACCCACTCCCCTCATCCGGCGGCCTCATCCCCCAACTCCCCGCCAGCTCCCTCCCCTCGTTTACACCCGCTCCCTTCATTCCGCGGCCTCATCCCCCAACTCCCCGCCAGCTCCCTCCTCTCGCTTATACCCGCTCCCCTCATCCCGCAGCCTCACCCCACAACCCCCCGCCAGCTCCCTCCCCTCGTTTACACCCGCTCCCCTCATCCCGCGGCCTCATCCCCCAACTCCCGGCCAGCTCCCTCCTCTCGTTTACACCCGCTCCTATCATCCCGCGGCCTCATCCCCCAACTCCCCGCCAGCTCCCTCCCCTCGTTTACACCCGCTCCCCTCATCCCGCAGCCCCATCCCACAACTCCCCGCCAGCTCCCTCCTCTCGTTTACACCCGCTCCCATCATCCCGCGGCCTCATCCTTCAACTCCCGGCCAGCTCCCTCCCCTCGTTTACACCCGCTCCCCTCATCCCGCGGCCTCATCCCCCAACGCCCCGCCAGCTCCCTCCTCTCGTTTACACCCGCTCCCCTCATCCGGCGGCATCAACCCCCAACTCCCCGCCAGCTCCCTCCCCTCGTTTACACCTGCTCCCCTCATCCCGCGGCCTCATCCCCCAGCTCTCCGCCAGCTCCCTCCCCTCGTTTACACCCGCTCCCCTCATCCCGCAGCCTCATCCCCCAACTCCCCGCCAGCTCCCTCCTCTCGTTTACACCCGCTCCTATCATCCCGCGGCCTCATCCCCCAACTCCCCGCCAGCTCCCTCCCCTCGTTTACACCCGCTCCCCTTATCCCGCAGCCTCATCCCCCAATTCCCCGCGAGCTCCCTCCTCTTGTTTACACTCTCCCCGCATCCCGCGGCCTCATCCCCCAACTCCCCGCCAGCTCCCTCCTCTCGTTTACACCAGCTCCCCTCATCCCGCAGCCTCATCCCCCAGCTCCCCGCCAGCTCCCTCCCCTCGTTTACACCCGCTCCCCTCATCCCGCAGCCCCATCCCACAACTCCCCGCCGGCTCCCTCCCCTCGTTTACACCCGCTCCCCTCATCCCGCAGCCCCATCCCACAACTCCCCGCCAGCTCCCTCCTCTCGTTTACACCCGCTCCCATCATCCCGCGGCCTCATCCTTCAACTCCCGGCCAGCTCCCTCCCCTCGTTTACACCCGCTCCCCTCATCCCGCGGCCTCATCCCCCAACGCCCCGCCAGCTCCCTCCTCTCGTTTACACCCGCTCCCCTCATCCGGCGGCATCAACCCCCAACTCCCCGCCAGCTCCCTCCCCTCGTTTACACCTGCTCCCCTCATCCCGCGGCCTCATCCCCCAGCTCTCCGCCAGCTCCCTCCCCTCGTTTACACCCGCTCCCCTCATCCCGCAGCCTCATCCCCCAACTCCCCGCCAGCTCCCTCCTCTCGTTTACACCCGCTCCTATCATCCCGCGGCCTCATCCCCCAACTCCCCGCCAGCTCCCTCCCCTCGTTTACACCCGCTCCCCTTATCCCGCAGCCTCATCCCCCAATTCCCCGCGAGCTCCCTCCTCTTGTTTACACTCTCCCCGCATCCCGCGGCCTCATCCCCCAACTCCCCGCCAGCTCCCTCCTCTCGTTTACACCAGCTCCCCTCATCCCGCAGCCTCATCCCCCAGCTCCCCGCCAGCTCCCTCCCCTCGTTTACACCCGCTCCCCTCATCCCGCAGCCCCATCCCACAACTCCCCGCCAGCTCCCTCCCCTCGTTTACACCCGCTCCCCTCATCCCGCAGCCCCATCCCACAACTCCCCGCCAGCTCCCTCCTCTCGTTTACACCCGCTCCCTTCATCCCGCAGCCTCATCCCCCAGCTCCCCGCCAGCTCCCTCCCCTCGTTTACACCCGCTCCCCTCATCCCGCAGCCCCATCCCACAACTCCCCGCCAGCTCCCTCCCCTCGTTTACACCCGCTCCCCTCATCCCGCAGCCTCATCCCCCAACTCCCCGCCAGCTCCCTCCCCTCGTTTACACCCGCTCCCCGCATCCCGCAGCCTCATCCCCCAACTCCCCGCCAGCTCCCTCCTCTCGTTTACACCCGCTCCCCTCATCCCGCAGCCTCATCCCCCAACTCCCCGCCAGCTCCCTCCCCTCGTTTACACCCGCTCCCCGCATCCCGCAGCCTTATTAGTCCACAACTCCCTGTCAGCTCCCCCCCACCCTGTCGTTTACACCCGCTCCCCTCATCCCGCGGCCTCATCCCCCAACTCCCCGCCAGCTCCCTCCTCTCGTTTACACCCGCTCCGCTCATCCCGCGGCCTCATCCCCCAACTCCCCGCCAGCTCCCTCCTCTCGTTTACACCCGCTCCCCTCATCCCGCGGCCTCATCCCCCAACTCCCCGCCAGCTCCCTCCTCTCGTTTACACCCGCTCCCTTCATCCCGCAGCCTCATCCCACAACTCCCCGCCAGCTCCCTCCCCTCGTTCACACCCACTCCCCTCATCCCGCGGCCTCATCCCCCAACTCCCCGCCAGCTCCCTCCCCTCGTTCACACCCACTCCCTTCATCCCGCAGCCTCATCCCCCAACTCCCCGCCAGCTCCCTCCTCTCGTTTACACCCGCTCCCCTCATCCCGCGGCCTCATCCCCCAACTCCCCGCCAGCTCCCTCCTCTCGTTTACACCCGCTCCCCTCATCCCGCAGCCTCATCCCCCAACTCCCCGCCAGCTCCCTCCTCTCGTTTACACCAGCACTGCTCATCCCGCGGCCTCATCCCCCAACTCCCCGCCAGCTCCCTCCCCTCGTTTACACCTGCTCCCCTCATCCCGCGGCCTCATCCCCCAACTCCCCGCCAGCTCCCTCCCATCGTTTACACCCGCTCCCCTCATCCCGCAGCCTCATCCCCCAACACCCCGCCAGCTCCCTCCCCTCGTTTACACCCGCTCCCCTCATCCCGCGGCCTCATCCCCCAACTCCCCGCCAGCTCCCTCCTCTCGTTTACACCCGCTCCCCTCATCCCGCAGCCTCATCCCCCAACTCCCCGCCAGCTCCCTCCCCTCGTTTACACCCGCTCCCTGCATCCCGCAGCCTCATCCCCCAACTCCCCGCCAGCTCCCTCCTCTCGTTTACACCCGCTCCCCTCATCCCGCAGCCTCATCCCCCAACTCCCCGCCAGCTCCCTCCCCTCGTTTACACCCGCTCCCCGCATCCCGCAGCCTTATTAGCCCACAACTCCCTGTCAGCTCCCCCCCCCCCTGTCGTTTACACCCGCTCCCCTCATCCCGCGGCCTCATCCCCCAACTCCCCGCCAGCTCCCTCCTCTCGTTTACACCCGCTCCGCTCATCCCGCGGCCTCATCCCCCAACTCCCCGCCAGCTCCCTCCCCTCGTTTACACCCGCTCCCCTCATCCCGCGGCCTCATCCCCCAACAACCCGCCAGCTCCCTCCTCTCGTTTACACCCGCTCCCCTCATCCCGCGGCCTCATCCCCCAACTCCCCGCCAGCTCCCTCCTCTCGTTTACACCCGCTCCCCTCATCCGGCGGCCTCATCCCCCAACTCCCGGCCAGCTCCCTCCTCTCGTTTACACCCGCTCCCCTCATCCCGCGGCCTCATCCCCCAACTCCCCGCCAGCTCCCTCCTCTCGTTTACACCCGCTCCCCTCATCCCGCGGCCTCATCCCCCAACTCCCCGCCAGCTCCCTCTCCTCGTTTACACCCGCTCCCCGCATCCCGCGGCCTCATCCCCCAACTCCCCGTCAGCTCCCTCCTCTCGTTTACACCCGCTCCCTTCATCCCGCAGCCTCATCCCCCAACTCCCCGCCAGCTCCCTCCTCTCGTTTACACCTGCTCCCATCATCCCGCGGCCTCATCCCCCAACTCCCCGCCAGCTCCCTCCTCTCGTTTACACCCGCTCCCCTCATCCCGCAGCCTCATCCCCCAACTCCCCGCCAGCTCCCTCCTCTCGTTTACACCCGCTCCCCTCATCCCGCGGCCTCATCCCCCAACACCCCGCCAGCTCCCTCCCCTCGTTTACACCCGCTCCCCTCATCCCGCGGCCTCATCCCCCAACACCCCGCCAGCTCCCTCCCCTCGTTTACACCCGCTCCCCTCATCCCGCAGCCCCATCCCCCAACTCCCCGCCAGCTCCCTCCTCTCGTTTACACCCGCTCCCCTCATCCCGCGGCCTCATCCCCCAACACCCCGCCAGCTCCCTCCCTCTCGTTTACACCCGCTCCCCTCATCCCGCAGCCTCATCCCCCAACTCCCCGCCAGCTCCCTCCTCTCGTTTACACCCGCTCCCTGCATCCCGCAGCCTCATCCCCCAACTCCCCGCCAGCTCCCTCCTCTCGTTTACACCCGCTCCCCTCATCCCGCGGCCTCATCCCCCAACACCCCGCCAGCTCCCTCCCCTCGTTTACACCCGCTCCCCTCATCCCGCGGCCTCATCCCCCAACACCCCGCCAGCTCCCTCCCCTCGTTTACACCCGCTCCCCTCATCCCGCGGCCTCATCCCCCAACTCCCCGCCAGCTCCCTCCTCTCGTTTACACCCGCTCCCTTCATCCCGCAGCCTCATCCCCCAACTCCCCGCCAGCTCCCTCTCCTCGTTTACACCCGCTCCCCTCATCCCGCGGCCTCATCCCCCAACTCCCCGCCAGCTCCCTCCTCTCGTTTACACCCGCTCCCTTCATCCCGCAGCCTCATCCCCCAACTCTCCGCCAGCTCCCTCCTCTCGTTTACACCCGCTCCCCTCATCCCGCGGCCTCATCCCCCAACTCCCCGCCAGCTCCCTCTCCTCGTTTACACCTGCTCCCCTCATCCCGCAGCCTCATCCCCCAACTCCCCGCCAGCTCCCTCCTCTCGTTTACACCCGCTCCCTTCATCCCGCAGCCTCATCCCCCAACTCCCCGCCAGCTCCCTCCCCTCGTTTACACCCGCTCCCCTCATCCCGCGGCCTCATCCCCCAACTCCCCGCCAGCTCCCTCCTCTCGTTTACACCCGCTCCCCTCATCCCGCAGCCTCATCCCCCAACTCCCCGCCAGCTCCCTCCTCTCGTTTACACCCGCTCCCCTCATCCCGCGGCCTCATCCCCCAACTCCCCGCCAGCTCCCTCCTCTCGTTTACACCCGCTCCTATCATCCCGCAGCCTCATCCCACAACTCCCCGCCAGCTCCCTCCCCTCGTTTACACCCGCTCCCCTTATCCCGCAGCCTCATCCCCCAACGCCCCGCCAGCTCCCTCCCCTCGTTCACACCCACTCCCCTCATCCGGCGGCCTCATCCCCCAACTCCCCGCCAGCTCCCTCCTCTCGTTTACACCCGCTCCCTTCATTCCGCGGCCTCATCCCCCAACTCCCCGCCAGCTCCCTCCCCTCGTTTACACCCGTTCTACTCATCCCGCGGCCTCATCCCCCAACTCCCCGCCAGCTCCCTCCTCTCGTTTACACCCGCTCCCCTCATCCCGCAGCCTCATCCCCCAACTCCCCGCCAGCTCCCTCCTCTCGTTTACACCCGCTCCCTTCATCCCGCAGCCTCATCCCCCAGCTCTCCGCCAGCTCCCTCCCCTCGTTTACACCCGCTCCCTGCATCCCGCAGCCTCATCCCCCAACTCCCCGCCAGCTCCCTCCTCTCGTTTACACCCGCTCCCCTCATCCCGCAGCCTCATCCCCCAACTCCCCGCCAGCTCCCTCCCCTCGTTTACACCCGCTCCCCGCATCCCGCAGCCTTATTAGCCCACAACTCCCTGTCAGCTCCCCCCCCCCTGTCGTTTACACCCGCTCCCCTCATCCCGCGGCCTCATCCCCCAACTCCCCGCCAGCTCCCTCCTCTCGTTTACACCCGCTCCGCTCATCCCGCGGCCTCATCCCCCAACTCCCCGCCAGCTCCCTCCCCTCGTTTACACCCGCTCCCCTCATCCCGCGGCCTCATCCCCCAACAACCCGCCAGCTCCCTCCTCTCGTTTACACCCGCTCCCCTCATCCCGCGGCCTCATCCCCCAACTCCCCGCCAGCTCCCTCCTCTCGTTTACACCCGCTCCCCTCATCCCGCGGCCTCATCCCCCAACTCCCCGCCAGCTCCCTCTCCTCGTTTACACCCGCTCCCCGCATCCCGCGGCCTCATCCCCCAACTCCCCGTCAGCTCCCTCCTCTCGTTTACACCCGCTCCCTTCATCCCGCAGCCTCATCCCCCAACTCCCCGCCAGCTCCCTCCTCTCGTTTACACCTGCTCCCATCATCCCGCGGCCTCATCCCCCAACTCCCCGCCAGCTCCCTCCTCTCGTTTACACCCGCTCCCCTCATCCCGCAGCCTCATCCCCCAACTCCCCGCCAGCTCCCTCCTCTCGTTTACACCCGCTCCCCTCATCCCGCGGCCTCATCCCCCAACACCCCGCCAGCTCCCTCCCCTCGTTTACACCCGCTCCCCTCATCCCGCGGCCTCATCCCCCAACACCCCGCCAGCTCCCTCCCCTCGTTTACACCCGCTCCCCTCATCCCGCAGCCCCATCCCCCAACTCCCCGCCAGCTCCCTCCTCTCGTTTACACCCGCTCCCCTCATCCCGCGGCCTCATCCCCCAACACCCCGCCAGCTCCCTCCCCTCGTTTACACCCGCTCCCCCCATCCCGCAGCCTCATCCCCCAACTCCCCGCCAGCTCCCTCCTCTCGTTTACACCCGCTCCCTGCATCCCGCAGCCTCATCCCCCAACTCCCCGCCAGCTCCCTCCTCTCGTTTACACCCGCTCCCCTCATCCCGCGGCCTCATCCCCCAACACCCCGCCAGCTCCCTCCCCTCGTTTACACCCGCTCCCCTCATCCCGCGGCCTCATCCCCCAGCTCTCCGCCAGCTCCCTCCTCTCGTTCACACCCGCTCCCCTCATCCCGCGGCCTCATCCCCCAACTCCCCGTCAGCTCCCTCTCCTCGTTTACACCTGCTCCCCTCATCCCGCGGCCTCATCCCCCAACTCCCCGCCAGCTCCCTCCTCTCGTTTACACCCGCTCCCTTCATCCCGCAGCCTCATCCCCCAACTCCCCGCCAGCTCCCTCCCCTCGTTTACACCCGCTCCCCTCATCCCGCGGCCTCATCCCCCAACTCCCCGCCAGCTCCCTCCTCTCGTTTACACCCGCTCCCCTCATCCCGCAGCCTCATCCCCCAACTCCCCGCCAGCTCCCTCCTCTCGTTTACACCCGCTCCCCTCATCCCGCGGCCTCATCCCCCAACTCCCCGCCAGCTCCCTCCTCTCGTTTACACCCGCTCCTATCATCCCGCAGCCTCATCCCACAACTCCCCGCCAGCTCCCTCCCCTCGTTTACACCCGCTCCCCTTATCCCGCAGCCTCATCCCCCAACGCCCCGCCAGCTCCCTCCCCTCGTTCACACCCACTCCCCTCATCCGGCGGCCTCATCCCCCAACTCCCCGCCAGCTCCCTCCTCTCGTTTACACCCGCTCCCTTCATTCCGCGGCCTCATCCCCCAACTCCCCGCCAGCTCCCTCCCCTCGTTTACACCCGTTCTACTCATCCCGCGGCCTCATCCCCCAACTCCCCGCCAGCTCCCTCCTCTCGTTTACACCCGCTCCCCTCATCCCGCAGCCTCATCCCCCAACTCCCCGCCAGCTCCCTCCTCTCGTTTACACCCGCTCCCTTCATCCCGCAGCCTCATCCCCCAGCTCTCCGCCAGCTACCTCCTCTCGTTTACACCCGCTCCCCTCATCCCGCGGCCTCATCCCCCAACTCCCCGCCAGCTCCCTCCTCTCGTTTACACCCGCTCCCCTCATCCCGCGGCCTCATCCCCCAACTCCCGGCCAGCTCCCTCCCCTCGTTTACACCTGCTCCCCTCATCCCGCGGCCTCATCCCCCAACGCCCCGCCAGCTCCCTCCCCTCGTTCACACCCACTCCCCTCATCCGGCGGCCTCATCCCCCAACTCCCCGCCAGCTCCCTCCCCTCGTTTACACCCGCTCCCTTCATTCCGCGGCCTCATCCCCCAACTCCCCGCCAGCTCCCTCCTCTCGCTTATACCCGCTCCCCTCATCCCGCAGCCTCACCCCACAACCCCCCGCCAGCTCCCTCCCCTCGTTTACACCCGCTCCCCTCATCCCGCGGCCTCATCCCCCAACTCCCGGCCAGCTCCCTCCTCTCGTTTACACCCGCTCCTATCATCCCGCGGCCTCATCCCCCAACTCCCCGCCAGCTCCCTCCCCTCGTTTACACCCGCTCCCCTCATCCCGCAGCCCCATCCCACAACTCCCCGCCAGCTCCCTCCTCTCGTTTACACCCGCTCCCATCATCCCGCGGCCTCATCCTTCAACTCCCGGCCAGCTCCCTCCCCTCGTTTACACCCGCTCCCCTCATCCCGCGGCCTCATCCCCCAACGCCCCGCCAGCTCCCTCCTCTCGTTTACACCCGCTCCCCTCATCCGGCGGCATCAACCCCCAACTCCCCGCCAGCTCCCTCCCCTCGTTTACACCTGCTCCCCTCATCCCGCGGCCTCATCCCCCAGCTCTCCGCCAGCTCCCTCCCCTCGTTTACACCCGCTCCCCTCATCCCGCAGCCTCATCCCCCAACTCCCCGCCAGCTCCCTCCTCTCGTTTACACCCGCTCCTATCATCCCGCGGCCTCATCCCCCAACTCCCCGCCAGCTCCCTCCCCTCGTTTACACCCGCTCCCCTTATCCCGCAGCCTCATCCCCCAATTCCCCGCGAGCTCCCTCCTCTTGTTTACACTCTCCCCGCATCCCGCGGCCTCATCCCCCAACTCCCCGCCAGCTCCCTCCTCTCGTTTACACCAGCTCCCCTCATCCCGCAGCCTCATCCCCCAGCTCCCCGCCAGCTCCCTCCCCTCGTTTACACCCGCTCCCCTCATCCCGCAGCCCCATCCCACAACTCCCCGCCAGCTCCCTCCCCTCGTTTACACCCGCTCCCCTCATCCCGCAGCCCCATCCCACAACTCCCCGCCAGCTCCCTCCTCTCGTTTACACCCGCTCCCATCATCCCGCGGCCTCATCCTTCAACTCCCGGCCAGCTCCCTCCCCTCGTTTACACCCGCTCCCCTCATCCCGCGGCCTCATCCCCCAACGCCCCGCCAGCTCCCTCCTCTCGTTTACACCCGCTCCCCTCATCCGGCGGCATCAACCCCCAACTCCCCGCCAGCTCCCTCCCCTCGTTTACACCTGCTCCCCTCATCCCGCGGCCTCATCCCCCAGCTCTCCGCCAGCTCCCTCCCCTCGTTTACACCCGCTCCCCTCATCCCGCAGCCTCATCCCCCAACTCCCCGCCAGCTCCCTCCTCTCGTTTACACCCGCTCCTATCATCCCGCGGCCTCATCCCCCAACTCCCCGCCAGCTCCCTCCCCTCGTTTACACCCGCTCCCCTTATCCCGCAGCCTCATCCCCCAACTCCCCGCCAGCTACCTCCTCTCGTTTACACCCGCTCCCCTTATCCCGCAGCCTCATCCCCCAATTCCACGCGAGCTCCCTCCTCTTGTTTACACTCTCCCCGCATCCCGCGGCCTCATCCCCCAACTCCCCGCCAGCTCCCTCCTCTCGTTTACACCAGCTCCCCTCATCCCGCAGCCTCATCCCCCAGCTCCCCGCCAGCTCCCTCCCCTCGTTTACACCCGCTCCCCTCATCCCGCAGCCCCATCCCACAACTCCCCGCCAGCTCCCTCCCCTCGTTTACACCCGCTCCCCTCATCCCGCAGCCCCATCCCACAACTCTCCGCCAGCTCCCTCCTCTCGTTTACACCAGCTCCCCTCATCCCGCAGCCTCATCCCCCAGCTCCCCGCCAGCTCCCTCCCCTCGTTTACACCCGCTCCCCTCATCCCGCAGCCCCATCCCACAACTCCCCGCCAGCTCCCTCCCCTCGTTTACACCCGCTCCCATCATCCCGCGGCCTCATCCCCCAACTCCCCGCCAGCTCCCTCCCCTCGTTTACACCTGCTCCCCTCATCCCGCGGCCTCAACCCCCAACTCCCCGCCAGCTCCCTCCTCTCGTTTACACCCGCTCCCCTCATCCCGCAGCCTCATCCCCCAACTCCCCGCCAGCTCCCTCCCCTCGTTTACACCCGCTCCCCGCATCCCGCAGCCTCATCCCCCAACTCCCCGCCAGCTCCCTCCTCTCGTTTACACCCGCTCCCCTCATCCCGCAGCCTCATCCCCCAACTCCCCGCCAGCTCCCTCCCCTCGTTTACACCCGCTCCCCGCATCCCGCAGCCTTATTAATCCACAACTCCCTGTCAGCTCCCCCCCACCCTGTCGTTTACACCCGCTCCCCTCATCCCGCGGCCTCATCCCCCAACTCCCCGCCAGCTCCCTCCTCTCGTTTACACCCGCTCCGCTCATCCCGCGGCCTCATCCCCCAACTCCCCGCCAGCTCCCTCCTCTCGTTTACACCCGCTCCCCTCATCCCGCGGCCTCATCCCCCAACTCCCCGCCAGCTCCCTCCTCTCGTTTACACCCGCTCCCCTCATCCCGCGGCCTCATCCCCCAACTCCCCGCCAGCTCCCTCCTCTCGTTTACACCCGCTCCCCTCATCCCGCAGCCTCATCCCCCAACTCCCCGCCAGCTCCCTCCTCTCGTTTACACCAGCACTGCTCATCCCGCGGCCTCATCCCCCAACTCCCCGCCAGCTCCCTCCCCTCGTTTACACCCGCTCCCCTCATCCCGCAGCCTCATCCCCCAACTCCCCGCCAGCTCCCTCCTCTCGTTTACACCAGCACTGCTCATCCCGCGGCCTCATCCCCCAACTCCCCGCCAGCTCCCTCCCATCGTTTACACCCGCTCCCCTCATCCCGCAGCCTCATCCCCCAACACCCCGCCAGCTCCCTCCCCTCGTTTACACCCGCTCCCCTCATCCCGCGGCCTCATCCCCCAACTCCCCGCCAGCTCCCTCCTCTCGTTTACACCCGCTCCCCTCATCCCGCAGCCTCATCCCCCAACTCCCCGCCAGCTCCCTCCCCTCGTTTACACCCGCTCCCTGCATCCCGCAGCCTCATCCCCCAACTCCCCGCCAGCTCCCTCCTCTCGTTTACACCCGCTCCCCTCATCCCGCAGCCTCATCCCCCAACTCCCCGCCAGCTCCCTCCCCTCGTTTACACCCGCTCCCCGCATCCCGCAGCCTTATTAGCCCACAACTCCCTGTCAGCTCCCCCCCCCCCTGTCGTTTACACCCGCTCCCCTCATCCCGCGGCCTCATCCCCCAACTCCCCGCCAGCTCCCTCCTCTCGTTTACACCCGCTCCGCTCATCCCGCGGCCTCATCCCCCAACTCCCCGCCAGCTCCCTCCCCTCGTTTACACCCGCTCCCCTCATCCCGCGGCCTCATCCCCCAACAACCCGCCAGCTCCCTCCTCTCGTTTACACCCGCTCCCCTCATCCCGCGGCCTCATCCCCCAACTCCCCGCCAGCTCCCTCCTCTCGTTTACACCCGCTCCCCTCATCCCGCGGCCTCATCCCCCAACAACCCGCCAGCTCCCTCCTCTCGTTTACACCCGCTCCCCTCATCCCGCGGCCTCATCCCCCAACTCCCCGCCAGCTCCCTCCTCTCGTTTACACCCGCTCCCCTCATCCCGCAGCCTCATCCCCCAACTCCCCGCCAGCTCCCTCCTCTCGTTTACACCAGCACTGCTCATCCCGCGGCCTCATCCCCCAACTCCCCGCCAGCTCCCTCCTCTCGCTTACACCCGCTCCCCTCATCCCGCAGCCTCATCCCCCAACTCCCCGCCAGCTCCTTCCCCTCGTTTACACCCGCTCCGCTCATCCCGCAGCCTCATCCCCCAACTCCCCGCCAGCTCCCTCCTCTCGTTTACACCCGCTCCGCTCATCCCGCGGCCTCATCCCCCAACTCCCCGCCAGCTCCCTCCTCTCGTTTACACCCGCTCCCCTCATCCCGCGGCCTCATCCCCCAACTCCCCGCCAGCTCCCTCCCCTCGTTTACACCCGCTCCCCCCATCCCGCAGCCTCATCCCCCAACTCCCCGCCAGCTCCCTCCTCTCGTTTACACCAGCACTGCTCATCCCGCTGCCTCATCCCCCAACTCCCCGCCAGCTCCCTCCCCTCGTTTACACCCGCTCCCCCCATCCCGCAGCCTCATCCCCCAACTCCCCGCCAGCTCCCTCCTCTCGTTTACACCAGCACTGCTCATCCCGCAGCCTCATCCCCCAACTCCCCGCCAGCTCCCTCCTCTCGTTTACACCAGCACTGCTCATCCCGCGGCCTCATCCCCCAACTCCCCGCCAGCTCCCTCCTCTCGTTTACACCCGCTCCCCTCATCCCGCAGCCTCATCCCCCAACTCCCCGCCAGCTCCCTCCTCTCGTTTACACCCGCTCCCCTCATCCCGCGGCCTCATCCCCCAACTCCCCGCCAGCTCCCTCCTCTCGCTTACACCCGCTCCCCTCATCCCGCGGCCTCATCCCCCAACACCCCGCCAGCTCCCTCCCCTCGTTTACACCCGCTCCCCTCATCCCGCGGCCTCATCCCCCAACACCCCGCCAGCTCCCTCCCCTCGTTTACACCCGCTCCCCTCATCCCGCGGCCTCATCCCCCAACTCCCGGCCAGCTCCCTCCTCTCGTTTACACCCGCTCCCCTCATCCCGCAGCCTCATCCCCCAACTCCCCGCCAGCTCCCTCCCCTCGTTTACACCCGCTCCCCCCATCCCGCAGCCTCATCCCCCAACTCCCCGCCAGCTCCCTCCTCTCGTTTACACCCGCTCCCCTCATCCCGCAGCCTCATCCCCCAACTCCCCGCCAGCTCCCTCCTCTCGTTTACACCCGCTCCCCTCATCCCGCGGCCTCATCCCCCAACTCCCCGCCAGCTCCCTCCTCTCGCTTACACCCGCTCCCCTCATCCCGCGGCCTCATCCCCCAACTCCCCGCCAGCTCCCTCCTCTCGTTTACACCCGCTCCCCTCATCCCGCAGCCTCATCCCCCAACTCCCCGCCAGCTCCCTCCCCTCGTTTACACCCGCTCCCCCCATCCCGCAGCCTCATCCCCCAACTCCCCGCCAGCTCCCTCCTCTCGTTTACACCCGCTCCCCTCATCCCGCAGCCTCATCCCCCAACTCCCCGCCAGCTCCCTCCTCTCGTTTACACCCGCTCCCCTCATCCCGCGGCCTCATCCCCCAACACCCCGCCAGCTCCCTCCCCTCGTTTACACCCGCTCCCCCCATCCCGCAGCCTCATCCCCCAACTCCCCGCCAGCTCCCTCCTCTCGTTTACACCCGCTCCCCTCATCCCGCAGCCTCATCCCCCAACTCCCCGCCAGCTCCCTCCTCTCGTTTACACCCGCTCCCCTCATCCCGCAGCCTCATCCCCCAACTCCCCGCCAGCTCCCTCCTCTCGTTTACACCCGCTCCCCTCATCCCGCAGCCTCATCCCCCAACTCCCCGCCAGCTCCCTCCTCTCGTTTACACCCGCTCCCCTCATCCCGCGGCCTCATCCCCCAACTCCCTGCCAGCTCCCTCCTCTCGTTTACACCCGCTCCCCTCATCCCGCGGCCTCATCCCCCAACTCCCCGCCAGCTCCCTCCTCTCGTTTACACCCGCTCCCCTCATCCCGCAGCCTCACCCCCCAACTCCCCGCCAGCTCCTTCCCCTCGTTTACACCCGCTCCGCTCATCCCGCAGCCTCATCCCCCAACTCCCCGCCAGCTCCCTCCTCTCGTTTACACCCGCTCCGCTCATCCCGCGGCCTCATCCCCCAACAACCCGCCAGCTCCCTCCCCTCGTTTACACCCGCTCCCCTCATCCCGCAGCCTCACCCCCCAACTCCCCGCCAGCTCCTTCCCCTCGTTTACACCCGCTCCGCTCATCCCGCAGCCTCATCCCCCAAATCCCCGCCAGCTCCCTCCTCTCGTTTACACCCGCTCCGCTCATCCCGCGGCCTCATCCCCCAACTCCCCGCCAGCTCCCTCCCCACGTTTACACCCGCTCCCCTCATCCCGCGGCCTCATCCCCCAACTCCCCGCCAGCTCCCTCCTCTCGTTTACACCCGCTCCCCTCATCCCGCGGCCTCATCCCCCAACTCCCCGCCAGCTCCCTCCCCTCGTTTACACCCGCTCCCCTCATCCCGCAGCCTCATCCCCCAACTCCCCGCCAGCTCCCTCCCCTCGTTTACACCCGCTCCCCTCATCCCGCGGCCTCATCCCCCAACTCCCCGCCAGCTCCCTCCTCTCGTTTACACCCGCTCCCCTCATCCCGCGGCCTCATCCCCCAACTCCCCGCCAGCTCCCTCCTCTCGTTTACACCCGCTCCCCTCATCCCGCGGCCTCATCCCCCAACTCCCCGCCAGCTCCCTCCTCTCGTTTACACCAGCACTGCTCATCCCGCGGCCTCATCCCCCAACTCCCCGCCAGCTCCCTCCCCTCGTTTACACCCGCTCCCCTCATCCCGCAGCCTCATCCCCCAACTCCCCGCCAGCTCCCTCCCCTCGTTTACACCCGCTCCCCCCATCCCGCAGCCTCATCCCCCAACTCCCCGCCAGCTCCCTCCCCTCGTTTACACCCGCTCCCCTCATCCCGCGGCCTCATCCCCCAACTCCCCGCCAGCTCCCTCCTCTCGTTTACACCCGCTCCCCTCATCCCGCGGCCTCATCCCCCAACTCCCCGCCAGCTCCCTCCTCTCGTTTACACCCGCTCCCCTCATCCCGCAGCCTCATCCCCCAACTCCCCGCCAGCTCCCTCCCCTCGTTTACACCCGCTCCCTGCATCCCGCAGCCTCATCCCCCAACTCCCCGCCAGCTCCCTCCTCTCGTTTACACCCGCTCCCCTCATCCCGCGACCTCAACCCCCAACTCCCCGCCAGCTCCCTCCTCTCGTTTACACCCGCTCCCCTCATCCCGCAGCCTCATCCCCCACTTCCCGCCAGCTCACTCCCCTCGTTTACACCCGCTCCCCTCATCCCGCAGCCTCATCCCCCAACACCCCGCCAGCTCCCTCCCCTCGTTTACACCCGCTCCCCTCATCCCGCGGCCTCAACCCCCAACTCCCCGCCAGCTCCCTCCTCTCGTTTACACCCGCTCCCCTCATCCCGCAGCCTCATCCCCCAACTCCCCGCCAGCTCCCTCCCCTCGTTTACCCCCGGTCCCTGCATCCCGCAGCCTCATCCCCCAACTCCCCGCCAGCTCCCTCCTCTCGTTTACACCCGCTCCCCTCATCCCGCAGCCTCATCCCCCAACTCCCCGCCAGCTCCCTCCCCTCGTTTACACCCGCTCCCCGCATCCCGCAGCCTTATTAGCCCACAACTCCCTGTCAGCTCCCCCCCCCCTGTCGTTTACACCCGCTCCCCTCATCCCGCGGCCTCATCCCCCAACTCCCCGCCAGCTCCCTCCTCTCGTTTACACCCGCTCCCCTCATCCCGCAGCCTCATCCCCCAACTCCCCGCCAGCTCCCTCCCCTCGTTTACACCCGCTCCCCGCATCCCGCAGCCTTATTAGCCCACAACTCCCTGTCAGCTCCCCCCCCCCTGTCGTTTACACCCGCTCCCCTCATCCCGCGGCCTCATCCCCCAGCTCCCCGCCAGCTCCCTCCTCTCGTTTACACCTGCTCCCCTCATCCCGCGGCCTCATCCCCCAGCTCCCCGCCAGCTCCCTCCTCTCGTTTACACCCGCTCCCCTCATCCCGCAGCCTCATCCCCCAACTCCCCGCCAGCTCCCTCCTCTCGTTCACACCCGCTCCCCTCATCCCGCGGCCTCATCCCCCAACTCCCCGCCAGCTCCCTCCCCACGTTTACACCCGCTCCCCTCATCCCGCGGCCTCATCCCCCAACTCTCCGCCAGCTCCCTCCTCTCGTTTACACCCGCTCCCCTCATCCCGCGGCCTCATCCCCCAACTCCCCGCCAGCTCCCTCCTCTCGTTTACACCCGCTCCCCTCATCCCGCAGCCTCATCCCCCAACTCCCCGCCAGCTCCCTCCTCTCGTTTACACCAGCACTGCTCATCCCGCGGCCTCATCCCCCAACTCCCCGCCAGCTCCCTCCTCTCGCTTACACCCGCTCCCCTCATCCCGCAGCCTCATCCCCCAACTCCCCGCCAGCTCCTTCCCCTCGTTTACACCCGCTCCGCTCATCCCGCAGCCTCATCCCCCAACTCCCCGCCAGCTCCCTCCTCTCGTTTACACCCGCTCCGCTCATCCCGCGGCCTCATCCCCCAACTCCCCGCCAGCTCCCTCCTCTCGTTTACACCCGCTCCCCTCATCCCGCAGCCTCATCCCCCAACTCCCCGCCAGCTCCCTCCCCTCGTTTACACCCGCTCCGCTCATCCCGCAGCCTCATCCCCCAACTCCCCGCCAGCTCCCTCCCCTCGTTTACACCCGCTCCGCTCATCCCGCAGCCTCATCCCCCAACTCCCCGCCAGCTCCCTCCCCACGTTTACACCCGCTCCCCTCATCCCGCGGCCTCATCCCCCAACTCCCCGCCATCCCCGCCTCTGGTTTACACCCTCCTCCCATCCCTCCTCCCGCAACCCACAATGTCGCTACACCCCGTCCGGCAAGGGACCCTACGACCCGGGGCAGCAGACTGAAATAGTGACAAACGAAAACAGGTCAATGATAATTAGGTAAAGCAAAGATTGGAGCAATTCCCCACCCCCTTTCCCAGAGCCACCTCAGACCCCCCCACCCCCCCACCTCCCCCAGAGCCACCTCAAACCCGTCCCTCCCCCTGCCCTATTCTGTCCCCAGTGGGTCATCTACCACCCCAAACTCCCACCCCTCAACCCCCCTCCCCCGAAGTCTTCCATTGTTCTACAAACCAGACAGCCTGTCCCCTCACTCCACCCTCACCTCAGAAGCCAGCTGCCCGCACCCCAATAGCTAGCAATTGCATAGCGAGCATCGGTAGAGAAATTGATTGAAAAATAAGCGTTAAGAAAAAAAGAAAATGCCTACCACTATGCTGTAGCTGGTTGCAGATGATGTCACGTTATGGCCATAAGACGCATATCGAGGCCTGGCCGGACCTCCACAGCCCACAGCCAGAGTCAATATTTACCAAATATCTGATATGGCCGCCGCCTCACGCCGCCACCATCTGTGAGCGCGCAGTAATCTAGACTAAGTTAGGCGGCGACACGTTTTAGAGATCGTAAGTGCAGAAAGAAAGTAGATCCGGGGTGAGAGGTGCGCGTAGGCAGATGATCCTCCACCATTTGGTGATACGGCTTCGTGCTCCGTCGGATCGACACATAGTCTAGGTATGCTCGAAGGGGAAAATATGGCCTTTGTTCTATGACTGGGCTTGCTAGGGATGTAAGGACAGCCGCCAAACAAGGAATCCTACATAAGCAAACATCCGCATATTTGTTTCATTGGATGAGCACACGCCCTGATCGACCTGAAGTCACATCTGTTTTTCACCAGTTTTGTAGCAATTACCGGAATATCAAACGGGAAAATGATATAAATGCGATGTAAAGCATTTTATGTCCTTAAACCTAAGCACCATTGGTAAATGAATTGTGTTGCCCAAATACATTGTAACATACATATTACTCTAAAGCTTTAAACTGACTTTTAGTTTTTAGCTTAAAAGTGTGTTTCATGTACAAAGCTATAGCGATAATGTTAGGTGCATATGACCGCTTTGAACGTAGAATGACACACATCAAGCAGTGATAACTCAATTCGAAGTGGCTGTAGAGATACGGTGATATTTCATCGGTCTTTAAAATATGTCTGGTAGGATGTTTGCGTACTCAGATGAACAATACATTTAAAGTGCCACGTATATATTTATATTTTATTGGATTATCCTTCTTCTGTAATGAAATAATATCCACTTGATGCACTAGCCTCCATGGTGTAAATTTTGTTACTTGCATGATACACGAGATGCACACTGACGAATATCACAGACAGAGAGAGGGTGACATGAGGGTGGCATAACGTGGGTAGCATAATGAGGGTGGCATAATGTGGGTAGCATAATGAGGGTGGCATAATGAGGGTGGCATAATGTGGGTAGCATAATGAGGGTGGAATAATGAGGGTGACATAATGTGGGTAGCATAATGAGGGTGGCATAATGAGGGTGACATAATGAGGGTGGAATAATGAGGGTGACATAATGAGGGTGGAATAATGAGGGTGACATAATGAGGGTGGAATAATGAGGGTGACATAATGAGGGTGACATAATGAGGGTGGCATAATGAGGGTGAAATAATGAGGGTGGCATAATGTGGGTAGCATAATGAGGGTGGCATAATGAGGGTGGCATAATGAGGGTGACCTAATGAGGGTGACATAATGAGGGTGACATAATGAGGGTGACATAATGAGGGTGACATAATGTGGGTGACATAATGAGGGTGACATAATGAGGGTGGCATAATGTGGGTGGCATAATGTGGGTAGCATTATGAGGGTGGCATAATGAGGGTAGCATTATGAGGGTGGCATAATGAGGGTGGCATAATGAGGGTGACATAATGTGGGTGAAAAAGCGAGTGCGATTAGTCCTAGCCTCACATTACCGTGGCATTGTTTTTCCATTGTAAATCTGATCTACATTTCTTCTCGGTGGTGAGATGCCTGGATAATATCTGCGCCCCCCCCCATATACCAGTATATAGCTGTTACGTGTCACTGTATAACGCATGAATTCCACGCGTACACCGAATGGCCTTTCCCATATCGTCTGCTTCAGTTTTGTGACGTCGTGTTTCGCGCCATTTCTTCTTGTTTATGTTACGTCTTTGTCTATAATGCGGGTTTATTGTCTCTGACTCACCACGGTCTCGTGGAGCTCGGGGAAAAGAGAAATAAGTCAAATACACCGTGGATGTCAATCTACTGTCCATGATACATTATATAGCAATACTCTCTCCCTCCTTGTGCAGGGGGATTGATTCGCAATATCGATGCTTTGTTGCTATCATCTGTGATTATTCAGGAATCGGATTGGAATAGCTGGGTGAATAGTTGATTTTAGTCAACCTTGCCGATTTTTTGATGCCTTCACTATATCTCATTCTGGCTTATTATTTATGGTGCGTCCTGTGTAAATACAGTTCATGTTGATCGTTTATGTTGTAAGTTCCAAACCTCATGAAATAAATTATGTTCACAAGTGAATAGTTTTAAACTTTTCATTGAAGATGACAAAAGACGATAGTGCTAGGTGCAAGAAACTGACCATCTGTTATTGCCGCTAAGTAGACGTAACAAGCGCATTCATCAGACGATAGAATCGTTCAAACTCACAATCTCCGCACTATCCACGCTTTATTACAGGCACTGCTGACCGGAAGTCGGGCACATCGACGTGCTTGCCCGTAGTTCCGCTAGTAGTTTCCACGTAGCTTACGCTGTATTCCCAAGGGGCCATATTGACAGCCCACACGTAGCTTACGCTGTATTCCCATGGGGCCATATTGACAGCCCACACGTAGCTTACGCTGTATTCCCACGGGGCCATGTTGACAGCCCACACGTAGCTTACGCTGTATTCCCATGGGGCCGTATTGACCGCCCACACGTAGCTTACGCTGTATTCCCATGGGGCCATATTGACAGCTCACACGTAGCTTACGCTGTATTCCCACGGGGCCGTATTGACAGCCCACACGTAGCTTACGTTGTATTCCCATGGGGCCATATTGACCGCCCACACGTAGCTTACGCTGTATTCCCATGGGGCCATATTGACAGCTCACACGTAGCTTACGCTGTATTCCCACGGGGCCGTATTGACAGCCCACACGTAGCTTACGCTGTATTCCCATGGGGCCATATTGACAGCCCACACGTAGCTTACGCTGTATTCCCATGGGGCCATATTGACAGCTCACACGTAGCTTACGCTGTATTCCCATGGGGCCATATTGACAGCCCACACGTAGCTTACGCTGTATTCCCATGGGGCCATATTGACAGCCCACACGTAGCTTACGCTGTATTCCCACGGGGCCGTATTGACAGCCCACACGTAGCTTACGCTGTATTCCCATGGGGCCGTATTGACAGCCCACACGTAGCTTACGCTGTATTCCCATGGGGCCATATTGACAGCTCACACGTAGCTTACGCTGTATTCCCATGGGGCCATATTGACCGCCCACACGTAGCTTACGCTGTATTCCCATGGGGCCATATTGACAGCTCACACGTAGCTTACGCTGTATTACCATGGGGCCATATTGACAGCCCACACGTAGCTTACGCTGTATTCCCATGGGGCCATATTGACAGCCTACCGTATTGACAGCCCACACGTAGCTTACGCTGTATTACCATGGGGCCATATTGACTGCCCACACGTAGCTTACGCTGTATTCTCATGGGGCCATATTGACAGCTCACACGTAGCTTACGCTGTATTCCCATGGGGCCGTATTGACAGCCCACACGTAGCTTACGCTGTATTCCCAAGGGGCCATATTGACAGCCCACACGTAGCTTACGCTGTATTCCCATGGGGCCGTATTGACCGCCCACACGTAGCTTACGCTGTATTCCCATGGGGCCATATTGACAGCTCACACGTAGCTTACGTTGTATTCCCACGGGCCGTATTGACAGCCCACACGTAGCTTACGTTGTATTCCCATGGGGCCATATTGACCGCCCACACGTAGCTTACCCTGTATTCCCATGGGGCCATATTGACAGCCCACACGTAGCTTACGCTGTATTCTCATGGGGCCATATTGACAGCTCACACGTAGCTTACGCTGTATTCCCATGGGGCCGTATTGACAGCCCACACGTAGCTTACGCTGTATTCTCATGGGGCCATATTGACAGCTCACACGTAGCTTACGCTGTATTCCCATGGGGCCGTATTGACAGCCCACACGTAGCTTACGCTGTATTTCCATGGGGCCATATTGACAGCCCACACGTAGCTTACGTTGTATTCCCATGGTGCCGTATTGACCGCCCACACGTAGCTTACGCTGTATTCCCATGGGGCCATATTGACAGCCCACACGTAGCTTACGCTGTATTCCCATGGGGCCGTATTGACCGCCCACACGTAGCTTACGCTGTATTCCCATGGGGCCATATTGACAGCTCACACGTAGCTTACGCTGTATTCCCACGGGGCCGTATTGACAGCCCACACGTAGCTTACGTTGTATTCCCATGGGGCCATATTGACCGCCCACACGTAGCTTACGCTGTATTCCCATGGGGCCATATTGACAGCTCACACGTAGCTTACGCTGTATTCCCACGGGGCCGTATTGACAGCCCACACGTAGCTTACGCTGTATTCCCATGGGGCCATATTGACAGCCCACACGTAGCCTACGCTGTATTCCCATGGGGCCATATTGACAGCTCACACGTAGCTTACGCTGTATTCCCATGGGGCCATATTGACAGCCCACACGTAGCTTGCGCTGTATTCCCATGGGGCCATATTGACAGCCCACACGTAGCTTACGCTGTATTCCCACGGGGCCGTATTGACAGCCCACACGTAGCTTACGCTGTATTCCCATGGGGCCGTATTGACAGCCCACACGTAGCTTACGCTGTATTCCCATGGGGCCATATTGACAGCTCACACGTAGCTTACGCTGTATTCCCATGGGGCCATATTGACCGCCCACACGTAGCTTACGCTGTATTCCCATGGGGCCATATTGACAGCTCACACGTAGCTTACGCTGTATTACCATGGGGCCATATTGACAGCCCACACGTAGCTTACGCTGTATTCCCATGGGGCCATATTGACAGCCTACCGTATTGACAGCCCACACGTAGCTTACGCTGTATTCCCATGGGGCCATATTGACAGCCCACACGTAGCTTACGCTGTATTCCCACGGGGCCGTATTGACAGCCCACACGTAGCTTACGCTGTATTCCCATGGGGCCGTATTGACCGCCCACACGTAGCTTACGCTGCATTCTCATGGGGCCATATTGACAGCCTACACGTAGCTTACGCTGTATTCCCATGGGGCCATATTGACAGCTCACACGTAGCTTACGCTGTATTCCCATGGGGCCATATTGACCGCCCACACGTAGCTTACGCTGTATTCCCATGGGGCCATATTGACAGCTCACACGTAGCTTACGCTGTATTACCATGGGGCCATATTGACAGCCCACACGTAGCTTACGCTGTATTCCCATGGGGCCATATTGACAGCCCACACGTAGCTTACGCTGTATTCCCACGGGGCCGTATTGACAGCCCACACGTAGCTTACGCTGTATTCCCATGGGGCCGTATTGACAGCCCACACGTAGCTTACGCTGTATTCCCATGGGGCCATATTGACAGCTCACACGTAGCTTACGCTGTATTCCCATGGGGCCATATTGACCGCCCACACGTAGCTTACGCTGTATTCCCATGGGGCCATATTGACAGCTCACACGTAGCTTACGCTGTATTCCCAAGGGGCCGTATTGACAGCCCACACGTAGCTTACGCTGTATTCCCATTGGGCCATATTGACAGCCCACTATATTGACAGCCCAAACGTAGCTTACGCTGTATTCCCACGGGGCCATATTGACAGCCCACACGTAGCTTACGTTGTATTCCCATGGGGCCATATTGACAGCTCACACGTAGCTTACGCTGTATTCCCATGGGGCCATATTGACAGCCCACACGTAGCTTACGTTGTATTCCCATGGGGCCATATTGACAGCTCACACGTAGCTTACGCTGTATTCCCATGGGGCCATATTGACAGCCCACACGTAGCTTACGCTGTATTCTCATGGGGCCGTATTGACAGCCCACACGTAGCTCACGCTGTATTCCCATGGGGCCGTATTGACAGCCCACACGTAGCTTACGCTGTATTCCCATGGGGCCATATTGACAGCCCACATGTAGCTTACGCTGTATTCTCATGGGGCCGTATTGACAGCCCACACGTAGCTTACGCTGTATTCCCATGGGGCCATATTGACAGCCTACACGTAGCTTACGCCGTATTCCCATGGGGCCGTATTGACAGCCCACACGTAGCTTACGCTGTATTCCCATGGGGCCATATTGAGAGCCCACCGTATTGACAGCCCACACGTAGCTTACGCTGTATTCCCATTGGGCCGTATTGACAGCCCACACGTAGCTTACGCTGTATTCCCATGGGGTCGTATTGACAGCCCGCCGTATTGACAGCCTACCGTATTGACAGCCCACACGTAGCTTACGCTGTATTCCCATGGGGCCATATTGACAGCCCACACGTAGCTTACGCTGTATTCCCATGGGGCCGTGTTGACAACCCACACGTAGCTTACGCTGTATTCCCATGGGGCCATATTGACAGCCCGCACGTAGCTTACGCTGTATTCCCATGGGGCCATATTGACAGCCCACACGTAGCTTACGCTGTATTCCCATGGGGCCGTGTTGACAACCCACACGTAGCTTACGCTGTATTCCCATGGGGCCATATTGACAGCCCACACGTAGCTTACGCTGTATTCCCATGGGGCCGTGTTGACAACCCACACGTAGCTTACGCTGTATTCCCATGGGGCCATATTGACAGCCCACACGTAGCTTACGCTGTATTCCCATGGGGCCGTGTTGACAACCCACACGTAGCTTACGCTGTATTCCCATGAGACCATATTGACAGCCCACACGTAACTTACACACGCAAGTGCTTTTGCGTCGTAACCTTAGGCCATAAGCCAGAAATTGTATTAATATAATTTGTAGACTTGCCTGATATTGCCTTATTTAGGAAATCGACCTCTGTTGTGAATATATTTTAAATGTTGGATCATATAAAGGTTCGACAAATGTTCAACTGAGGCTAAACTGCATTATCGTCTGTAAAGCACCTTAAGTGTTTTTACCAGAACCGTTGATGACTGCCGCACGAGGTTACGCAGAACGTTAGCAGTACACTCATCCTCAGCCTTGATGGGCTGTTGCGTTCCGCATGGGAGGGCACATATCCTCAACTCTGTAGCTATCGGATAGTTTATCCGACTTAATTAAATTCGTACCATGGACATGCTATCTTCCCAGAATTCACGCATATTAATTTATCAAAATGTATATATGACATTAACTACTAACTGCAGTTTCAACGATGGGACATCTATCTTCATTCGCTTACGACAATATATTTCTCTTTCATAGTTTCAACTTTATATCGCATAACTTTGTTTCCGATTATAACTTCCTCTCTGAAGCCAACCAACGGGCGTAGCCGTCAAGAATACTACCAATAAAAACACCTTTATCAGTCCGGCTTGTTGGTAAAACACCAGCCCAGTCTCCCATACAACCCGACGCTGAGCCATGGGCGGTCTGCAGACTCGGGTTCCGTGGTGGCATGCTCTCGAGGACAGCAGTGTGGGTATCATTACTGTAATCTGTTTAAGTCTGATCGGTGTCAGCCACGTACAGCACGCTACCGAAGAGCAGGTAATCCACAAATATAGGATTAAATCATATCCACTCGAAAATCACACTTTACTCGGATGGATTGGTGAAAACAAGTGTCGGATCATCTATTCGCCAAGTGATCTGGAGTCAATCGTCGTTTAAGCTTGAGGAAAGACGCAAGAAATTAGCCAAAAGTGTCTACATTTGTTTAGATGATCTCCAATAGTAGAAGTGAGGACAGAAATGTAATAACTTTTTTTATATGTATTCACAATGATGGTTTGATTGGCAATGCACGAGTAACCATTTCATCAAGAATCAGAGATATCCATTGTCGACAGATGAGCTGTAATGGGTCTATCGCTATTCCAAGTTCATGATGGCGTAGGTCTTCGTCTCCCGATCACGACGAGTGTGAACAAAGGACACTCCAAGATTCCAGGGGCTTAATGACATCCCACACTTAACCATACATCGCACACATTCACATGGTGCCAGTGGGGCCGTATTTATAATCACCACTTAGAACTTTTGTTGAGTGATTATCGGGTTCAAAATACATGACTTTCTGAATTAATAAAACTGCTAAAATTATATTGCATATGACTTCTTGACCATTGACACAACCACAACGATCTGGTGAGGCTAAGGCGAAAATGCACTTTTCGTGCGTAAATTACATGGGGATTATGAATACCGCCCCAGGGTAGTGTTGACTGCACCAGGCCGGAGGTCCTGCATTCGAATCCTTGTCTGGGGTTGGTGTCCATCATTCGTGGCCCGGGAGGTTCATTGGCCCCATGTAACCCGTGTGTGTACAACAACAGCGGCCTAAACCCCTTCTCCTTTCATGTCACCTGTCCCCTGGCCTTCGATAGGCGTAAGCCTGAGCCGGTCATGCCGGAAGCCAACCATACAGACATCCGCCCCAATCCGGCCACAGGATCTGTGAGTGACCCGGAGCCGGGGGGCGGACGCGGCGAGGTGGGAAGGCGGGCCCGGGCGGTGGGTCACGGTCGTTTAGGATTGTCAGGAGGCTTTTCAGAATGGTGCGGGTGGTGCGGGTGGTGCGGGTGGTGCGGGTGGTGCGGTTGGTGCTGCGGGTGGTGCGGGTGGTGCGGGTGGTGCGGTTGGTGCTGCGGGTGGTGCGGGTGGTGCGGGTGGTGCGGTTGGTGCTGCGGGTGGTGCGGGTGGTGCGGGTGGTGCGGGTGGGGCGGGTGGTGCGGGTGGTGCGGGTGGTGCGGTTGGTGCTGCGGGTGGTGCGGGTGGTGCGGGTGGTGCAGGTGGTGCGGGTGGTGCAGGGTGTGCGGATGGGGCGGGTGGGGCGGGTGGTGCGGGTGGTGGTGCGGGTGGTGTGAGTGGTGTGGGTGGTGTGGGTGCTGCGGGTGGTGCGGGTGGTGCGGGTGGTGCGGGTGGGGCGGGTGGGGCGGGTGGTGCGGGTGGTGGTGCGGGTGGTGCGGGTGGTGCGGTTGGTGCTGCGGGTGGTGCGGGTGGTGCGGGTGGTGCGGGTGGTGCGGGTGGTGCGGTTGGTGCTGCGGGTGGTGCGGGTGGTGCGGGTGGTGCGGGTAGGGCGGGTGGTGCGGGTGGTGCGGGTGGGGCGGGTGGTGCGGGTGGTGCGGGTGGGGCGGGTGGTGCGGGTGGTGCGGGTGGTGCTGCGGGTGGTGCGGGTGGTGCGGGTGGTGCGGGTGGGGCGGGTGGGGCGGGTGGGGCGGCTGGTGCGGGTGGTGCGGGTGGTGCGGGTGGTGCGGGTGGTGCGGGTGGTGCAAGTGGTGCGGGTGGTGCGGGTGGTGCGGGTGGTGCGGGTGGTGCGGGTGGTGCGGGTGGTGCGGGTGGTGGTGCGGGTGGTGCGGGGGGTGGTGCGGGGGGTGGTGCGGGTGGTGCGGGTGGTGCGGGTTGTGCGGGTTGTGCGGGTGGTGCGGGTGGTGCGGGTGGTGCGGGTGGTGCGGGTGGTGCGGTTGGTGCTGCGGGTGGTGCGGGTGGTGCGTGTGGTGCGGGTGGTGCGGGTGGTGCGGGTGGTGCGGGTGGTGCGGTTGGTGCTGCGGGTGGTGCGGGTGGTGCGGGTGGTGCTGCGGGTGGTGCGGGTGGTGTGGGTGGTGCGGGTGGGGCGGGTGGTGCGGGTGGTGCGGGTGGGGCGGGTGGTGCGGGTGGTGCAAGTGGTGCGGGTGCTGCGGGGGGTGGTGCGGGTGGGGCGGGTGGTGCGGGTGGTGCGGGTGGTGCGGGTGGTGCGGGTGGTGCGGGTGGTGCGGTTGGTGCTGCGGGTGGTGCGGGTGGTGCGGGTGGTGCGGGTGGTGCGGGTGGTGCGGGTGGTGCGGGTGGTGCGGTTGGTGCTGCGGGTGGTGCGGGTGGTGCGGGTGGTGCTGCGGGTGGTGCGGGTGGTGTGGGTGGTGCGGGTGGTGCGGGTGGGGCGGGTGGTGCGGGTGGTGCGGGTTGTGCGAGTGGTGCGGGTGGTGCGGGGGGTGGTGCGGGTGTTGCGGGTGGTGCGAGTGGTGCGGGTGGTGCGGGAGGTGGTGCGGGTGGTGCGGGGGGTGGTGCGGGTGGTGCGGGGGGTGGTGCGGGTGGTGCGGGTGGTGCTGGTGGTGCGGGGGTGGTGCGGGTGGTGCGGGTGGTGCGGGTGGTGCGGGGGTGGTGCGGGTGGTGCCGGGGGTGCTGCGGGTGGTGCGGGTGGTGCGGGTGGTGCGGGTGGTGCGGGTTGTGCGGGTGGTGCGGAGGGTGGGGCGAGTGGTGCGGGTGGTGCGGGTGGTGCGGAGGGTGGTGCGGGTGGTGGTGCGGGTGGTGCGGGGGGTGGTGCGGGTGGTGCTGGGGGTGGTGCGGGTGGTGCCGGGGGTGGTGCGGGTGGTGCGGGTGGTGCCGGGGGTGCGGGTGGTGCGGAGGGTGGGGCGAGTGGTGCGGGTGGTGCTGCGGGTGGTGCGGGTGGTGCTGCGGGTGGTGCGGGTGGTGGTGCGGATGGTGCGGGGGGTGATGCGGGTGGTGCCGGGGGTGGTGCGGGTGGTGCGGGGGGTGGTGCGGGTGGTGCAGGTGGTGCAGGGGGTAGTAGTGCACTTGATGAGGCGGGAGGCAGCATCGGTAAGCAATTGGTTAAGCTTTTCGCGGGGCGTTTACCGGCGAAATCACAAAGATTAGATTGATTCACTGGCCACTCTGCCGCCCCGCCACCCGACCTGGGTGGAATACGGAGGCCCCATCCAGCCACCACCGGCCCCCCAGACGGTGGGAGGGGGGGGGGGGCTGTAGTGGGTCTCGCGCCCACCCCAGCTGTAGAAGACACTCCCCATCCTTGTCTACCGTGGCCGGACCGGGACGAATAGGGTAAGATGTTTTCTCACGGAAACACGCGAAAAGGTCCATAAAACGAGCAGTAGACTGAGCGGGAGGGTGACACACGGGGTTGACACGACACGAGGACTCAGAGGGTGGGTAACTCACCCATACTACGCCTTGGTGCGAGTAATATCAGTGGGGTATTCCGCCTGCCCTACCAACATGTTCCTCGATTGTGATCAATTGCTATCAAATCTAGTTTCCCGCCTGATACGATGAGCTCTGGGCTAGTATCATTCCCATAAATCGTTAACGCAAATTATGTAGCTTTTTTTTTCTCTTCCTGCTAAAACTGTTCAATGGGAAGGATGCCCTTTAACACGCCCTTTAACACGCCCTTTAACACGCCCTTTAACACGCCCTTTAACACGAAGTATACTAAGAGGATCAGATTGTGTATTCAGCACGTGTGTATAAAAGTCATATATATCAATATCGGCGTTTGTTGTGTATAAGCAGTTTTAATTGTGTGACCTTGACACAAGAGGTGCCGTCGGCATGGAGCGGGAGCCATTGGCTGAACAACAACCTGGTCGAACCCCCTTGGCCTGGCGCACGCTCCCTCTGACTTGAACTGGTATTGGTGGCCCTGGCCCCCAACAAATCAACCCAGCTACAAACTCAGATAAATCAAACACCATTTGACCTTGGGACCCAGCGTCCGTATCGGCCACGGCGTCTGAGCAGCCATATTGAATCTCGCCATGGGCTGGTGCGGACTGCTACCCAACCAATCGACGCAATGCCTCAAGTAATAACCAATCAAAAGGCACGAAATCTAAGGGTGGATACTCCCATTTCTCCCCGCCACGTGACCATGCTACCCGCCCCCGCCCCGCCCCCAGTGCCCCGCCCTGAAGCCAATAGAGCTGCAGGGTGACCGCTTTAGTGCATATGACTTTGACCGTGGCTACATGGCTATAAGAAGTTAGAACCGACCCCAGCTTTTACGCACTGCACCTGCAAGCGCTAAGGCAATTATGCGAATTTAATAGAGTCGGATAAATTATCCGATAGCTGATGAGTTCTTGCAGCACGTTGATGATATGATGCGTTTCTCTGTCGAACACGACAATAGCCACTCAGGACTGGGGCGGGAAGGGGATGGGATGATAGGGCATCAGAGCGCTCTATTTGTTTAACAACATTTCGCATCGTCTCACCCCAAATTATTCAACCTTCCACGTCTGTTTACTTCAAACTGCCTAATTCTTATACTTCAAACTCCCTAATTCTTATACTTCAAACCCCCTAATTCTTATACTTCAAACTCCCTAATTCTTAAACTTCTTTACCCCGATTTCCGACCTCTTATATTTATCTAACCCAATTTCCTAGTTTTCTATATATGTATTTGTTTATTTCAATCCCGTAATTCATATATTTGTTTACCCCAGTCGCCTACCTCCTATATATCTTGACTTTGATCATTACGCTTGTTTATCTCAAACGTCCAGCCTCACAAATACTATATCACCCCAAATTCTCACTTCCCTCTCATGAATAACTATTAAGTATCCGGATGCCTCGTCACCTTTGCAGCTGTAGCTACCACTTTCTCAACAGCCCACAGTTCCCGATGAACAGCTCCCGACCAACATCCCCTGGCCTACAACTCACAGAACCGCTCCCACAGCCCACAGCCCCCCGGCCGACAGCCCACAGCCCCCTACCCACAGCCCACAGCCCACAGCCCCCTACCCACAGCCCCCTACCCATAGCTCACATCCTCCGGCCCACAGCCCACAGCCCCCGGCCCACAGTCCACAGCCGCCGTCCCACAACCTCGCCCCCCAGACCTGGCCCACAGCCGTCCTGTCGGGGTCACACGCAAGAAGACTCTCGTCCTCTGTGGGACGCCGATGGGATTCAGGTTTTTCTGGTGTTAATTCCACTCAGGTCTGAATTAGTTTGTGGTCTGCAGGCGGCTGGCATCTCCCGAGTTGTTTTTGAAGCAGTCACCCAGTCTGCCCCCCTGCCCTCCTCCTGCCCCCCACCACCCCACCCCTCCACCCCCTCTTTCCACCCCCCCCCCTCCCTGCAAACTCTACCAAACCGAGGATAGCAATGTCGAGCGTCATGGGGCGGGGCTGAAGTTCGGGGTGGTCACAGCGAGAGTGGTGGGTTCTAAGTTAAGTGTAGGAGGGAGGGAATTCAGGGAGGATATGTAGATGGAATCCATAGACCTTCAGAACAGACACTGCGAATCGCATTGACACTTCAATTTCAGCTGCAAATTGCACACATAGGGATTGGAGTACGGCATGTAGCGTTGTGGCCACCCGCCTGACCTTACAGACCCCAGGTTACCTAGGTTACCCGGATAGATGAAGCTTAGGGTTACGGGGAAGTGAGAAAGGGTATAGGGGTGTGGGTGGGGGATGGAGATGGAAACATGCTGCATGGCATACCTGGGTTAATTATGCGCAAACATAGTATAAAGACAATCTCGCGTGATTATTTTTCGGCGTTTAATTTCATCAAGAATTTGTTTTTGTTATTCATACAATGGTTAAACGTTCCTTCGTTTCAGACAGGAAACAGAGGTTGTGAGCCCCATAATGCAGAGAAATTGTGTAAACAGGGAAGGTCAACCCCAGCAACGACCTTCTCACCTCTACAGAACGCTGCCCTGCAGCCGCACGGTTAGATTTAGCGGCTGAATGATATCCGAGTGACACTGTTACAGCTCAACATATGCAACATGGTGATTAGTTCTCTTCAGATGGCGGAGGGGAATGAAAGCCAACGGTCGATCGGAGACCGTGGAGGGATATGAGAAGTGACCAAGCGAAAGCTATTATTGACCGACACGAGAACACCCCCCTGCCCCTCCGCCCCCGGACCCCCTAAGCAACACCCATCTGGCCTAGAGTTTGAATTCGACCTGATGACGCTGTGTCATTACCAGGTTGTCCGACAAGACGTGATAGCATTACGCCTACTACTCGCATGTCATCAGACGCTGTCAAGACCTCAATTATTGTGTATTACATCACTCGATGAATTTATGAAAGCTCAATTTGTTGCTGTAGATTAATATGACTCCAGTGTCATACATTCTATTGCCTGCCTCTTCTACCACTACGCGTTGTACCATGGGCCAGGAAGAGATCAAACAAACGTCAACATTGAGTGCGGGAGGCAAATACCAAGGTTAGAAATTACATAATGGCTATACCACGGAAAGCAAATTAATACAATTCCTGGTTCAATATGAACACTATTTCCCTATTTACGACGATCCATTATAGCAGTCTGTGAATTCCTCGATATTCGCGATATCACCTTTATAAGTGTTTTTTCTCGCGTCCAGTCTTGAGTCGTCCTCATCTTGGAGATTCGATATTATTCTCCATAATTCTTGGGGAGTCATGATTCAGAGGGGGCTATCCCCCCCTCTATCAATTACTCGAGCTCAATATACATTAACACATTATTCATTAAATTATAGTTTCATATAACCCCTGCAAGACAAATAATGTTGTATGCTAGCGCATCACGAATATGACCGGGAATTTAAATGTCGTATAATCCTCATCATGATTATTTCTTATAGCGATTTCTGATAGTTGCTACAACAAACAGAGCTCAGATCTATCAGCCATGATAGCTGGTGTCCAGACCATGTTTGCTATAATTTACCCTGTCGTCAGTTTACAGTGTGTTATCAGAATATCTTAGAACGGTTTCATCGATTTTGTGATGAGCAATGCGTCTAAATATATCCCTTGACAACGAAGGAATTTCACAATATGTTAATATTTCGTGTGGTAGTGTGTAACTATGGCGACAGCTTGTCAAAGTGAGCACGAATCGTTATTGCTTGGTTACTGTGCCGATGGCCATATATTGGCAGTCACCGGGTATCCCTTGTTACAAGAAGCAGTTTAAGAGATTATATAAGACGGAGCAATTACCTTTTATTCCCTACTACAACGCTGCTTTCCATAAACAGGCGCAAATTGCGGCGGAAATCTCGCGAAAGTATCGCTTTTATTACCACCGAGACGGACATCACCGCGGCAATCTCGCGCGTTCTCGTATCTTCTCGCAGATTCACGTCTCAAACTGCCAACCCAGCTGGTGGTTCGTGTATTTTTGTTGCTAGGGAGTAGCCCGGTGGGGACCATGACATCACCACGATCACCGCCAGTGCCTCAGACTCCAGTGCAACGAGTAAGGACAACATACCTGCAGTAACGTGCCTATCAAAATGCGTTTTTCTTTTGTTTGTGGGTGAACATAATTACTTATTTTTTTACGATAATTAGGTCGTCTGGAACATGAGAATGCAAATAACCGCAAATTCCTGCCTTTATGTTACTATAGGCTTTAAAAGTTGAGCAAAATCGCCTTGTTATTAGTTCTTAATTAACCCAGTTTAACGGACACTTAATTTGTTATGTCATATTAATTGTTATCGTACAGCATGGGTATTATCGTGAAGGAAGCTTCTTTATATAAAAAACCTGATGCGTTGTGATAATCATGGATTGATAAATGGCTGAATGCAAGTCAATTTCAAGCGAATTAGGTGCCTCAATATACTTCTATGGTAACCACCGTTTCTTGAATAAAAGTCAAGCCCCTCGCCGAATACAGATCATATGCTCTTCTTCGCAAAGAGTAGGGGATTACCCCCGGGGACATGGCTCCGCTCTTCCCTTCCGTCTCCCATTGACGCGATGTGACCAGAATTGGTTAAAGCGTCTTGATTATACAACCTGTATATAAAAGTATAAGCGTTTTTTTGTTGAGAGGGTGGGGTTAGGGGTATCATGTCTTGCGTTTCCATCGTGACGGTAGCTGATAATAACAATAATAACGATTTACGAAATAACAATATATGTCACACTGTAGCGGATGGCAGCTTGGGGGAAGGTCGGAGGCTAATAGTATTCACGATACGTTTGGATAAACGCGTTACACAGTTATGATTTACTTCGCTTGCTTAAAGCAACATGTGCTGTAATTTATATATTACCGATCTCTTCTCCTCGCCAAATAAGTATACTATGTCTTGAATTTAAATCCCGAAAGCCTGTGGGCTATCCGGAGAGAAACAAATTTGTTCACCGGAGCCGAAGTAGGTGGCCGGCTTTATATCCCTGCGCGCCTGTTCACTGTTCGGTATTCTGCGTGATGTCGACCGCTGCTCGCTAGGACGTCCGCTCGCAATTTTATGTTTTATGTTGAAATTGTTGTTTTACAGACTCAACGAGATATGGAACATAAATGCATCAAATATCTAGGGGGATAAAGCAGGGGTGTCCACTTTCTGCAATGTTGTTCATTATATCGGTTGAGCTTTTAGCTGTGCGTTTAAGAAACGACACGGAGATAAAAGGTTTTGCGATGGTTATCAGGCGGTCAAAACGAGAGTATAAACTATGACAACATGTTGATGAGATGACACTGTCATGTCTTACTCTTCGTAATACGGAACAGATAAGAACGATGCTTGTTGAACTGAATGCTTTCGGGAAAGTATCAAGATTACATTTGAATCTGACGAAAACGATGTGTTTCATGGTTGCGATGGGCCCATGCCCTCCGCACAAAGACACTCAGAACACGAGAGACAAACATACAGATTTCCAGGAATGTGACATCACAAAACCAAGACGTCACAAGCCTATCACGTAGCCACACCAAGGACAGTGCAAATAGCCTTCACGAGCCTCAGATGTGTGTAGAATGGAGGCTCTATGACGTAATTACACGGGATGGCGGGTGGGAGGGGGCGTGCAGCGCTTTACTCAGATGACTGAAACCTATCCCGCAGAAAAAAACCGCCGCAATCAAAGCTCCGCAGTAAATGTTACGGTATCTCAGATTGGCTGTTTTATCGGCGGCGCTCTTGGTCGACCGACGCGACACCCCGCGGGAGTGGCATGCACAACCTTCATTAATATTAGCGCCGCGGTTTTTCCGATAGCCTGTCGCTCCAATAAACACATCGACTACGAGATGAGTGATTTCGACATGGCGGGCCTCGGGGGGCATTCATTATAGACGCCAAGCTGTGGAAGAAATGCAAGAAAAACTGATATAGACGACGATATTTAACACCCTGAGCAGGCTAACGACTTTGTGCTGTGGGACAGGTTGCTCGTTTCTCGGTGAAGCTGAGACAGGTTGTTGTTCTCATTGATATAGGGACAGGCTGTTTATTTCTCTTTAATATTGAGACAGGTTGCTCATTTCTCATTGATATAGGGACAGGCTGTTTATTTCTCTTTAATATTGAGACAGGTTGCTGATTTCTCATTGATATAGGGACAGGCTGTTTATTTCTCTTTAATATTGAGGCGGGTTGCTGATTTCTCATTGATATAGGGACAGGCTGTTTATTTCTCATTTAATATTGAGACAAGTTGCTGATTTCTCATTGATATAGGGACAGGCTGTTTATTTCTCTTTAATATTGAGACAGGTTGCTGATTTCTCATTGATATAGGGACAGGCTGTTTATTTCTCTTTAATATTGAGGCGGGTTGCTGATTTCTCATTGATATAGGGACAGGTTGTTTATTTCTCTTTAATATTGAGGCAGGTTGCTGATTTCTCATTGATATAGGGACAGGGTGTTTATTTCTCTTTAATATTGAGACAGGTTGCTGATTTCTCATTGATATAGGGACAGGCTGTTTATTTCTTTTTAATATTGAGACAGGTTGTTGATTTCTCATTGATATAGGGACAGGCTGTTTATTTCTCTTTAATATTGAGACAGGTTGTTGATTTCTCATTGATATAGGGACAGGCTGTTTATTTCTCTTTAATATTGAGACAGGTTGTTGATTTCTCATTGATATAGGGACAGGCTGTATATTTCTCTTTAATATTGAGACAGGTTGCTGATTTCTCATTGATATAGGGACAGGTTGTTTATTTCTCTTTAATATTGAGGCGGGTTGCTGATTTCTCATTGATATAGGGACAGGTTGTTTATTTCTCTTTAATATGGAGGCAGGTTGCTGATTTCTCATTGATATAAGGACAGGCTGTTTATTTCTCTTTCATATTGAGACAGGTTGTTGATTTTTCATTGATATAGGAACAGGTTGCTGATTTCTCATTGACATAGGGGCAGGCTGTTGATCTCTCTTTAATATTGAGACAGGTTGTTGATTTTTCTTTAATATTAAGACAGGCTGTTGACGTTATATGTTGAGATCAAACGTGCCTTGATGGGGCAGTGGTAAGGAGGCCGTTTAAACCTATGGAGGGGGGTCAATGGTCTTAAAATAAAATCATATGCCCTGTCTTAATGTCCTGCCCTGTATTGTAATGAATACAATTTTATTTTGCTGAGATTATAATTTCCACTTTAGGTTGGCCCTTTGGGGCTCAACACATATGCAGATATATTAATGTGGACTTGTTTTCCACTACTGCTCCGACTATTGTTAGAGCCTACCTTGTTCATAACCAATATACTTTAGAATCACGGCTAACTGCTCACTTTTGGTCGTGTTAACCAGAAACAATTGTCTTTCCGTGTCCGCCAGTTAGTGAAAGGCCGAGACTTGACGCATCGATGAGCTGGCTGGACGCGTTCATGACAGATCCGGTCTAATTATGGCAGTAATCAGCGTTGTTTCCATGCTTGGGACGGCGATTAGCGCTCTGGTGGCCGGGTCATTACGGCCCGGGATGGATCCACGGCACTTCATTGGGAGGCGCCCCTCAAGCATGCGTCATTCCGCGCCGTCGCCAGGACTATTCACAAGGGAACCATCCCGCCATTCCAGTCACATTACCTTAAGTAGCCGCCGTCGACCAAAGCGCCCCCTGGTGGTTCCCAAAGCGAGTAAATCTAGAGATTAATCAACCTTTAATTTGGTTGGTCATGGATGACACAACCGCAGCGCCATCTACCGCAGACGCCCGGAAGGTCGTGACCTCTCGCCTCACCCGCGTGTAAAACTAATTCGGCCTTCGTTAGTTTACACTCGATGGTAGAGGGCGCCACCGAGCGTCGCGGTTGGAGAGGGTTGGGTGGAGGGTTTGTGGGGGAAGGTGGAATCGGCGAGAGAGGGGTGGGGAGGTGGAGGGTAGGGTGGGAATCGCAGTGGTGGGGTGAAGATGGGTGAGAATGCGGTGGGGAAGGGAAGGGTGAGAGATGGTGGGGTGGGGAAGAGTGAGAAGGTGGTGGGGTGGGGAAGGGTGAGAAGTTGGTAGGGTTAGAAGGGTGAGAAGGTAATGGGTTGAAAAGGTTGTGGGGTGGAGAAGGGTGAGAAGGTGGTGGGGTGAGAAGGTGGTGGGGTGGGGAAGGGTGAGAGGATGGTGGGGTGGGGAAGGGTGAGAAGATGGTGGGGTAAGAAGGTCGGGGGGGGGGAAGGGTGAGAGGATGGTGGGGTGGGGAAGGGTGAGAAGGTGGTGGGGTAAGAAGGTCGGGGGGGGGAAGGGTCAGAGGATGGTGGGGTGAGGAAGGGTGAGAGGATGGTGGGGTGGGGAAGGGTGAGAGGATGGTGGGGTGGGGAAGGGTGAGAAGGTGGTGGGGTAAGAAGGTCGGGGGGGGGGAAGGGTGAGAGGATGGTGGGGTGAGGAAGGGTGAGAGGATGGTGGGGTGGGGCAGGGTGACAGGGTGATGGAGTAAAAATGGGTGAGAGGGCCGTTGGGTGGGGAAGGGTGAGTGGGTGGTGGGGTGGGAAAGAGTGAGAGGGTGGTGAGTTATAAAGGGTGAGGGTGGGAATGGGTAAGAGAGTGGTGGCGTTGGGAAGGGTAAGGAATGGTGGATTGAAAAGGAGTGACGAAGAGCGGTAGGGTGATGAATGCATGGGGATGGTTTGGTAGTAAAGCGATTGGTGGTTTAAAGGGTGGAGGAAGGCACGAGGGTGGCAAGGCAAGTCGGACAGGGTGGAGATAGGCAGTGAGATGGTTGGGCAAGGGTAGGTGGGGTGGGGAAACGATGGGTGAGAGTGACTCATCTTAATGACACTCCATCCGTCCAAAATAAAGCTCACGATGTTTGGCTCAGAAAAAGTAAAGTGGCTGTTCTGTTTGGGGGAGGGCTGTAGTTGACGCATGACAAAACTAAACGCCCAATGGCGGCGGTAGGACAGAAGAAGCGTACGCTTGAATCCACTTCTATACATAATGTCAGACGCGAGAACGCGCAGAGAAATCACCACAGAACATCCGGTCTGTTGAGCAAAAAAAAACAGAACGGCAATCAAGTAATTTTTTTTTTGCTTGGACTCTAAGAAAGTATTAATCCGCTGTGAATATATAAATGGAGTGTGCAGGGGCGGTCCAGAGGGTGGGGGGGGGGGGCGACACGCCCTTTTAGGGCCGAAATTTATACCATTTAACATATGGAAAGCGAAACCGGCCCCCGCTATCCAGATTGTCTGGATCCGCCCCTGGTGTCAGTACTCTTAGAACAACACCATTGGATGGTTCCATAACATTGCTAAAACGCAAACTAGTTATCGAACAGGTCCAAAGGCACACCAATACAGTCACACGCATGGTTTACATCTCCACGCCCATATGCTTTGGGAAAGGGGATGCTAGCCTGAAAACAAGACGTTACTGTCGTAAGACAGTTGGCAATGAGACGCTTGCCGTAAGCTGCGTAACGTCTTTTCAGGCTAAGGGGATGCCAGCAGCAAGTGACCACGTGGTATATTCGCCGTTGGTCACGTGATCAATAGCAATGGGAATTACGGCAAAGTGTAGATGATTTCTAACACCGTTCTTCTATGGAAGTCGATGGAAACGGATGACGCCTTCGTTTGAATTGGCCTGTAACGACTTTAGGGTTAACCCTAACCCTAGTAACGACTTTAGACCGTAATGAACAAGATGGAAATGCAATTTATCGACAAAGGGACAGAGAAGATTGTGCCCGCGTGAGACACTAGGAGTGGCACTGCGTGAACAAGAGGAAACGAGCGACAACACATTGAAGCTATGGGGTGACTCAGGAGTCTATTGAAGCTATGGGGTGACTCAGGAGTCTATTGAAGCTATGGGGTGACTCAGGAGTGTATTGAAGCTATGGGGTGACCCAGGAGTCTATTGAAGCTATGGAGTGATTCAGGAGTCTATTGAAACTATGGGGTGACTCAGGAGTCTATTGAAGCTGTGGGGTGACTCAGGAGTATTAAAGCTATGGGATGATTCAGGAATCCATGGAAGCTATGCGGTGACTCATGAGTTTCTTTTTACGAAAGATATCTGCTGTATTAGTCAGCGATGTGGGGAAATTGGCATTTGGGGAGCGAGATCCGCCTTCCTTAGAGGAACTGCCTTTACACAACATGTAATGAATTCTGGAGCAGTCACATGGAAATTGAATATGAAACCAAATTATATAGTTGTCAATCGAACGGTCTGCTTTCGCCATGTAAAGAAAAGCACTACAATTTGTCTATATGTCACGGTGGTGAAATATCATAGTGACATTTCATTCCACCTATGTTTAAACCTCTCTCAGTGCGACGCTTAGCAAGCACTTAGACAGGAATTACTGTCACATGAGAGGTAGTGCTCATATAGCAGTTTCGTCAAACTACGGTTGAGATAACCCCCAACTACCCACCCCTCTTCCCTCCCCCTTTTACAAACAAAAAACGGACGGAAAGGAAAAATCAAACAGAGAAGAAGAAAGCTGCAGGTCAATCGGTGCAGAAATGATACTACGAGAGAGGATTGGGACTGGCGAAGGGCCCCGCGTATCTGCACTGGGCACGTCCCGGCCTCCCTCCCCCGAGACTCATGTCCCCTAAATCGCCCCCATCCAGCAGTCTAATAAAGCAGCAAACGAATCCAATTGGTGGGCTCTTCCTGCATTAATTGGCCGGGACCACAAAGTGACTCGGTGACATGGTCGCCAGGCTGAGGCCTGTTGACTTGTTGGTATCCCCCCTGGGTGGAGGAGGGGGGGGGGCGGGGGAGATGGGGCGGGACGGCGGGGGGGGGGCGTTGGGGAGAGGAAAGATAGGGAGGGGGAGGGAGGGTGTTTGAGAAAGGAGAGGTGGGAAGGGGCGGTAGCTTGTTTGGGGGGGGGGGGGGGGTTGGAAGGGGGCAGCGGATGGAAGGGGCATATGGTGCGGAGGGGGGGGGTTTGGGGTTTGGAGATGCGAGGCTGGGGGATAATACTGAAGGGCTAGGTCTCTCCAGGGATTGTAATCACTGGCATTTTTAACAAGGGGTACATGACCTCATATACGCCCCAGACTCGTAACCACGGGCGCCAGTCAGTTCTGTTGGACCCAGATTAGTCGGGTTACATTGATCAAGCCATGTACAGCCCCCCCCCCCACCACCCCTCCCGTCCTCCAGTCACTCCCACCCGCCTAATACACAGACGGCTGAAGTGCTTCTTTGAAGACCAGAGAAAGAGAGAGAGTCCCTTTTATAAAGCCTTAGCGCATATAAGAAAAGGGAATTGCTTTTTTTTTGGGGGGGGGGGGGGGGTCATCAGCTGCAAGACAAATTTTAAGTGAACAAAACGGAGATTACCAAATGAACGCAGATGCTTAGGGTAGCGAAATCTATATCCTTGGAGTGAAATCGCTCTCTTGATTTCGCCGTATGATATTGGCAGTTAATATTCCGTTCGCTTTCAGATGGATCTGCTGACGATAGGGTACATGTACTAAATAAAGTACTGATGGCGTCATTCGCCATTGTGAACTGTCACAATATCTATGGTATCTATTTGTTAATGTCCCCTGTTCCAGCATGTAGCCGACTTATTTCCTATATCATTAACATGGTAATGTCTGAGATAGATAAATGGAGTAGGAAACAAACCTATTAAAAACCTGTATCCACTATGAGAGTGACTGACATAAATCAACCGAGAAATATATGACAACGACTGAGTGCACTGGAATATATTCATAATTGGCAGCTGTACCGGATAGTGATTTGTTGTTACAGGCGATCAGATGCTACCTAGAGTTTAATCTGCGTTGTACAAGTATGAATGCATCACTATATATGTACATATATATAGGCGTGTATATATAGGTATCAGCGGTTTCCATGTGCATGAAATGTTATTGAAAAGATTAATAACAATTAGGCGGACGTGGCGATATGGTCGGCCCGTACATATGTGGCCTTTGTATATCATACGCCATTCATCACTTTCCAACTACACATGATAAAGGGAGAATCATTATTTGTCGTCATGGCAGAGGTTGCTATATCCCAGTCAACCATGGTTGGTGGGTCTAGGGGTGCGGGGTGTGGGGGTGATCAGGGAATGCCCCACGATTATCCCGACTGTGACCTTTTCTTTAACCTTTGCAAGGCCGCCTGGTGGGCAAACTCGCCGACCCCCCCCCCCCCACCCCCCGCCTCGCCCCTGGCGGCCCCCACGGGCGTGCCCCCACGGGGCCATGGTGACTTCTGAATTATTCCCTCAGCGATCAGTAATCGCGAGGTATCCCAGATATGTTGTCTGGGGGTTGATGCGTAAGGGGGGGGGGCGGCGTAGTCAGGGACAGTCAAAAGAGAGAGTGAACAAGAGAGGAAGGGGCGGGACAGAGGGAGAGATAGGGAGAGGGTGAGGGGAGGGAGGGGGGTAGAGAGAGAGGGAGAGGGTGAGGGGAGGGGAGGGGGTAGAGAGAGAGTGAAAGGATGAGAGGAGGGGAGGGGTAGAGAGAGGGAGAGAGGATGAGGGGAGGGGAGGGGAGGGGGTAGAGAGAGAGGGAGAGGGTGAGGGCAGGGGAGGGGGGTAGAGAGAGAGGGAGAGGGTGAGGGGAGGGGAGGGGGTAGAGACAGGGAGAGAGGATAAGGGGAGGGGAGGGGGTAGAGAGAGAGTGAAAGGATGAGGGGAGGGGAGGGGTAGAAAGAGGGAGAGAGGATGAGGGGAGGGGAGGGGAGGGGCTAGAGAGAGGGTAATCTCTCTGGTAAGACAGAGATGACAAAGACAGGATGTCAGAGGAAAGTGAGACACTATTAAGTCTTTGTATGATTTATCGCCATATCTATAATAGACAATGACCACGGAACGCATTGGATTTGACCCCAAAAGGAATTGGATGGCAATGACGCACGGACATGTGGGTCATTTCGCATAACCTCAAGTACATTGATATACATATTCCACGATGACTACAGAACGCGTGACGCGACGTTTCTGTATAATGTAATTATTATATTGGTGAGGCTGATCGTCAGGTCGTCCGTCCGTGGTGCAGCTTCTTACAATTCGCCGGTGAAAGGAAAACCCGATGGCGGGACGATGTGTCGTGCCACATCATGGGGTTAATCATATCAGCCAAGGCGTGCGCAATACCTACATTAACAGGGGAGGGGATGGGAGACGTGGCGACATGACCGTACTATAGTGGTGGCTGTAGTCTGGATTGATGGGGAGTCGAGGCCAACCACAATCTCCACAAGATCCATCGATTGTGCACATCTCGCCACACAGCGACTCACTGAGTCAGGCCAATAGAGGGGCGGATTCCTATGTATATATAAATACCCAAACCCAAACAGACGCACAGACAGGACGGACAGAGGGAGGGAGGGGACGCACAGACAGACAGACAGACAGACAGACAGGCTGGAGGAAGCAGATCCCCTTGTCTTGGTTAAACAAAGGCCGCGCGTCGCTTGGCCACTTGGTATTCGCAGACCGGCGGCAGACCGGTAAGGCAAACAATGCAACAGGTGTAGGCCGGGGCACAGCCACCCCGTAGAGGGTGGTGGGGTGGGTGGGGGGGGGGGTGGTGGTCGGGTGAAGGCCAACAAGGAGCAATTGCATGACGCATGTAAGGACGCCATACCATGACGCATGTAAGGACGCCGTACCATGACGCATGTAAGGACGCCATTCCATGACGCATGTAAGGACGCCATTCCATGACGCATGTAAGGACGCCATTCCATGACGCATGTAAGGACGCCATTCCATGACGCATGTAAGGACGCCATACCATGACGCATGTAAGGACGCCATACCATGACGCATGTAAGGACCCCATTCCATGACGCATGTAAGGACGCCATACCATCCAAGTTGCAATGCACATTGGGAATATCGGTTTATCTTCTGTGACGGTTGAAAATGGCATCAAATAAACTAAATAGTGATTTTGAGGCAAAAGAAGCCTGGATAGGGCAGCGTTTTGGGTCTTGGTACGACAAAAACGAGCGATAAATTGATGCTAAATGGCTGGACAGCATTCCGGCGAATATATCAATTGCAATATTTCTTTTCTCTTCGTTCAATATTTGGTCAATTCGAGAACTCTCTTTAGCCTCTGGATATGCAGATAACCAAAATAGTTATTGTATATAAACTTGCGTTACTCATCCAGCACCAGTTAACAGTTGTTCATGCTTCTACAATGTTTGCTTCCAATCTATTTATATTAGCACTGCTTTGAGGAAATAAATTTAATTAATGGATGCAAATTGATGGTAGCACTTTGGGTAAGAACACTTTTACTTGATTTAACATTATATGCTATTTGGCTGACATACTTCACCAATGTTCCCTTGTGGTATCTTATAAGACAACAACAACTGTCTTAGGTTTCTGAGAATTGATGAATGAACACAATACTATTGGAGTCCTACAACAGGATTAGTAATATTATCCAACCAAGGCCTAATTGTTTGAACGACTCGGACGGCCTCCCTCTGGTGCAATCAGTTGTCGTTCTGTCGCCTTAGCCTTCATCCTGCCACTCTGAGGGGTCATTCCCGGAAAACCCACTGCGCATCTCAACCGCCGACCCCGCCCCCCCCCCCCCACACACACAATGAGTCCCCGACTCCTTGAACACCCCACCCCTGTAGTCCCTCATCCATTGGGCCCCCTCCACTCATTGGGGCCCCATCCCTTAGGTCTCCCACCCCCAGAATCCCCCACTGCCTGGGCCCCTCACCCCCTGGGCAACCCAACCCCCAGAATCCCCCACCCTCTGGGCTCCCGACTCCCTGGGTACCACAACCCGGAGTCTCCCACCCCCTGGGTCCCCCCACCCCCTGGGTCCCCCCACCCCCTGGGTCCTCCACTCCCCGGGGAGACTCTACCCCCTGAGTCCCCCACCCCCAGTCCGCCGTCCGTCAGTCACCCGACGTCCCCGTCACCAAGCACGTACACAGTCAGCGCCCCCTGGTGGAAGTGGCCAGACATAGCCAAAGAGACTGAGACCGACTAGAAGGACAGCGGGGGACACGCGGCCCCAGACCCTTCGTCAAAGTCAAGCCGGTCTGGCTGCTGGTCGCTTGCTCCCCAAGACGAGCGGCCCTCTGGCTTGGTTGTCAAGACTTTCACAGCCTTGACTCTCACAAGGGACCAATTTACCCCCAATAAACGGCCGTCCCTCACCCCCAGCTCGCCTATCCACCCATACGATTCACCCAGCACTCACCCTCAGCCCCGTGGCCGCCCTTCCCCGCCTCATCGTTCTCAGGAGGCAGGATGGCGACCCACTTGATTGAGGCGACAGTGCTGCCACTTGCGGGACAATCGGGTAACGCGCCGCCAGACTAAGATGCGGAGGCAAGCGGCGAGAGACGAAAGCGGAGCAGGGAGAGCAGGGAGGGGGGGAGGGGGGGGAGGCGCGTGGGGGAAAAGGGAGAGAGGGCGAGGGTGGAGGGGGGGGGGGGGAGGGGGAGAGGGGGAGAGGGGGCGAGAGGCGCGTGGAGAGTAGAGGGCGAGCATGGGGGGCATGATTAAAACGAATGGCGATATCCTCGATCTAAATAGCTAAACAGGACACGAGTTTGTCCACCCCCCTCCCCTGCCTCACATGCTACCCCCCCCCATCCCCCCGCCACCCTCTGGGCGCCACCCCCAAGTCTCCCCAGCCTGCTGGACAAGCGGTCCCGATGGCTGACAGACACCAGCGACTGATCAGTGGAGGTTGGGGGGGGGGGGGGTCTTCAACGGAGTTTACATCGGATTTCTGATGATGTATGACACGGCCAAAGTGATGATGTATGACACGGCCAAAGTGATGATGTATGACACGACCAAAGTGATGATGTATGACACGGCCAAAGTGATGATGTATGACACGGCCAAAGTGATGATGTATGACACGGCCAAAGTGATGATGTATGACACGGCCAAAGTGATGATGTATGACACGGCCAAAGTGATGATGTATGACACGGCCAAAGTGATGATGTATGACACGGCCAAAGTGATGATGTATGACACGGCCAAAGTGATGATGTATGACACGGCCAAAGTGATGATGTATGACACGGCCAAAGTGATGATGTATGACACGGCCAAAGTGACCCTGATTAGCATTGCAATGAAATGTGCTACTATTTGCATGCAAGTTTTGTGTTATACTTCGGTTCAAGATTTTGATTGCATTGCCGCGTAGCTTATCCACACCTTCCAATGTGTGCAACCTACCAAAGAATAGCCACATGAGACCTTTTGTGAGAGAGAGAATTACTAGCATAAAATGTATGGGAGGATCCAGGAATCAAAGGGGGCGGGCTGGGGGGGGGGGGGGGGTCCAAACCTGCGACCTTGAGTCGTGGCTTGACTACTATTCTGAACGAAGACATTGAGCTGCCGGGATATCAAATATTCCGCAATGATAGAGACCGACAGGGAGGTGGGGTGCTCGTGTATGTTCGCGACACCCTTTCTGCTCAACGCCGACCTGACTTAGAGAAAAATAACACTGAGTCCATGTGGCTTGAAGTCTTGATCTCGAATGGAAAGGCTCTTTTGGGTGCATATTATCGTCCCCCGAATGCTTGTATAGAATCCGTCAGTGAGTTCATGTCCAATTTACCAATTTACGTCTTTCAACGACGCAACTGCAAATAACTGTAATGTTGTTGTTATAATAGGTGACTTTAATGACAAGTGTGTTATGTTTGACGACTCTCACGGTGATAGCGATTTAAAATACCGCCTAGTTTACTTTGTAAATAATAATTCTTTATGCCAACTGATAACTAAGCCAACCCGCATAACCCCAACCAGCACGTCGCTGCTTGATCTTGTCTTAACGGCTTCTCCATCGTGTATTTCCAACAGTGTAACCTAGATCATCACTTAGTATATCGTCTGTTGAAAAACAACCGAAGTCAGGGAGATCTTTCTATGATTACAAAAACGCCAATTTTATAGCAATGCGGGAATATCTGTCCGATGCACCTTGGCATGTGGGTATTAACTTATATGATGACGTAGTTGACTGTACACGTTATTGGTATATAATAATAATCAGTTTATTGCCAAAAGAAAACACAAATTACATTCATTGAGTACATCTTTACAATACATTTATAGTGGCAAGAGCAGAAGCCAAAGGCTTATTCGCTCGTATATGGTGAACGTAGTTAGAGTTGAAATTGATTTGCCAGCAAGCTAACAAAGAAAGAAAGCGAGAAGAGAACAGTCAAAAGTAAATAATTAAATAAATAAACATAAAAGTAAAGGAGCCATTGAATGTTGATTAACGTCTAGCACAGCTAGCCACAGTAAAAAAAAAAAAAAAAAAAAAAAAAAAAAATGTAAAGGCAACAGACTATTCAACAGTGACCGTGTTTAATATAATGCGTTTAACTTCTTTCTTAAACATGTATTTTGACGTGCAAAAATTTACCTTTCTAAGCCATTTATTAAATATCCTGGGACCCGTGGTTCTTATTCCCTTCTCAGATAAAGTAGTCTTTGGTTTATGTACCCGCAGATGAGTAGACGCCCTTGTATTATAACTGTGTACTTGCGACGTTGGAGTAAATATATCAGCGATAGTCCTGGGAATTGTACCTTGGTAGTAATTATACATAGTTATAACTATTTTATATTCATTTAGATAAACAATTGGTATCAAATTATACTTTAAGAAGAGTGGTTTTGTGTGTGAAAGCCTTGGTACTCCCGATATTATTCTAATGGCTCTTTTCTGCAACGTAATGAGAGGTTTTAAATATTTATGACATGTACCGCCCCAAACTTCGTTGGCATAGTCAAGGTAAGGGTAAATAAAGCTGGAGTACAAGGTGCGTAGGGTGTCGCTGTTTAACAGCTTTCTTGCTTTCACCAAAATACCTATTCCCCGAGCAACCTTTCCCTTAATATATTGGATATGTTCATTCCATGTTAAATTAGCATCTAGTTGAACTCCTAAGAATTTCAGACTTGATACTTGCATAATTGTCTCTCCTGCAAGCCTAACCTCCGGACAATGATGAAGTTTCTTTTTGGCAGACCTAAATACCATATACTTTGTCTTTTTAATGTTTAAGGTTAATTTATTTAACCGCAGCCAGTACCTTACTTTATCCATCTCGTTATTGAGTGTCAGGATCATTTGATCGATATTTTTACCCGATATGAAAAAATTGGCATCATCAGCAAATAATATACCAAATAATAAGGAGCTGACATTTGTGAGATCATTAATGTAGATCAAAAAGAGAAGCGGCCCTAATACAGAACCTTGTGGAACCCCGTCTGCAATTTTAGAGGTAGACGAGTTAATGTTATTATATTCGACATATTGTTTACGTTCGTAAAGATAGCTTCTGAACCAGTTTAATGATATACCTCTGACTCCAAACCTTTCCAATTTTAAAAGCAGGATGTCATGATTAACAGTATCAAAAGCTTTTGACAAGTCCAGAAATAATCCTATGGTGTAGTCTCCTTCGTCGATAGCAGTAGAAATTTTATCTACAAGGAGCATAAGGGCCAGCGAAGTGGAATGATTTGACCTGAATCCAAATTGGTGTTCATACAGCAAGTTGTATTTATTAATAAAGTTGATAAGCCTTTTATACATTAATTTTTCAAATATCTTTGAAAACGTTGAGAGGACTGATACTGGACGATAATTGCTAAATAGTTTATCGTCACCATTTTTAAAAACAGGAATTACCTTTGCGATTTTTAGCTCATCTGGAAAAACTCCCTGGCTGAAGGAGAGATTTATTATGTGTGTATGAGATATTTCAAAGGGCAGTCGATCTTTATGTACCAAGTAAATCAATCAATGTTAAAAGTAAAGACAATGAGTGCTAATGTTAAGAGGCTCATCAGGAAGAGAGATCGGTTATATAAGCCCTTTTCTAAATGCCAATCTGATCATCGCTACAGTTTATACATAACTTGTCGTGAGGCTCATGTAGAGATTGATCGCGCCAAAGAGAACTATTACACTAGATTCACTAGGTGTCTCCAAGATCGAGTATACCATTATGGGATTCTGCATAAGCTACAGAGTTTTGGCATAACGGGAGATTTACTACACTTTTTAAATAATCGCAGACAACGGGTAGTTATGGATGGTGTTACCTCCGAGAGCAGAGCGATCAATGCCGGTGTTCCATATTGGGACCCCTGTTATTTTTAATTTTTGTCAACGATATAGTAGTCGAAGGCCTTGAATGTGAGGTATTCTTGTACGCGGACGACACATCTCTGTTATTCGTTCTCGACAGTGCTATCGACGCGCAGGTGATTAACCGCGACTTGGAACATTTATCAAATTGGGCCTCCCAGTGGAGAATAACCTTCAATCCGACGACAACAGTGCATATGACTTTAAGTAAGAAGCTTCAGAGACCTAATGAACTAGACTTGTACCTGGGTTCAACCAAAATACGGCGCGTAGACAGTCATACCCATCTTGGTGTCACTCTCACCAGAAACATGAACTGGGATACACAAGTTAACAACATGGTGTGCAGATCTTCTGTTGCTCTGTTGCTCTATTAAAGCGTATGCCTAAACAAATTGATAGGAAAACCAAGTTATGCGTTTATAAAACGCATATTAGACCACTCTTCGAATACGCCACCCCTGTCTTTCACGGCAACCTTACTAAGTATCAAAGCGAAACACTAGAGAGCGTGCAGCGCCAGGCATTACTCACGGCGACGAGGGCATACGCCAGCACGTCTAATGCTAGACTTATTGCAGAAACTGGTGTTGAACTGTAATCTACCAGACGTACTTTTTTTAGTCTCTGTCTGCTCTATAAGATGATTAACAATCGATCCCCGCGTTACCTCTCGTCTCTCGTTCCACCCCACACCTCAGATATTTCTCACTATGTGCTCCGCAGAAGTACTGATTTATACCTTTTTAGGCTGTAAAAAGAGTTATGTTATGAACTCTTTCTTGTGGAGCACAGCTCGCGCATGGAACAACTTGCCGCCTGAAATGAGGCAGTCGGGGTCATGTATGTCATTAAAATCTTCATACAAAGAACGTTTTTTCAATTGGTGCAATATACTGAATGACATGTTTACGGGTTATGCAGCCGTCAATCATTGCAGACTGCGTCTTGGCCTCAGTGGCCTTAACGCTCATAGGTACAACTATGGTTTTATCCCCACCAAATATTGTCAAAACGGTTGTACTAAAGAACCTGAAGATTCAATCTACTACCTACTACAATGTCCAACGTATCTACTACCTTCGCAATGAACTACTGATTGGTATCTCCTTCGTTGTTGAACATGGTTGTATCTTGAATCTTACGGCTGCGTCTAAGAACCGCTAGTCTCTGCAATCTCCTCTTATTTGGTTCCTCCAACATTAATCTTGAAGATAATACTAAATTATCTAAAGCGGTACAAATTTTCATTTCCGGAACAGATCGGTTCATCAGAGGGCTATGCTGTCGATTGTATTTTCAGGGTTATATGCCACTAAATCTCTGTCACTGTATTGAATTTGAACTGTATATTTTATCAACTGTACTTGTTAATGACTTAACCTCAACTCTGCAAGCATCTTTTTGTTACATGTTGAGGTGGCCGTTGATATGTGTATTCGCTATCGGTAACCTCGTTAAATAAATAACGTTTATAAAAAAAAAAACTGCGACCGAGGCCCGGGCCAGCGGACCCCCCATTTTTTGACGAACGGGGGGGGGGGGGTGGGGGGTCCACGCCACCTCAGATAGCGTGGTTCCTCAAAAAGCCTGCCGCGACCATATTACTTCCCAGTCATCGCTTGCCGCATGGTGAAAAACGAGTTCATTCTTGGGGCCGCAGTAACAGTCTGCACACATTGATACCAACATAGTCAAAGAAACAAGAAGATTGTGTTAGTAAGGTTAGCTCCAGAGATACGAACTGAAGGTCACTGTGTAACACTGGGAAATGTATGTGCATGGAAGGGAGCACGTTGCGCGATGCAGACATGAACGGTCATCAATACAGCCCCAGACTCTCGCACAGCTGTCTCGCACACCAGGGTCTCGCGAGACCAGAGTACACCACGGTAACGCTGAGAGTGTGACTTCAGTTTCGTGTGGCTTATGGAGCGGTTACAGAACAGACCACGGGCTGTAACATGCAATCACTGGCTGAACCCCGGGATGTCGTGTGTTATTGAGTATAGCCATTGTCTCCAAACTTGGCATTTATACGACTCTCTACTCTACCTTTCACCCCGTGCCCCCCACCCCCCCCCCCATTTGTCACGTCATTTTGGATCGATCATGCCACTTATTCGTGTCTATTGAAATCTTCCACGCCCACCCCCCGCTGTGATTGCCCAGTATAATGTACTCCAACCCCCCCCCCCCCTACCCAAACGCATGAACCCACTCGCAAACAAATTGTAATCGTTGGTGGAAGCTGTTACAGCTGTTAACCAATTTGCGTCAGATTGGTTCAGTTTGACTTTGTTATGCACCACGTCTAAATATACAGCCATGCCGTCATTTTAAAAAGTGAGATGTATTGATAATAAGATGTCTATTTCTATAGCTCAGTGGGTTAGAGCGCTCGCATTCAGTGTTCTGGCCACCTGAGAGCCTAACGGCAGGTGGATGGGTGGTTTGAGCTCCGCTGTGGCCATGTCTGTGTGGTCGCGGGATAAAGATCCCATTTCTTTTTTCGCAAAGAGTACGGGTTACCTCCCCCCCCCGGAGACATGGCACCATTCTCCCTTCCTTCTCACATTGACCAAAACTGCTTAAAGCGCCTTGAATATGCATCTAACATAAAAGAGCTTAGATTTGAGCAAACTTTGTATGAAGAGCTTTATATAAAGTCTGCGTGGGTTGTCCCGGGGAAGCCTCATGCTTAGCTACTACATTAGCGCACAGTACGTCTACAGGATTGAGTTTGCCCTGATTTTCCACACGATCACGTGACCCATATAACCCCGCCTATAACTCTAAGCCCGACCCCCATTCATATCGTTTCCTTGGCGTGGCAATTGTACCGCAATTTTTCCTCACTTGTGTCAAGGTCATAGGTGCTACCTTGAAGTGACCTTGACTCCCCCTGATGTAATACCTAAATACTTGTTCGCCGTGGGCCTAAGGAATTTGCACCCCCTTTCCCGCCGCTACCCACCGCCTCCCCCCTCTCATGCATTGGTCAAAATAAGAGCGGTTATCCCGCCCGGCAAACCGTAAAATTATGAAGGAACTGCACAAGACTTGTTTGGGAGACTGATAGATATTGCCGAGCACGTCCCGTGGTTCTATTGAGATCTCTATCACGTGAAGATTGGCAGCCCGAGACCTTTGATGGACCCGCTACAGCGCCTTTCTATGAGGGCTTTTAGCCAGTGGGCTTGGCTGTCAATTTCATCCACTGCTAGTCTGGATGGTGGGTTGTGATAACAGGACCATTTCTCACGACCTCACGGGTAAAGGACACCGTTTCAAGCGGAAATGTGTGTCCTCTTTGTGTGTGTGTGTGTTGTGGGTGCGGGTGGGGCTGGCGGTGGGCTGGGGCGGAGCGGTGCGGCGATATGGAGAGTGCAGCGGAGTGAATATGCTATGAGGGAAGGTGAGGGTGGGTGAAGGGATGGGTGGGGTTGACGGGAGGGGTGAAAAGTAAAGGGAGGGATGTGAGGTGAAGGGAGGGGTGAGGGTGAGGGAGAATGAAGGGGTGGGAGGTCAAGGGACGGGTGGGGGTAAAGGGACCGGTGGGGGTGAAGGGTGGGGTAAAGGGTGGGGTGGGATGTGAAGGAAGGGGTTGTGGGTGCAAAGAGCGGTGGGGGTGAAGAGAAGGCAGGGGTGAAGGAACGGGTGGGGTGAAGGGTGGGATGGGGTGTGAAGGGACGGGTGGGGGTAAAGGGTGGGATGGGGTGTGAAAGGACGGGTGGGGGTGAAGGGAGGGGTGGGTGTGAAGGGAGGGGTGGGGGTGAAGGGAGGGGTGGGGTGTAAAGGGACGGGTGGGGGTGAAGGGTGGGGTGGGGTGTGAAGGGACGGGTGGGGGTAAAGGGAGGGGTGGGGTGCGGGACGGGTGGGGGTAAAGGGAGGGGTGGGGGGCGAAGGGACGGGTTGGGGTGAAGGGAGGGGTGGGGTGTGAAGGGACGGGTGGGGGTGAAGGGAGGGGTGGGGTGTGAAGGGAGGGGTGGGGGTGAAGGGAGGGGTGGGTGTGAAGGGAGGGGTGGGGGTGCAGGGAGGGGTGGGGTGTGAAGGGACGGGTGGGGGTGAAGGGTGGGGTGGGGTGTGAAGGGACGGGTGGGGGTAAAGGGTGGGATGGGGTGTGAAGGGACGGGTGGGGGTGAAGGGAGGGGTGGGTGTGAAGGGAGGGGTGGGGGTGAAGGGAGGGGTGGGGTGTGAAGGAACGGGTGGGGGTGAAGGGTGGGGTGGGGTGTGAAGGGACGGGTGGGGGTAAAGGGAGGGATGGGGTGTGAAGGGAGGGTGGGGGTGAAGGGAGGGGTGGGGTGTGAAGGGACGGGTAGGGGTAAAGGGTGGGGTGGGATGTGAAGGGACCGGAGGGGATAAAGGGTGGGATGGGGTGTGAAGGGACGGGTGGGGGTGAAGGGACGGGTGGGGTGTGAAGAGACCGGTGAAGGTGAAGGGAGAGAAGAGGTGTGATTGGGTGGTTGGCTATTCAGGACCCTTTAACCACTTTTGGTCATATCGCGTCAATGGGAGAAGGAAGGGAGAGTGAAGCTATGTCCTCGGGGGTAACCCCCTACTCTTTACGAAGAAAGACATGGGATCTTTATCCTGCGACCACACAGACATGGCCACAGCAGGGCTCGAACCACCGACCCACGTGCCGTTAGGCTCTCAGGTGACCAGAGCACTCAATGCGAGCGCTCTAGCCCACTGAGCTGTCGCGCCGGCCCCGGGTGGGGTGTGAAGGGACGGGTGGAGGTGAAGGGAGGGGTGGGGTGTGAAGGGACGGCTAGGGGTAAAGGGTGGGGTAGAATGTAAAGGGAGGGGTGGGGGTAAAGGGAGGGGTGGGGGTAGAGAGAGGGGTAGGATGTGAAGGGAGGGGTGGGGTGTGAAGGGAGGGGTGGAGGTGAAGAGAGCAGTGCAGCCTTGGGGGTTTGGTGAGCGTAGTGGTCGAGTCTATAGGTGACTGATCGGTGTTTCTGTGGTGCTCCTGGTGGTTTTTCTCTTAGATTGGGAAACATGCAATCTCCATCTGTAAGTGGACAATATTGAATCAATGGTTTTGGCGCCTTAACAGTATTTTTCCGGGGCATTCATAACATTTGAAATACGTAACAGCAAGCAACGTCACTATATCCCACAAAAACTGCATGTCTTGCTCTTATTGAGTGGACGATTGCACAGGTCACCGGAACGACATAGTGCGACTTGTCAAGCAATGATATCACGTCAAATCCTACCACAAGAGCAGGATGCTTGCGAATGCAAAAGTGCGCTCGAGCAAAGCAAGTATTTACACAGTTTGTGGTCGACAATAAATACATCCGTAACTATGACAGATATTATCAACTTAGCCTTCATACCGATCATTCTCGTATAATTAATCTCATTAACATAGGATCAAGGTAGCCTAGCTGACTAAGTGGCCTAGCTGGCCTAGCTGACTAGGCGGCCTAGCTGACTAGGTGGCCTAGCTGATTATGTGGCCTATCTGACTAGATGGCCTAGCTGACTAGGTGGCCTAGCTGACTAGCTGACCTAGCTGACTAGGTGGCCTAGCTGATTAGGCGGCCTAGCTGACTAAGGGGCCTAGCTAATTAGGTGGCCTAGCTGATTAGGCGGCCTAGTTGATTAGGTGGCCTAGCTGATTAGGTGGCCTAGTGGACTAGGTGGCCTAGCGGACTAGGTGGCCTAGCTAACTAGGTGTTGATCCCATGCTGACACCATATAAAAATAACTCCTTCGTCCACATTGTGTTACGTGACCCATTGATATTTCTCTTCAATGAGTTTTATTTGCTGAAGACCACATCAGTGATGTATTATATCACAATATTGACAGTCACTATGAAGGCGGTAAACATCGATTGATAACATGTGGTGTGCACTGCAAGGCTTCATAACTCCTTGATATCTTCCCGTGTGCCAGACTGGAAAGAATAAGCAAAAATACATTTTTACAAAGAAAGAAAATCTTATTGTTGTTGTTTTTCAATCTACATTGATGATATGCATCCATGTGGTGTCCCTGTTATTTGCCAGAGATGACTTCCACCGAGCCCCAGATGATGAAACAAGCTTCCTCACTGTGCTCCACAGACACCAGTCTGAGAACGAGTCAGGCGTATGTTATATCTACGTCCAAAGAACGAGTCAAATATTTGTTGGTGTCAGGAAGATCGATGGCAAACAAGCATTTTGAACGTGACTTCGTCGCCCCAACAGGTCCACAGAAAGCCCTGCGTGGGCCATCCTCGCGACGGCCTTGGGTAAGGAAGTGGGTCACGTGACTAGCGGCGAATGTGTCCATGTGACATTCCTGTGAGGGAATGGTGATTGCCTTGGGATAGAGAGCTTACGGCAGGCTTGATTCTAATGCCACGATGTAAAGGTTAAGCTGAGCAAGGAAATGTCACTCTGGGAGAGGAGCGCATAGGAGTCGCAGTTCAAATGGAACTATGGGCGATCGGATTTGGAATGGGAAGGAATTTGAACCCCAGACGCTAGTCTAATGAGATATCCGAGCGATGGAACGACCTTACAACACTCTAGCACTTTCAAGATATATTAAAAATCATATTGTTGACACATATTCTGAAGTAACATGCCTCACTATTATACCTGTCATGTGTCCTGATATACATTTAATAACCAGGGAGAGTATTGTATAATCGTGTATATATTTTTTTTCTCTTCCGCACAACATTCTTGTGGTGCTGGGCCCGTCTTTCCTCTTCTATTAAATACCTGGGTGGCTCCAACGCCAGCAACCCAGCTTGGGTTATAGTTGGAGTCTCCCAAACCAAGTGTGTACTTTTCTATATATTTATTTACTTCTTCCTCGTTTGTTTCTTCCTCGACTTGTATGTCAGCCCGATTTTGGTACACTTGGTTTAAATAAACGGTATCTGACTTGACTTGACTAGCACTCTGATGACACGCGTGCATGGTAGAGGATACACAATGCATACACGCGGCGGGGCTGTAAGGGTAGGCTGCTGTATATTATAGTGTAATGGTATCTTAGATATTGCTTTTTAACGGATGTATGTATGCCTTCACCGGCACATGTTGCTGTCACATGTTGGGACAGATGGCGCTGCCACCGGAATGGTCCTATGGCGTCCGTGCTATAGGACGTGCTGTGCTAACTGTAGTAACTATCATGACAATGGATAACTTAATAATTGTTTAACTAAAAGCAGAGATAGATCGGTTTAAATGGCCTCACACACTAAGGCGGGTGCGATGCTCGACGAGTATCCGGGAGGTTGAATGTATTAATAATGGAACCATGTAGAGCATTTTTGGTGACGCACATAATCAATGGGTAGGCAAAAAAGGGCCAAGGGGGGGGGGGGGGGCACCGGGATCATTTCCTGTATCCACCATTACACTATGCGTCTATATGACTTCGTAAGCTACGTACGAAAATATCAGTTCACATCGCAAATGTGACCTATATTGTAAACCCATTGCCCAACAGTTTTTGGCCACAGTTGTTAAAGACTGTAAGTGAGCAATATGTTTAGTCTTGCTCACTTACCACCAAAACACTCAGCTCTCGAAAAGATATTAACATTCATAGTTTCTTTTGCTACAATGGCAATGTTTCCTATTTTTTCCTAAGTAAGTAATGGTGTTTATTTCAACATGCCAAAAAGAAACATACAAGAAATACAATGAATAGTATAACTGACAAGACAAAAATTCATTGGCATTAGTTGAGGAGACTCCCATTAAGACGGTTAGTCGCTAGCATGGGAGCCACCTAAAAAATAAATAAATAAATAGATAACCCAAAAAAAACCCCAGACAAACAAACAAATAGAACAAATGTGTCACAATACAGGGAGTTAATGGCAAAAACATGGAATTGTATTGTAGATAAGTAGGTATACTATGGGCCGCTGTATAACTTTAGTTGATTACATGTGTAGCAGTGAAGGATGTTACATTCATAGGAGTATGAATCGATGATCGCATTTTTTATGTATTGTGTAAATCCCTTTAAACAATGTGATGTTGCTTTGTCTAAGATGATCCGTGGAGTGTCATTCATTACGGTTAGTAGGTTGTGTCTAATGCAATGATCGGCAAACTTATGGTTTGTTCGGGGGATGTGAAAAGTATGCTTTTGTCTAGTATTATAATTATGTATGTCGTATACTCTTGGGAAAGTCCAGGCTTGATAGAAATATAATGGCAGATCGTTGTTAACAAGTTTATAATAAACTTAAGTTCCTGTAATTTATGTAGGTCCTATAATTTTAGCTGTTTTAACTCCTTGAATAGTGGTTCTGTGTGAGAAATATATTTGTTATTAGTAATAATCCTAATTGCCTTCCTTTGAAGTTTGCTTAGTCTATCTATCTGGTGACCCCATGCAAGTATGCAATAGTATAGGTGCGGCAGAATTAGAGAATTATAAATAGTGACTAAGATATGTGGAGGAAGTACATTTTTCAACTTGTAGAGTATACCCGTAACCTTATTAATTTTTGTCGCTACTTTACACGTATGGCAGTGCCAATTCAAATGTTTATCAATTGTGAGACCTAGTAAATTGAAGCTATTCACTTGTTCTATTTTCTTTCCATCTATATAGATATCAGGAGAACGTATTTTCTTTTGTGGCATATGGAATAGCATGAACTTTGTTTTACGTGTATTGAGACACAGTTCATTTACTTTTAACCAGTCGTTTATTTTCGATAGTTCCGCATTTATTTATACGATATTTGATGTAATTGTCTCCAGAGTGCTAAGGAGTGTGGTGTCACCTGCATATATTATAGCTTTAAAAATTTCACTTGCATTTTCGATATTGTTAACATATATTATGAAAATGAGAGGTCCTAAAACTGATCCTTGGGGAACTCCGCGGGAAAGGTTAAGTCGAGCAGATTCAACATTATCAATGCTTACATATTGCTTGCGATTGGAAATATAGTTTTGTAAAAGAGTTAACGAGTTGCCAGTCACTCCATAGTGTTTTAATTTTGCCGTAAGTATATTATGATTAAGAGTGTCAAAGGCTTTAGACAAGTCAAGGTAGATACTTATAGGAATATCCCCTTGGTCTAGTTTTTGAATGGTTCTGTCTATGAGTTCCAATGTAGCTAGCTCTGTAGAGTGTTTTTTTCTAAATCCATATTGGCCGGGGTTAAACAGTTTTTCAATGTGAAAATGTTCATATAGTTGGTTGAATATTGCTTTTTCAAATATCTTAGAGATAGCTGGTAGGATTGAGATTGGTCGATAATTATCTATATTTGCCTCATCACCTTTCTTTAAGATTGGAATAACTTTCGCTAGTTTAAGCTTGTCTAGAAATATTCCTGTGGCTATAGACTGGTTAAAGATGAACGTGACAGTTTCGCTTATTTCATCTTTTATGATTTTAAGTAATTTAACTGATAGTTCATCATGCCCAGAGCTACATTTGGGTTTTAGCCCATTAATAATTCGTAACGTCTCATGCTTATCTATTGGCCGGAAATTAAGTTCCGTTTTACATGGGGCCTGTTTCAGATAGTCACTAAACGTTATATTATTCGGTTTTTGTATTTTATCACAGATATTTGTTGGGCCATTCACGAGAAATTGATTAAAACTATTAGCTATGACAAGTTTGTCCGTTGCAGGGATGCCATCAATATTAAATATCTGTGGAAACCTGTCTTTATGTCTTGTGTTATTTAAGATCTTTTTTATTTCAATCCAAGTATTTTTCATGTCCTTTTTGTAGTGATTAAAACGATTGCTGTAGTGTATCTGCTTTGCTGATTGTATATTTTGTTTTAGGATTCTGTTATACGTCTTTAAGTTAGTTTTAAGCATTTCATATTCATCATTGTTCACTGGTGTCTTTTTGAGTTGTCTATAAAGGTTGTCTCTGAAAGATATCGATTTCATTAGGCCGTTAGTAATCCAGTCAGACTTTTTGTGCTTGCGTTTATTAAATTTAACTCGTTTGACAGGCATTGATATTACTTTGGCTTTTTGTATTGTATCATCTAATATCTCGTAATTGTGGTTCGGATCTGTAGTCATGTCTACGTGGAGTTTATTAAATACGTTGGAGTCTGCGATATACTTTTTGAAATTTATAATCGCTTCAGGGTCAGATTTACGTACCATTATATGAGAGGGGCTTTTATTGGCATTACGAATATCAATGTTTAAGCAGATGAAATATGGAAAGTGATCTGACGTCGCTTTTGTTACGTTAGGGTACCCCTATGTTTCGATAGTCTCGTAGGAAGAGTAATTTTAGGGAAGAAGCTTGAAGAGATAACTGTGTCAAAATAATCATTAAACGCTGGTTTCTCGTTTAGTCTTAATAAATCTATGTTAAAGTCACCAGCAATAATGACCTCACTGTGGTTTCCTCCATAGACATTGAGGACACGTCCCATCTCCTCCGTAAATACTTCATAATTTGCATTGGTATCACAAGGTGGCCTGTATATATTCCCTATTATAAGTTTTTTTTCTGAGGAACACCCGCCTATTTCAATGAATTGACCTTCCCAGATATCTGATATAACCAGTGGTACAAGTTCTTTGTACTGATATTTATCATGCAAATAAATTAATAATCCACCACGAGTACTACAATATTTACCCTTAGAAATTAACTTATAGTTGTCTAACTGATAATATGCAGTATCCGAATCATCCGATAGCCAAGTTTCTTGTATACATATAGCAGAGAATTCTAAATCATTACTTTTGATCCACTCTATAAACAATCTGAGTTCATCAAATTTTGATGAAATGGAACATATGTTTAGACTTAGTATACAGAAATGGTTCTGTTTACTTTTTAAGACGTGCGACATTTCTTCATCATTAAAATAAGGAGAATGCTGTATTGGCTCAGGTTCCACAGAAGTATCGTCAGTGATAATTCTTTCCCCTAGTCTTAGGACTTCGATCAAAGATTGATTTTGCATAGTTCCAAAATTTCTTAAGCTATCGTCACCATCCATAGTATTAATTATACATATATTTCAAGTTCAACCAGGCTTTGTATAGATGTGACACATTACCAACAAGGTTAAACAACCCAGATATGACAGGAGATATGATGAACATTATCACACACTGCTTTTGTATGAATAACTGTGTATCGGAACCATAACTCAAAACATGCGGGCAATACAAACACAATAAACATGAATATTTACATTTAGGTTCACCGTTTCGGAACATCCGATGAACCAAATTAGTGCGATGGTCATTGAGTAATATAACAGAGTGGCTTATAAAACATTTCCACAATTGCAATGAACTTCTACATGACATGGAGAACCGAGGGGGGTGGTGGGTATCTGTTCCGCTCTGGTTAACCGGAACCTACCCAATGCCAAGCGGTGGCCTGGTACCCGAGCTCAGAACAAGGACTGCTCGGTCGTAGGGACGAGTCGTAGGGACGAGTCGTAGGGGTTGGAATGAGTGAAATGTAAGTGAAGTTGAGTGCCAATTTAGTGGCTTTCAGCGAACTAACAGGGTGATCGAGATGGGAGGCCAGTGGGGGGGTGGGTGCCTCCTACCCTGGTGCAACAGGACCCCCTACACACGAGCTGTGCAAAGGGGTGCTCGGTGGGGAAGGACTCATCGCAGAGAACGGGGGAGGGGGGGGGGGGGGTGTATGGCGATGTTAGGTGAACGACAGGCATTACCGACATTAACTCGTTTTGGAGTCGCTGCAGTTAAACGATTACAGGCATGATTGAGCTGAAGCGTTACATTGGCCACAAGCACATTGTGGCCATAATCACAGTCTTCGGCTGGTATGTCCGTTACAGCTCACGTTTGTAGCCTCAGTTCCTCGTACTTTGTCAACGCCGAGTTGACTGATTTCTCATGCAGTCTAAATTTACTGGAGCCAAGAACAGTGGTATGTTGATGGCTGATGATGAACACCGCGATATTAGTCCTTTTCTGTCTTTGGAGGAGATAGCGGAGGTGTCTTCCTGTCCCGTGGTTCCCGTCGTCTTGCCACCCCTCTAGGATATTCCCTGATGCGTCAGCATGGCGAAATGCAGCTGAAATGTGGGCTGCCCGAGTCCTGGCCAGATCGAGGTGTAGTTTTTTTACGCCAAACGGATATCGCTGATATTGCAATGCAAGAATGGGGTGAGCGAGTTAAACTTACATCCAAACTATCTTCTTATAGTAAATTCAAGTCACTGTTAGAACCAGAGCAATATCTCACATCTGTTACGATTCCAAAGCACCGTATGGCATTAACTAAATTTCGATGTTCTGCCCATTCGTTACGTATTGAAAGGATGAGAGGGCAAACTCACAGAAGTCTCCGCCTATGCAACTATTGCCTGTCTAAAGATAACGAGGTTGTTGAAGATGAGTACCATTTTTTAATTCAATGTCCGCTGTACGAAGAACTCAGAAAACAGTACATTCCGTATCATGTAAAGTCCCAGCATGGGTTTACTTCATTATTATCCACCTTAAATAAGACTCACCATGTTAATCTAGCTGCATTTGTTTACCACGCCTTCATACTGCACGACAACCTCAGCGAGTAATATGTATATCGATAGTATATGTCACTACAGGTGTTGTTTTTGTTAATTATTGTTTATTATATGTACTATGGGCCGATGGCCTTTCAGTATAATAAAGTTCCAATATCATTCATACTTTGAACGGAGGCAGCTATCGCTATTAGAGACCCAGTTTCAGTGGGGCAATCACCAGGAATCATCAGCGGCGCCTCGTTGATCAGCTTCTCTCGTTCCAGCGGAGTAAGCAGTAGCAGATCTTTTGCCGTCAGTGCAGGTAAGCGATCACGCTGACGTTCATTGTTGATGTATAATGCATCGTTGGTGATCTTGGTTTTAACAGGGTGGGGAGCACTGCGTGCCCTGGCTGTGTGCGCCTGCTCGCCAAAGCCATTCCTCCGCTCGAAGATTTCTGGTGGGTTATGAGGGGTGACTTTAATTACGTCTTTTCCTTTAGGAAGGTGGCATTTGGCGAAAGTCAAGATGTCCTCAACGTCTTTGTGGCAGAGAAATTTCACCACGATGTGTCTGGATCTAGCGTTCTCTTGATAACGCGGTCCCACGCGGTGACACCGTTCAACCACAGGGGTGCGTTTGAACCCGTGGCGGGCCAGATAGGCAAATACGGCCTGCTCACAATCCTCAGTGTGGCCATGTTTAGCTTCTGGTACGTTGTGAAATAGTAAATTGTTTCTCATACTTCTCCATTTAAGATCGATTAGTTCTTCTTTTACTTTTCGTAGAGTCTCATCCTGACGTATCACAAAGCCTTTCAACAAGCTTACCTCCTTTTTGAGATCTTCATTTTCAAACCTCATGATTTCCATTCGACTCGCCAAATCACCAGTTTCCACTTCCAATGTATCCAATTTTTCAGTTATCCCTTCTTTCTCATACAGTTCAATATTATGCGTCTCTTGCTGAGTCGCTATGTCCTCCAATCTTTCATGGAGAAGTTCAATAGACTTCTCAGCCATGATAGGCATGCGCGTCGAGTGTTCCTTTGTTGACATAGTTGCCATTGGTTCCAACTCCAGCTCGCTGCCCTCTTTATCGCCCATGTCAGATGTGGGCGACGAACTTTCACTGATAATGCTTGCTTTCTTCCCCATGTATTATACTTGCGTTTGGTTGATATAGTTAGCCAGTTAATGAAAGAAATCGGGATATAGTTTAGACCATCCGAACGCCTGACCTTATGCGTCCGCCATCTTGCGTAAAAAGTAGTTATACAACATCGTATTTTCTACATATACCCCTTTAGCAGTCACACTAATACAGTACATCACTGCTTACTCAATGCACATATCTTATCAGTTGTCAGCATGAGTGTCTGCCATCGTCGCAAAGCATACAATTAAAGCTGCTCATACAGCAATTTGTCACTCACATCATAATTTTCGAAATCATTTGGAAAAACGTTGTGGACATATTGTCTGACTGTGCGAACTCGATGAGAAAAAGATGGGTCTTCATATGTTAAAGGGGAAAAAAGTGCCGTGTTACGCAAATGTTGATGTCATAATACAAGAAAGCCACACTGTCAAACATGAATACACTAAGTTTAGCCCCAGAAAAAGGTTTAACAACGTCCGTTTTTTTATTGCATACGATATATGTGTACTTATATGCTAACAATATAAATAAGATATAAATCATTTCCAGTCGAAACGGTGTTTAAGTGTCTCAAGAAAAATGTTGCTGTATGAGTGACTTCAATGTAATTATGTCGCGCTGCCCGCCTCGTGCAATAGTATACTGGGTGTCCACGTTGGCACAGAACATGTCGATTCAATGCCGACATATCGGTCTATGGGACAGAAGACACGTGACACCCCATAGCTTAATACCACTTTGTCTTGCTAACTGACCGCAAGAGACATCGCCGGTTTACCAGACCGTAAAGTAGGCTTGACATAGTGTTTGCTTTGAATATCGCCAAGTTTATTTGCTGCATGGAAAACAAGCTCCGTTCCGCTTCTCTGGTTGGGTATTTTCTATGTGGCGGCGCCTCGTGGCAGGTCTACGGTAGAGGAACACAACACACTGGACATATGCGTCATAGCATGTCGCCAGAACTGAGCAATAACAGTCCATCATTGCCACCCGAACAAACTGCGCTGGCCCCGTGTGGCTATGGCCTGTAGGCTGCCTTAGACCATCCTCACCCAGACCACCAGAACCATCCAGCACACCGTGTTATTACTACCTTGTAGGCTGCATTACCTCTTCACTGTGGCATCGCCGGGGGCAATAGGAAAACACAGGGTTCTCGACCCACGGCCAAGCCCAGCGTTCATATGTCACAAGTGATATTTCACCCGCAGTGTAAGTATGTTATTGAGAAAGGCTCTGGCACATGACACTGAATCAATTGGTCTTTGGAATGATACATTTCTAGGTTAATTTAATTTTATGAAAGAAGATGTCAAACTAGCCACCGGGAAGGTATGTAATTGTTGGGATGGCGCTGACCATGCAGCCCTCGTTCGCCCGGGACCTATCCTCCTATCCGCTCCATGGATCGCACTCCCCGCAGAGTTCATCGCCCAATGTTGTCAGCTCTGGATATTAGGGTCAGGTCACGTGACAGGAAGTGCCTCCATAAGGTCTCATTATAGGTGGCGCTGTTGGAGATGGATTGCGATGTTTGAGGTTTAGAATTCGTGTTGATCGCCTCGCTGTTCGGCTGGGATCACGTGGTGTTGTGAAGCGATCCAGGCAGAATGGAACCGGAAACACCTGGGAATTAGTCACTTCCGGGTTCCCCGGACTATACCTAGGCAGCGGGTAGTCTCCCCGTTGACATGTTGTTTGGTTTTACCCGGCGGGTCAGCCGGCCAGTGGCAGAGAATGAACGTCTTAAACACTTTAAACCGACGAGTGGGAATCGACTGTTTATGTCATGATGTCTATGCCATGATGTCTATGCCATGATGTCTATGCCATGATGTCTATGCCATGATGTCTATGCCATGATGTCTATGCCATGATGTTTATGCCATGATGTTTATGCCATGATGTCTATGCCATGATGTCTATGCCATGATGTCTATGCCATGATGTTTATGCCATGATGTCTATGCCATGATGTCTATGCCATGATGTTTATGTCATGATGTCTATGCCATGATATCTATGCCATGATGTCTATGCCATGATGTCTATGCCATGATGTCTATGCCATGGTGTCTATGCCATGATGTTTATGCCATGATGTCTATGCCATGATGTCTATGCCATGATGTCTATGCCATGATGTCTATACCATGATGTCTATGCCATGATGTCTATGTCATGATGTTTATTTCATGATGTTCATGCCTTGATGTCTATGCCATGATGTTTATGCCATGATGTCTATGCCATGATGTCTATGCCATGATGTCTATGCCATGATGTTTATGCCATGATGTCTATGCCATGATGTCTATGCCATGATGTCTATGCCATGATGTTTATTCCATGATGTCTATGCCATGATGTCTATACCATGATGTCTATGCCATGATGTCTATGTCATGATGTTTATTTCATGATGTTCATGCCTTGATGTCTATGCCATGATGCCTATGCCATGATGTCTATGCCATGATGTCTATGCCATGATGTCTATGCCATGATGTTTATGCCATGATGTCTATGCCATGATGTCTATGCCATGATGTCTATGCCATGATGTTTATTCCATGATGTCTATGCCATGATGTCTATACCATGATGTCTATGCCATGATGTCTATGTCATGATGTTTATTTCATGATGTTCATGCCTTGATGTCTATGCCATGATGCCTATGCCATGATGTCTATGCCATGATGTCTATGCCATGATGTCTATGCCATGATGTCTATGCCATGATAAGTGTGGATGATTGGCCTAATACCCACGACACGTCAGGGGTACATAAGGGGTACGTGCAGCTTTGGAGCTCGATACTGTGACACCCCCCCCCCCCTCTCCCAGCCCACGTGTTGACGAATCCTGCACATGCCCCTGAACGGATGCCCCTTACTGGCAAAGGTCAATCCGCGAACGCTAACGGGGAGGAGGGGACCGAAGGGCCATCTTGAAGGATACTTAACATCCCCACGCAGGGGTCGTCCCGCTCTTTGAGAGTGAGAGAGGATGCGTCGGTGTCGCCCCCGTGACTGCGGTGACCAGAACTGGTGGTCTTCATCCACAATGTTAGACGGGCTGGGAAAAGTGACTAGGTCGGACAGACCCCCGACCCCCCTAACCCACCCCCATTTCCTTTAGATGGGCCTCTTCCCGCCACACCATTGGGTTCCGGGCTTGTGGCGCCGTGGGCGGACTCCACAAATTTGCAATGATTTTGTTCTCACTTTTTTTCGTTTGCATCATTCGGAAAGTGAAAACTTTTCAACCTGAATGAGACGGTTGGGTCGCCTTGTGTCTGTCTGTCTGGCCCCTGCGGTGAGGGGGGGGGGGGGGGAGGGTCGCACAGTGTGGGTGACGGAAGGGGTGATGAGACGATATGGGAGTGGGAGGTGGAGTGCAAGGTGTAGTGGAGGAAGGGTGATGGCACGATAGGGGAAGGGGGGGGGGGAGTGGCACGGTGTGGGTGGAGGAGGGGTGATGGGACGATAGGGGATGGGGAGGGGGAGTGGAACGGTGGGGGTTGGGGAGGGGTGATGGGACGATAGGGGAAGGGGGGGAGTGGCACGGTGTGGGTGGAGGAGGGGTGATGGCACGATAGGGGAGGTGGAGGGGGAGTGGCACGGTGTGTGAGGGTGGTTGGGGCTGGGACGGTCCGACCAAAGGCCGACTGGCTCCCGCGGCCTGTGCTTTGGGCCGACTGGCTCCCGCGGCCTGTGCTTTGGGCCGACTGGCTCCCGCGGCCTGTGCTTTGGGCCGACTGGCTCCCGCGGCCTGTGCTTTGGGCCGACTGGCTCCCGCGGCCTGTGCTTTGGGCCGACTGGCTCCCGCGGCCTGTGCTTTGGGCCGACTGGCTCCCGCGGCCTGTGCTTTGGGCCGACTGGCTCCCGCGGCCTGTGCTTTGGGCCGACTGGCTCCCGCGGCCTGTGCTTTGGGCCGACTGTGCGTCTGTGACGAGGGGACATCGCCCCCACATTCACAGAGATAGTGGCTCCCAGGTCACCCAGAGCCGTAGCTTGTCCTGGTGAATGGGTAGGTTGGAGGGCTGGAGGAAGGGTTGGGGGCGTTGGCAGCAGGGTGCGCCGGGTGTGGGTAGGGGTAGGGGTGGGGGGCTCGGGGGGCGGGAGGAGTATGATGCGCCGGGTGGCGGGGGGGGGGGGGGCTGAGGGGCTGGGGGGGGGGGTCTCCACTTGTGGCGACACAGTAATGGCGCTGTATGAATCAATGTAGTCATGAGATGCCTTCCTAACAAACTGTCGTCTGGCCTTGGTGGTAATGGAGGCAGGGTGTATTGGAGGGGGAGAGGGGGATGTTCAGGGGGTAATGAAGGCAGGGTGTATTGGAGGGGGAGAGGGGGATGTTCAGGGGGTAATGGAGGCAGGGTGTATTGGAGGGGAAGAGGGGGATGTTCAGGGGGTAATGAAGGCAGGGTGTATTGGAGGGGGAGAGGGGGATGTTCAGGGGGTAATGGAGGCAGGGTGTATTGGAGGGGAAGAGGGGGATGTTCAGGGGGTAATGAAGGCAGGGTGTATTGGAGGGGGAGAGGGGGATGTTCAGGGGGTAATGAAGGCAGGGTGTATTGGAGGGAGAGAGGGGGATGTTCAGGGGGTAATGGAGGCAGGGTGTATTGTATGGGGAGAGGGGGATGTTCCGTGGCAGTATCATATCACTCACCCCCGCTCCTCGCCCCGCCCCCCCCCCCCCACCCGGCCAATCCCGCTCCCCGTTTACACACACTTTTTGCCTTAACGAGTTCTCTATCGTGTGGACCGGCCAACAAAAATCCGTCCATCGCATTCCGTCCCCTTCCCTATCGCCCTTCGGCCCTTCGGCCCCATAATGTACTGGCAATCCGCCCCACCGTCTTCTCGGCCTCACAATGTACTGGCATTCCACCCCACCGTCTTGTCGGCCTCACAATGTACTGGCATTCCACCCCACCGTCTTGTCGGCCCCATAATGTACTGGCAATCCGCCCCACCGTTTTCGCGGCCTCACAATGTCCTGGCATTCCACCCCACAGTTTCCTCGGCCTCACAATGTACTGGCATTCCACCCCACCGTCTTCTCGGCCTCACAATGTACTGGCAATCCGCCCCACCGTTTTCGCGGCCTCACAATGTCCTGGCATTCCACCCCACAGTTTCCTCGGCCTCACAATGTACTGGCATTCCACCCCACCGTCTTCTCGGCCTCACAATGTACTGGCATTCCACCCCACCGTCTTCTCGGCCTCACAATGTACTGGCATTCCACCCCACCATCTTGTCGGCCCCATAATGTACTGGCAATCCTCCCCATCGTCTTCTTTGCCTCACAATGTACTGGCATTCCACCCCACCGTCTTGTCGGCCCCATAATGTACTGGCATTCCACCCCACCGTCTTCTCGGCCCCATAATGTACTGGCAATCCTTCCCACCGTCTTCTCGGCCTCACAATGTACTGGCAATCCTCCCCACCGTCTTTTGGGCCTCACAATGTACTGGCATTCCACCCCACCGTCTTGTCGGCCCCATAATGTACTGGCAATCATCCCCACCATCTTCTCGGCCCCATAATGTACTGACATTCCACTCCACCGTCGTGTCGGCCCCATAATGTACTGGCAATCCTCCCCACCGTCTTCTCGGCCTCACAATGTACTGGCATTCCACCCCACCGTCTTGTCGGCCCCATAATGTTCTGGCATTCCACCCCACCGTCTTCTCGGCCCCATAATGTACTGGCAATCCTCCCCACCGTCTTCTCGGCCCCATAATGTACTGACATTCCACCTCACCGTCTTCTCGGCCCCATAATGTACTGGCAATCCTCCCCACCGTCTTCTCGGCCTCACAATGTACTGGCATTCCACCCCACCGTCTTGTCGGCCCCATAATGTACTGGCATTCCACCCCACCGTCTTCTCGGCTCCACAATGTACTGGCATTCCACCCCACCGTCTTCTCGGCCTCACAATGTACTGGCAATCCTCCCCACCGTCTTCTCGGCCTCACAATGTACTGGCAATCCGCCCTACCGTCGTGTCGGCCCCATAATGTACTGGCAATCCGCCCTACCGTCGTGTCGGCCCCATAATGTACTGGCAATCCTCCCCACCGTCTTCTCGGCCTCACAATGTACTGGCATTCCACCCCACCGTCTTGTCGGCCCCATAATGTACTGGCATTCCACCCCACCGTCTTCTCGGCTCCACAATGTACTGGCATTCCACCCCACCGTCTTCTCGGCCTCACAATGTACTGGCAATCCTCCCGACCGTCTTATCGGCCCCATAATGTACTGGCAATCCGCCCTACCGTCTTCTCGGCCCCATAGTGTACTGGTAATCCCTTACCGCCTGGGGCGATTTCTTAGGCCCGGGGCACTCAGAACAAGGGTTGTAAAGCCCATTCATTCCGGCCGGTTTGGGTCTCTCGGCTACAACATAGGGTCTCACTCCCCCACTTCCAACGCACACTCCCATCGCAACCCGTCATCGAATACAAGCCCTTCCCGTCTTACCCTTGCCTTTTACCACCCATTCACCCCCCCCCCCACCTCCTTTATGTGTCCTCCACCTACGTCGATCCAGGACGCCGAGGCTCGGTGACGTACCTCGGGGTACGAAACGACGGGCTGGCGGGACGAAGGGACGAAAGAACGGTGGAACGAAGGAGCGGAGGAATTGGGGGTGATGTCAGGCAAAACTACGCCACGATGGACCTGTCAGCTTCCACAATCCACGCTGATCTTCCCAAAGACACTACACATCGTAGGGAGAAAAAAAGTAACCTGTAGCCAAGTCCTCTAAGCCGGCCTCCCTCCCTCTCTCCCTCTCTAAGTGAGCTCAGGCTTTTCACCACCGGGCTGCCGCAGAAAAAGTAGTTCTCTGGCAAATACACGCCGCTCCAACCCCTCCAGCGGGGCTAGAATCAATGCAGCGGGGATCGGATATGGAATTCTCACTTCTTTAGATTGAACAACTAAGCGATAAATGCCTTTACCAAAAGCGCGGGGTGAGCAGTCCGTTGGCTTCGTCATGGCCCTCGGTGACACAGGAGCGGTGGGCGCCGGGGGGCTCGGACCCAGCATCACCATGAACACACCAAAATGGCCGGCCCGGTTCACTGCGAGGCACGTTGGGAAAGTCCAACCTCAGTTAATGAGGGTCGCATTACAGGGTAATTGTTGTGTTTTCTCCGGGTGACTGCGCTACGTCAATAGTCTCGTTATGTCGTGTTTGTGTCGATGGCGCAACGTTGTTGGCCGGAATTTGGGCAAGTTTTTTTGCACCAACCATGGAGGTTCAAATAATGTTTTTATCCGCCTGATTAAATACACTGTAACGGCATACATCTTAGTGATGGCTGAAGGGGGAGGGGGCAAAGTTCGGGGGGGGGGGGGGGTAGGGTGCAGGCCGCCTACCCAACATTTCCCCACGTCGTCTGCTCATCGACTGGAGATTTTTGTCTCGGACGCGCGCTCGGATTAAAGGGTTTAGGGAACGCGCGGGAAGAGATCTTCAGAGGTCAGAGGTCAACAGATGTTGTCTTCCTGACACGGGGGGGGGGGGGGGCGGAGGGGTGGCCGATGGGGGGAGGTGGCAGGACGACTCCGTGCTAACTTCAGCATTGGCACTTGTGCACTACCTTGCCCATAGCATCGGCCTCACCCTGAAGGATGCTTTTTTGTATACCAAGTGACTTCTACAATTTCACTAACAAAAGTCAAGTTATCACATTTACTCTACTTCGGTTGCGTTTATGACATATTGACCTATCAGAAATCTGACATCGATGTACTCCCAACACTGAGTTACGACCATGATCTATCATAGATCTTTGTTCATGACTGATTTCACTAAGAAAAATGTTAATTTCGTTGATCCATCATAAACCTTTGTTATGACATTAATTTTACTCAAATACCGTACACTCACAGAGTGTATGACACTGATCTATCATAAATCCGCGTCTATAAAATTGAATCACTCACAAAGCTGTGCTTATGCCATTGATTGTACTCACGAAACTGTGTTTATGACTGACTTGACTCACAATGCCGCGTGTGGGTGTGTGAGGAAGGGGGGGGTCCGCAATCACCGCATACCCTGGATCCAGATGGATCGTGGTCCATCTCCTTCGGTCGCCAATTATAAAAGCAATTCAAAAAGCCGGTCACCGTGTACCACCGTCACCGTCACCGTCAGCGTCAGCGTCAGCGTCAGCGTCAGCGTCAGCGTCAGCGTCAGCGTCAGCGTCAGCGTCACCGTCACCGTCACCGTCACCGTCACCGTCACCGTCACCGTCACCGTCACAGGCACCATCACAGGCACCATCACCGTCACAGGTACCGGCACCGTCACCGCCACCGGTACTGTCACTGTCACCGTCACCGTCACTGTCACCATTATTGGCCACATTTAGCTTTCATGTCCACAGAAATGACATAAAATAGCAACCTTTAGTTTAATTTTGACGATAAAAGTGACGTCATTGTTTCATTGCGCTTTTCCTTTGCGCACTAGACCACGCCACCATTCCCTTCACTACGCACACCCTGTTGCAGGTGCAGGTGGCACACGAGGACTTTTGTCTTGTGTAATAATTCTTGCTCTTGAGCAATCATTAGAGTATCGACATAGTATCCGGCAGGCAGTATATCACGTTCTGGGTTGGCCAAGGTACGTCTATGTATTTCAACACAGGGCGTTTCTGGTATCAACGAGTTGCGTTATCTCGTGGATCATCCGTAACAACCCGCCTGGTATGTGGCGCATTCAGCTATTGTTCAGTATCCTCTGTTATGCCAGCCCAAGCGCCAGGTAGGCGGGTGGTTCGAATCCCACCTCTGCTAAATGTTTGTGTACAAATCCCTTCGCAAAGAGTGGGGGGGTACTCGCGGCGACAACCTTGACCGGGTTAGGGTTAGGGTTAGGTTAACCCTAGCAAAGAGTAGGGGAGTACTCGCGGCGACAACCTTGACCGTTCTCATTGTCGCAATATGACCTACGCAGGTTAAGGCGTCGTAAACCAGTCAATCAATCAATCGATCAATCAATTAATGAATAAGCAATGAATTAATCAATTAATGACCCAAACAATGAATTAATCAATTAATGACCCAGTCAATGAATTAATCAATTAATGACCCAGTCAATGAATTAATCAAATAATCAGATTAGTTCTCATACATATATTGGCACATATATTTCTCTCTGACCCCACTCTTTTTAATTCCTCTAAACTCCTACTGAGCTCTACTGAACCACTATCTTGTACTTAGTTTAACCTAAACAGCTAATTTTGCTTCGTGCATCTTTCGAAACCTTTACCTCACGCCTCCCACTCAACCCGCAAATAAAACCTTTAAACAGGACAGCCGTCACCCCACTTATCGGTGAAACCCACTGACACCCAAGTGCCCGTTTCATGGTGTTAACTGACAGCCTCTGATGCAGTCTTCTGCGCAGTCATTTCGTGTAGTCTGAGCGGGCTACTCGGCCACCATATACCCGGTGTCCCTGTCACTGTTTCCGTCACCCCAAGTCAGAGATCTTGAGTAATTGTGACGTGACACGTTCATGTCGACAACACTTCACATTCTTTCGCTTGAGTGGCTACCTTTAACCATTAAAGATGGATGTTCAAGTCTTTAGGATTCGGAGGCGGATCCAGGAATTTGAAAAGTGGTGGTGGTGGTGAGGGGGGGGGGTCCAAACTTGCGACCGTGGAGAGGGGCTCTGCACAAAATTGCGACCGAGAGATCCACCAATTTTTTTACAACCGGTGGGGGGGGGGTCCACACCGCCTCAGATAGCGTTCAAGCTTAAGGGGGGGGGGGGGGTCCACGCATCAGATGGCCTCAATTTTGCATTGAAGAAAGGCATTCATTCTCAAAAAAAAGGGGGGGGGGGGTCCGGACTCGCTGGACTCCTCCCCATCCCCCTGGATCGGCCCTTGAGATTTGCCGTTAATGCCCTTCGTACGTAAATATCATTGAAAAGTAGTTTTCCCACTGTTAGTCCAGAATACGTTGCAGTGGTTGGGTGATAGGACAAAAGTTGGTTATTCGTATTTTCTAGAAGAAAAAAGTATGCCACGAAAACAATATGACATCACTTCCGGTTAGAGTACAAAACAACAACGTGTGAGCCCGTCGACCGACCACGTGGACTCCGGGCGAGGCATCCCCGCCATCCCGACTTCCTGACAAGCTTGTTTGTTGATCAAGACTGGGGCGGAGAGGGTGGGGAGACGGTGGTCTGGTAGGGGGGGTTGGGCGGGGTCTAGAGGAGAATGGTGCTATGGCCTGTATTGTGAAGGGTACAACCCCCGTGGTGCGCCCAATAGACACACGCGCAGGTGCGCCTCCGGCATAGCGGTGGCAGTTTTCCCGGCTTACACCCTGTCACACCATTAGAGATGGGACCCTGATTCGAAACAGTGTTATCGGGACTACGTTGATTGGACCCATCGGTGCCACCGCACCTTTGGCTCGTGCATTCTGTAACCACCCACCCCAGGGCACCCACCCATCCAGCCATCCTCCCCTTCCCTTCCCACTTTCTATCCTCACCCTGTCTCTCCTCTCCCCCCTAGCCCCCTCGCCCCCAACCATCGCCCCCCCCGAACCCCGCCCCCCCCATCCATCCTGGCCCTCCCCGCCCAGCGCCCAGCCGAGCCTGATGAGATTACACTCTTTGCAGGTGGTCGCCTCCAGATGGCGCTACCACCGAGGCCAACGTCGGCCTCGCGCGAACGAAAATACGGAACTCAGCTGGCGACTAGGACGAAACACCTCCGGGTGGGGAGAAGATTTAAGAAATTAAGGCGCTTCATCTAGAAGGTGTTGGGCTGTCCCTCAGGGGTAGACTTCACACCCCCCTCCCGAGGCCGGGGCCGGATTACTACGCCAGCACGTCTTACGCTTACTCCGCGGGGTCAACCGGCTGACAAATTAGTGTCCTTCAGTCACACGGTTGTCACTGTAATCAATGTCAGGTCGTAAGTATGCCCACCTTAATCCACCCTCAGCCGTCATGTCCACGGAGACGTTACCAAGACGATAAATGCCATGACAACCAGGTGGGCTTGATGACGCCTGTTGTAGTCACGCAGGGGTCACGAAATGTGCCTTGTGTAGCATATGAGACATGTTATTCTGTCAGAGCTTGGGAAACCCAACGCTAGGAGCAAGTAATACAATTGTCGCTCATTGCAATTGATTGAGTAGGCTTATAATCATGTTGACCGTAAAGAACATTATATTTTGTTTTCTGAAATGAAACAGTCCCCTAAATTAGAATTTGTATCAATTATAAAAGATGTTTCGCATAGTCCCCACAAAAAACGCCTGATGTATCATTTATAAACAACCTCGTTTTCGCGGATGGCGTCCTGCCCGGCGCGTCAGGTCGACTAGATTCATTTCTCGGGTTACTGGCACAGAGGACTCACCGCGGGCCTTACCACGGGCCTCACCACGGGCCTCACTGCGGGCCTCACCACGGGCCTCACCACGGGCCTCACTGCGGGCCTCACGGCGGGCCTCACTGCGGGCCTCACCACGGGCCTCACCACGGGCCTCACTGCGGGCCTCACCACGGGCCTCACCACGGGCCTCACTGCGGGCCTCACCACGGGCCTCACTGCGGGCCTCACCATAGGCCTCACTGTGGGGCTCACCACGGGCCTCACTGCGGGCCTCACCATAGGCCTCACTGCGGGCCTCACAACGGGCCTCATTGCGGGCCTCACTGCGGGCCTCATCACGGGCCTCACCACGGGCCTCACTGCGGGCCTCACGGCGGGCCTCACTACGGGCCTCACCACGGGCCTCACGGCGGGCCTCACTACGGGCCTCACCATAGGCCTCAATGCGGGCCTCACAACGGGCCTCATTGCGGGCCTCACTGCGGGCCTCACTGCGGGCCTCACGGCGGGCCTCACTACGGGCCTCACCACGGGCCTCACCACGGGCCTCACTGCGGGCCTCATCACGAGCCTCACTGCGGGCCTCACTGCGGGCCTCACCACGGGCCTCACAACGGGCCTCACCACGGACCTCATCACGAGCCTCACTGCGGGCCTCACTGCGGGCCTCACTGCGGGCCTCACAACGGGCCTCACCACGGGCCTCACCACGGGCCTCACTGCGGGCCTCACTGCGGGCCTCACTGCGGGCCTCACTGCGGGCCTCACTGCGGGCCTCACTGCGGGCCTCACCACGGGCCTCACTGCGGGCCTTACCACGGGCCTCACCACGGGCCTCACTGCGGGCCTCATCACGGGCCTCACTGCGGGCCTCACTGCGGGCCTCACTGCGGGCCTCACTGCGGGCCTCACTGCGGGCCTCACCATGGGGTCGGATCACTCCGACATGGGACCACCGACAGCAACGCCACCTCGCGGAACCAGATACCATTATTAAGAGAGACTATCCTTGGTAACTAGCCTGAGCTGGATGGAGGGGGTGGGGGGGGGGTCGTGATGGGATCGGGATGTTATAAGTCGAGCAGTTTCCCTTTTGCAAAACGCTTCACGGACAATTTGGAGCCTGGTCACCGGTAGGTCTGGGCGGCCAGTGGGTGTGTCGGGAGAGTAGGGGGAGGGGGGGGGGGGTGCAGCCGAGGGTCTGTGGAGCGTGTGTCTCGCGGGTATGTCGGGACAATGGAGCGCCACTTACCGGCGAACAACGCTATATATATATATATATATATCCAGATTGTCCGTGAATATTTATATATATATATTATATATATATATAACCAGCTATATCGCCCCGCTATAGGCTGGTATGAATTAGGCCATCATATTCCCTGCCGCGAAATCTACTTTATTTGTTCGGTTTTGTAGTTTTTTTTTTATTTTCGTACGTTTGTTATGTCACACAAGATGAAGTGAAATATTTAAGGTGTGTACAGAGACTGTACGCGTCAGAATGGTCGACTGTGCCGGGGGGGGGGGGCGCAGCCTAGACTACATCCGGATACCTGGCCAGCAGCGCTCGTGCTGTTGACGTGAAGACATGAACTGTTTCCTCGTTTCCGATCCATCCCTAAAAGAACACGCACGCCGACGGTGGTATGATATATACTGCGGTACTGTTATAACGTCGAATGTCTCCTTCATCGCGCCTCCACCACCACCACCATCACCACCCACAGTGACTCCTCCATCATCACCACCATCACCATCACCACCATCATCACCACCCGTCCTCCATCCCCACCATCACCACCACATCACCATCATCATCACCACCCGTCCGCCATCCCCACCATCACCATCATCACCACCCACCATCACCACGATCACCACCACCATCACCACCATCCCCATCATCTCCACCTACCATCACCTCCATCTTCACCCACTATTAACACCATCACCACTACCACCATCATCACCACCCGTCCACCATCACCACCATCACCACCACCACCATCACCACACGCCCACCACCACCACCATCACCATCATCACCACCCACCATCACCACGATCACCACCACCATCACCACCATCCCCATCATCTCCACCTACCATGACCACCATCAGCATCCACCTTCACCACCATCACCACCATCCCCACCATCAACATGTTTGCACTTTATCATGGGGAACGGTTCGGCGATAATGATAAAGTATGCGATATGTGACAATTTGCCTCAGCTACAAGATATGCAACTATAAGTTAATGTTGTTAATATTCCCTATGGTGTTATCCATCATAAACAGCGATTTGTTCTTAAATATGTTTTTCTATTTTAGTGAAGTGTTCTCAATTCTCCCCTACCTTGTGCGAAAATCATTAAATATTGCCCACGGCTTGCCTGGCTGTGTGCGCTCAATACGACGATAAGGGAGCTTCGGGTAAAACCCGATCGAAATATTCTACCTAGGAACGTTGGAAAGCTTCTGGCTGCAAAGAGCGGATAACATGAGCGCCCACGCGGGCCTGCGAGGGTGGTACGGGGTGGGGGTATTGCGGGTTAAAGGGGGGGTGGGGGGTGGGGGTGACTAAGACGGACCTAATAGGTGTGGTTGGGGGTAAAGGGTATAGCGACGTCACTTGCCCTGCAGAGAGAAGGGTGGGAGGGGGCTAAGCGGAAACTGGCGATAAAAGGCGAATCGATCCGAAGCTCACACGCAGATTCTAACTTTTTGGGTCGTCTGTTTCATCCGTGGTCCAGAGTTCTTGAGAGGCATTCGCTCTGTTTTACGATGATAGATCAGTCTATTAGAGGAATTGATCCTGCCACCTCACCCCCCCACCCCCCGCCCCCCTCCACACCCCTTAACCCATCTACGTTGGAATATTTGTTCTTTTATATATATATAGAGGTATACCCCTATATGTAGTATGTATGAACGGTGTGTTGCTCGGTTTCGGACAGTGTGAGCGGTGGATATTCAGCCCCACGGTCATGTATCACATAATCTGATTAAACTAGGAGTGACTGCTCGAAGTATTGAACTAGAAATATGATTGGCAAGATTCATTAGACTTTCGAAAGTAACGAGCTTGATGGAGAAGTGTACCGACCGAGGTTATCTGCAGTGGCGGATCCGGGATTGTGCCAAACGGGGGCACAAGTCTGAAACGTCATTTTAGCGTGTAAATGACGCCGAAAATGGATGAGATTGGCCATTTTACCCTGTAAAAGGGGGGGGGGCGTGCCCCTTGTGCCCTGCCCCACTGGATCCGCCACTGATCGGTGATATGTAAGTGCTATTTGTGTAGCTTTTTGTTTATGGTTCGTCGTCGTCGTCGTCGTCCTCTGTCCATGTCACGCATAGACTCTCAAGCGACAACCACGAGGCAGAGAAGTTAGACCAGGTGATAAAAAGCAAACCCTCATTCGCATCAGAAACTTTCTATGAAACGCATAACTGATAGTGACTACTTATTTATTGCTAGTTTTACTCCTTCTAAGCTTAAATATTTATAATTCATTAATTAAGACAAAGCCGATTAAATACAAACAAGACACCATCAGATGTGGCAGACATTTGTTGAGTGCTTCTGAACCCATTTGGTAGGCCACCACGAGCGCGTCCCGGTCGGTAAGGAAACATGCAGATGACAATTGACAAGATGACGCCCAGAATGCGGATATCGCCCCCGCCTCCAGTGGTATCGATCTGAACCCTCGACAAGCCGATAACAAAACCGCAGCGGCTTCAGTTACCGTGTCAAGGAAAATCCCATCTCAAACACGAACGACAAACTGACATCATGTCGAGTTATAATATAAATCGTGTCCAATGTTTACATACTAAACGCCCCTGAATCACAGAACGACACAGACGCCTGTTTTGATATGATAGGCTGATCCAATTAAAAAGGGATAATATTGATGCGAACACGTCATCAACACCTCCATTTTCAAATATATCTTATTCTCCAGAGTGATTTCAGCCCCAGTCTCTCTTCTTCACTGGCACTTGCCTCGACACTTTGCGACCCGGCGTTGCATGAATTCTCTCACTGAGGTCTATCAGTGAGATAACTGTCACACTATCACACCTCAGTGGTGAAAGCGATTCCTCTGCCTCGTCATGTGTGAACCCATGTAACGGCCCATTAGTCTGTCTGCTCTTTCTCTCTCACCACTCCCAGCTCTCTGCAGCCACAGGTTCTTCGCTCTCTGGGTTCCTTTACCACCTCGTCTGTATTTCTTTCCCACCTCTGTTTTCGCCCATCTCCTCTTTCTTTCCTCTGTAACTCTCTCCAATTTCTTTCCTCACTACCTTGTTCCGCTCGTTTCTCCTACTATTCCGTTGATTTATCTGGTCCCCATATCGCACCCACCTTGATGTTTACTCATCGCAAGCAGTCCCGTAGCTCTTTCACACCGTCGTGTTTAACATCCACCGCGCCCCGGCTCCCGTTCACACCCTCGTTGTTAACATCAGTGGCACCCCATCGCTATGTGTCTGTCAATTTGGCGCCATTTATTCCGCGTTCATCGGGTCGAGAGACAAGTCGAAGTGACGCTGGAATTCCCTAGTCTCTCCTCGCCTAGGACAAAGTGGTCCTGACCACTGGCCAGCCAGCCTGGTACCCAGTTACCACCCAGCCGGGTACCAGCTTACCACCCAGCCTAGTCCCAACTTACCACCCAGACTGGTACCCCGCTACCACCTAGCCTGACACCCCGTTACCACCCAGGCTGGTACCCCGTTACCACCCAGCCTGGTACCAACTCACCACCCAGCCTGGTACCAGCTTACCACCCAGCCTGGTACCCAGTTACCGCCCAGCCTGGTGTCCCGTTACCACCCAGGCTGGTACCCCGTTGTCACCCAGCCTGTTACCCAGTTACCACCCAGCCTGGTACCAGCTTACCACCCAGCCTAGTCCCAGCTTACCACCCAGACTGGTACCCCGCTACCACCTAGCCTGACACCCCGTTACCACCCAGGCTGGTACCCCGTTACCACCCAGCCTGGTACCAACTCACCACCCAGCCTGGTACCAGCTTACCACCCAGCCTGGTACCCAGTTACCGCCCAGCCTGGTGCCCCGTTACCACCCAGGCTGGTACCCCGTTACCACCCAGCCTGACACCCCATTACCACCCAGCCTGGTACCAGCTTACCATCCAGCCTGGTACCAGCTTACCACCCAGCCTGGTACCCAGTTACCGCCCAGCCTGGTGCCCCGTTACCACCCAGGCTGACACCCCGTTACCACCCAGCCTGACACCCCGTTACCACCCAGCCTGGTAACAGCTTACCATCCAGCCTGGTACCAGCTTACCACCCAGCCTGGTACCCAGTTACCGCCCAGCCTGGTGCCCCGTTACCACCCAGGCTGGTACCCCGTTACCACCCAGCCTGGTACCCAGTTACCACCCATCCTGGTAGCCAGTTACCACCCAGCCTGGTACCCAGTTACCACCCAGCCTGGTACCCCGTTACCACCCAAATATGTTGTGTAACATATGTCAGTTGATAGCTAGCTTCTCCCAACCGAATAATAAACTCCCAGTCTATATTAAGTTTTAAGTTCCCAGCAGCCATTACCAGCAGCGGCTTGGTCATTCATAGTCAGATCTGTGATGCCTCCCGCCTGCACCAATACACCTGTTGGTGAAGCCTTATCAAGGACATCAAGACAAGGGTCACCGGTTTGAGTCCCACTTGGGCTATTGCTAGGCGGCCATAATATGACAAGCAGGGACGTCGCTGCGCACCGTAAAATACGGATTTTTTTTTACCGAGAAACGGAATGTTGGTGATTTAAGCAGCCCTCGCCCACAAAAAAGGCTAAATTGGGCGAGAAACCTCATCGGAACAATGAAACGGGGTTGGATGAAGCCCTCAGATGCAGGTGCTGGAGTGAGGACCCACGAGATGTAGATCTGCGGCTCAGCCTGCTTGCCAACTAAGCTAGGGAGGCCCTCCTAATTGAGAGAGTGACATTTAGAGAGAGTTGTCAACAAGGGGTAGTTAAATATCATAAAAATAATGTGATGTACGTTATAGCCATGAGCTGTGTGTAATATATTCCGTGACGACCTTCAGTAAATGCTTGGTCACCATTTCAAATACCCCATGAGGAAACACTGGAAGTGTTTACCGTAAACAACAACTAGCAAGTAAAAAAGAGCACAATATTTACCTCGTTTTAGTCATAACAGTCGGTTATAATAAATAGTATACAAACAACGCACGGGAAACCAACGAAATAAATTTACCACACCCAAAAAACCCACAAATAAACATATAGCCTAACAGTTTTGACCACGGAGCCGCGAAAGCACGAACTTGTAGCTGGAAAAAAGCGGAACTCCCCCTGGCGGTGAAATGGGTCTCCATCCATACCACCTAGCGGCCACTGCTGACATTAAGCCGGCTACGAATCCCGTTATTGTCTCAACTGGATTCAATGGTGCTACACTCTTTCGCTAGTGGGCGCTCTGCCTGGGGGGTATCCTCACCGTCCCTGCCTGCTATTTATTCACCAGCCGGTGTGTTGACCTTACTAATTAGATGGGAGCCACGTATGACGGGCTATATGAACGGCAGACGGGGCTCCAGGCTCAACGGCAGACGGGGCTCTAGGCTCAACGGCAGACAGGGCTCCAGGCTCAAGGCTCACCTGACACGTGTCGCACTTTTATATAAGTTTGTCTGAACAATACGGGGAAACCGCCGTAAGTCGAGTTATCATCACGGAAGCGCTGCCTGTGCCGATTGGGCTTCACCCGCTGCCATCTATTAAATACATACATTCAAGCAAAATAAGCATGTCTAAACAGTCTATTTATCCAAGTAGGTTTCCTGTCCAAGCCGTCTACCTGTCCAAGCCGTTTATTGTCTAAAGCGTCTTTCTGTCCAAACCGGTTACTTGACTAAACCGTCTACCTGTCTAAACCGGTTTTCTGTCTAAACTGTCTACCTGTCCAAGCCGGTTTTCTGTCTAAACTGGCTACCTGTCCAAACCCTTTCCCTTCTAAATCGCCTACCTGTCCAAGCCGGTTACTTGTCTTAACCGTGTACCTGTCAAGCCGGTTCCCTGGCTAAACCTTCTACCTGTCGAAACCGGTGTACTGTATAAATCGTGTACGGGTCAAAGCCGGTTACCTGTCTAAAGCGGTTATCTATCCAAGCCGGTTACCTCTCTACACCGGGTAGCTATCCAAAACCGGTCAAATTCGTCGACCCACACAAGACGTTTTAATGATAAGGTAGTGTATCTTTTGGAGAGACATAACATATGTATTGAAGAAACAATATAACAATAGCGCGAGTTTGCGGGCGTTAGGCAATTTTATTGGCCCGACGTCAAGCTGTAGCAGCCCGCCAATTTTCATTATTATTCGGAGAATGAAAATGAAGGGCTGCTACAGGTTGATGAAGGGTCAATACAATTTCTAACGCCATGCAAAACTCGTGCTATTACTATTATTACGAGTTGAATTTAAATTTAAGGCGGTGTCTCTGCTTCTTTGGTTTAATTTTCGCATGCAACGATCAAAGTAAAGCATTTTGGGACTGACCGTCCGCAAATCGCAAGCCTTTCCAGATATATTTGGCCAGTCGCCTTTTTGATACCATATATCGTTGCCAAGAAACGTGGCACGTGCAACTAGGCAACTAAGCGGCTAAGGGGGCCATTTAAATCAATACCTAAATTTTTTTTGTGCGTGACGTCATGTTTCATTGTTCTATGTAATGTCGCTATGGCAACGATTGTCGATTGCATGGGCAGCAGGTCGGTTCGAGTTAGAATACGGCATTTTAGCAGCCTTTAGATTTAATGCTATAGGGCTGTGCAGTCACTACGGGATCTTATCGAGACCCCACCAGACAGGCATATACTTATGCTCTACATGCGTCAACGGCTTTAATTTCTGCCTACCTTCCGGTTGTTTGCCTTCACTCGCTTGACACACAAGATCGGCTAAAGCTGTCATTGGATGCACAACTAACCACTGAAGCTCTGTGTATATCAGAATTATAACCATTCGAGTAGATTTATGTAATATATGAGCTGTTAGACTGTTGATAAACCAGAATGCGGTGGTCTCATGAGTGACTGTAAATGTCAGGCGATCTAATGTGCTGCGCGGGGTTTTCCATGTCGTATGACGTAATAATCATCACGACTCGCATGTCTGCGCGCGGTATCTATGGTTACGTAACAACGCTCCTTATTTGGACTGACCAGGCGAAGACAATGATGCTCCGTTTGTAAACACCGACGCATCGCCTCAAAATACAACGCTTCTAACAGTCTCATCAACGGACGGCATGCATTATTTAGAGATCCATGTCTTATCTTTAACAATATTATGATTTTACAGTTAACAATGCCTGGACCAAAGCAAACCCAAAATAGTTTTACACCCACTCGATTCTTCACGCACAACCCGCGCAGCCGACCGGTTCCCAACACACAAACGTTGACTAAAAAGAGTCAAAGTCATAAATGCCGTAGACACACGTTTCGGCCCATATTTTCCGCGATTGTGCTGCGATCGCTCTACAAATCACTGACGTGAGAAAGCAACACTAGACTATTTTAATGATATCAAACTTACGTTTGTACTGATATGTTATAATTGTCTATGATAGAAAGAATATTTCTCCATGCTGACACTCCATTGGCAGCAGACACACTTTTGCAAATAGACTAAATCACAGACAATGAAAGGCTCTATAGTTGCCATGGCATCCTCGTGGCTGGTATAAATATAGAGCATGTATTATTCAGAGCACGTTCGGCGCCATGGCAACCATCATTTTATGACGCGTCTTTTAGTATTTTGGCGACAAATCGTTTTCTGCCAATGGCGTGTCAGCATGGAGAAATATTCTTTGTGTCATAAAAAAGGATAACATAGCAGTACAAACGTAAGTTTGGTATCATTAAAATGGTCTAGTGTTGCTTTCTCACGTCAGTGATTTTGAGAGTGATGGAAGAAAATTCGCGGCAAATATGGGCCGAAACGTGTGTCTACGGTATTTATGACTTTGACCTTACAATGAGTGCGAGTCACGCAGTTGCAGCAAGGCACCAGCGCGATGCGCACTCGTTCTAAGAGCACGTGTTTTTTTGTTGGTCCCCAAAAGACCTAAACCGGAAATAGAACCCGCGAGAACTGTACAGCCCTATTGCACTAGTTAACGTGACCCCCAACTCGTAATAATTAAGTAAATCGTTGGGGACACAGACATGAACCAGATACATTACGCCAATGCAATAACGCAGTGAACCAGCAGGAGATTCTGAGTTGTCACTGGGCGCTCGACACACGCACCAGTATATATACAGTATATATACAGTATACACCAGTATATATACAGCATATATACCAGTATACACATACAGTCTATACCAGTATACACATACAGCATATACCAGTATACACCAGTATATATACAGTCTATATACCAGTATACACCAGTATATATAGTCTATATACCAGTATACACCAGTATATATACAGTCTATATACCAGTATACACATACAGTATATACCAGTATACACCAGTATATATAGTGAATATACCAGTATACACATGCAGTATATACCAGTATACACCAGTATATACCAGTATACACCAGTATATATACAGTATATATACCATTATACACCTACAGTATATACCAGTACACACCTGTATATATACCAGTATACACATACAGTATATACCAGTATATATACAGTATAAATACCAGTATACACATACGGTATATACAGTATGCACCAGTATATATACCAGTATATACATACAGTATACACCAATATATATACAGTATATATACCAGTATACACATACAGTATATACCAGTATATATACAGTATAAATACTAGTATACACATACGGTATATACAGTATGCACCAGTATATATACCAGTATACACATACAGTATACACCAGTATATATACAGTATATATACCAGTATACACATACAGTATATACCAGTATACACCAGCATTTATACAAGTATACAAATACAGTATATACCAGTATAACCAGTATATATACCAGTATACACATCCAGTATATACCAGTATATATACAGTATATATACCAGTATACACATACAGTATATACCAGTATACACCAGTGTACATACATTATACACATACAATATATACCAGTATACACCAGTATATATATCAGTATACACCAGTATACACATACAGTATAGACCAGTATGACAAGTATACATACATTATACACATACAGTATATACCAGTATATATACAGTATATATACCTGCATACACACACAGTATATACCAGTATACACCAGTATACATACATTATACGCATACAGTATATACCAGTAAACACCAGTATACATACAGAATACGCATACGGTATATACCAGTGTACACCAGTATATATACATTATACACATACACTATATACCAGTATACACCAGTATATATACATTATACACACACAGTATATACCAGTATACACCGGTATATATACATTATACACATACAGTATATACCAGTGTACACCAGTATACATACATTATACACATACAGTATATACCAGTGTACACCAGTATACATACATTATACACATACAGTATATACCAGTGTACACCAGTATACATACATTATACACATACAGTATATACCAGTATACGCCAGCATATATACAGTCACAGAGTGGTGCCAATCAGGGCCGGTAACCACTGGGCGTCGCTGTAGAACAAGGCGATGTGCTACCCGGTGATATGTCACGTCCCCCCCCCCCCCCTCCCGCCCCGACCCCGCCCCCCCCCCGCCCAGACAGCTAAACAGTCATGTAGGTATCGAAGAGTTGTCGGTTGGCACAGGTGCTTCTTTCTTTATCCTTTAGTTCCCACCTGCTCCTTTGATGTTGCAAATGCCGGCCTTTAACGACTCATAACCAAGTTATAATACCGCTTACGAACGAATTCATGACTCGTAGTCTGCCTGAGTCACGTGGAGCTGTAAACGTTAAATTTGCAGGTCAATAGACACGGTGGCTACATCGCGACACGTAACAAATATATCACTCGAAGTAATGATTTCACATGATGGTGTACGCCAGAAAATTGAGCTGGATATGCCGTATATAAATATGAACCAGTGGATAGCACGGACTGGGTTATGATTAGCTCAATGTCGTATTCACATTTCTATTCAAAAAGCATTGACAACAGGCAGCAAATATGTTGCAATCAATTATTATTATTATTACGCCGTATTTTTAAAACATAGTTGGTTTCTTATTTCTTTATGAAATTAGTTTTCCATGAATCGTTAACATTCCCATATTTCCCGAATAAGATCAGTTGTTTTTGCCGTTTTAATGATGGGTCCGTTGTTTGTATTAACCCAATCTATGATGGGAAATGCACGGTAACAAGTGCGCAACTGCTGACAGGATAGCCTGCGCTATTCCCGCTATCTTACACACATATATATGTAGTGGTCTTTCATTGATTGATGAATCCCGTGAATTCGAAATTACATTGTGGGTGGATTCAACTAAAAGCCGAAGTCATTAAGAGGGAAGCGGAGTGCGGACATACCACGCGATCACTGTCATTTATCAGCCTGTCGTAATAAATGCAGCGGATCGCCAGTCAGAGGCGATCCATCATCATGGAAAGGGAAGCCCGGACCTCTGGACAGTTGTGAGTGACCGGGGGTGAGATATCATCCCGTCCCCCCCCCCTACAGTCCTCCCTCGTTCCCGCTCAGCTGATATCCGGGGTCAGACATTCCAGATAAATGGAACGATCTGGTTGTGATTTTGGTGTCAGGGTTGGTACGTATCTGCCCCAACGAGGGCAAGAGAGAAAGAGTGGTGTCGAAAGACAGAAAGTGGTGTCGAGAGAGAGAGAGAGAGAAAGCGAGAGGGAGAGGAAGCGGAAGCGAAAGCGAGACAGATAGGAGAGAAAGCGAGATGGGGAGAGAGTGTGAGAGAGAGAGATAGGAGAGAATGGGGAGACAGTGAGAGAGAGAGAGAGATAGAGGGCGAAATGGGGTAAAATAAGTCCCAATCATATATATCCAGAGTTTTGTCCAGTCACCTACCTGTTTGGATCCCGGAGACCTGAGCGAATATCCAGAATAAGAGTCCCGCGCGGATTGCCAGGCTGATCCCGGACAATCCCCACATGGTTCCGTGTGGGACGCGGTATCCCGATGTGTGGGTGACGCCGACACGCTGTCTCTCACCTAGAGCAGGTCTTCCTCCCCCCACGAGCGTCCACGGCGCGACGAGGGAGGGGTGGCGGGGTCAGGGGGCAGGGCGTGGAGTGGGGAGGGGTGTGGCGAGGTGGGATGATGACCCGCCTTCCAGCCCGCCCATCCGCCAGGCCAAACAGCCACCAGCCAAAGCTACCAGCCACCAAGCCACCAAGCCACCAGCCAGGCAGTAAGTCGGCGAGCAACCCAGGCGAAGGCTGCCTTTCCGATGACCAGCATACGTGCTAGGCCAAGGCAAGCCAATGCAAGTCTGGCCCAGCCCAGCCCAGCCCAGCCCGGCCCAGCCCAGCCCAGCCAAGCCCAGCCCAGCCCAGCCCAGCCCAGCCAGGCAGACTACCAGCCTGCAGCAGTGTAGAGGGACCAGCGAGCCTGTAGTATGCGGCGGGGGCCAGTCCGTCAGTCAGTGAGGCAACGAGGGCTGAGAGTTCCCCGTCCCGTCCCGTAACGAGTCGTCTAGCCCAAGGCTTCCAGCCGGTCAGGCAGCCCCCGGGATGGATGGCGGGCTGACGGGGGTGACTACCAGGGATGACTGGCTGGCGGGGGGGGGGGAGGGGCGGGGGATAGCCCCACCCCCACCACGGTCACCCGGGCCCCCGAGCCCCCTTTGGTCTAGGGGCGAAAGGGGGAAGAAGGTGGGGTGGAAGAGTGATGGTGGGAAGGGAGGGATAGGGAGGGTGCCTGTCCCCACCCCGGGCCCTCTGGCCCCCCACTGGCCCCCCTCCACTCCGGATCCCCTGGCGCCCCTCTGGCCTGCCGGCACCCCGGATCCCCTGGCCCCCTCTGGCCTGCCCCCACTGCGGATCCCCTGGCGCCCCTCTGGCCTGCCGGCACCCCGGATCCCCTGGCCTCCTCTGGCCGGCCCCCACCCTGGATCCCCTGGCCCCCTCTGGCCTGCCGGCACCCCGGATCCCCTGGCCCCCTCTGGCCTGCCGGCACCCCGGATCCCCTGGCCCCCTCTGGCCTGCCCCCACCCTAGCCCTCTGGCCCCCTCTGGCCTTCCCCCACACTAGCCCTCTGGCCCCCTCTGGCCTGCCCCCACCCTAGCCCTCTGGCCCCCTCTGGCCCTCCCATCTTACACAGCCTTGATCAGCCTCCGATTTTCTCAGGAAACCAACAAAAACTAGGTTCAAAACGAGACCACGGACATTCTAAATCACACAATTTATTGGAGGGAGAATTATTAAATATACGCACACAAAAAAACCTCTGTATTGTCAGTTGACTCAGATTGCACTGACTCTTTCAGCCACCTCCTCGTCACACAAACCCTCCTGATATCGACCCTGAGTGACCCGAGAGAACTCCTCTGGAACATGTGCTCTGAAGTTAACCTACCATAAATGATGTCTCTGCGACCCCCATCGCCGGGCAGTCGTGATCTCGGCTGGAGTTTCCGGTACCACGACTCTATTGATTGCTGGAGTACACCTTACAGTTATTTGCCCCCTCCCCCCCTTCCCCCACCCCACCGTCCCACATCCTCATCCCCATCCCCAACGTTGTGTTGTAGGACGGAAGCCCACGGGACGACACCCGAGGAAGAGGTCACTGTCTCCAGCAGTAGGGCGGTCTATTGCTAATATCTTGCGGTTCAGTTTTAAGCATACGATTTCTGGGACTACATACTTCCAAAACATTCCTTTTATTTTTATGCGAAAGTTATTCCAGGCCATGCGATCCATTATGTACGGCTGCAAGACGCCGATCTAAGGAGATTCCAACTTTGAACAAATTACAAAGGCAAACCAACGACTGTGATCCCTAAGATGGTCCCTGCTCGTCCTCGGCTCATAACAGAAGGAAGTGTCACCCCCTGAAGTATGTCGTCTAGATGGCCGTTCATATAATACCCTAGCCCGTCCACCTCACCCCACCCCTCTCAAGTCCCCACCCCGCCGCCCGGCTCATCCCCAACATCCTCACCCCAAACCCTTACAGACCGGCATTCTCTAGCGTTATTGCATAAGGGGCTGGCGGTTTTATGTGGGTGCCCTCGGCTGGTGGTAGGCCCTGACCCCCGGGCCATACCCCGGCCATACCCCGGCCATACCCCGGCCATACCCCTGCCATACCCCGGGTCGTCAGCACACCATCTCCCGGGTACAAATTACACAGGCCCCTGGTCGTCGCCGGCGGTCCTCAAGCCGGGCCGCCGCCCGACTCAGCGGCCGCCACTGGAGGGGGCGGGACACACGTCACCTGATGTCTCGCCTCCGCTCATCTGGATTTGGCCCTGGTCTGACGTTCGAGTCCCCCACGTCCTAATGTATCTCACCAATCGGTTACCATGGTTTTACACTTCTCACCCAAATGGGTTACCATGGCTTTATTTTTCACACTAAATGAGTTTCTATGGCTTCATTTTTCTCGCCAAGTGGGTTTGTATGGGTTCATTTTTCTCACTAAATGGGTTGCTATGGCTTCATTTTTCTCACTAAATGGGTTGCTATGGCTTCATATTTTTCACCAAATGGGTTGATATAGTTAAATTTTTTTTTACCAAATGGGTTTCTATGGCTTTATTTTCTCACGAAATATGTTTCTATGGCTTAATTTTTCTCACTATATGTGTTGCTATGGCTTCATTTTTCTCACCAAATAGTTTTCTATAGCTTCATTTTTCTCACCAAGTGGGTTTCTGTGGCTTCATTTTTCTCACTAAATGGTTCATTTTTCTCACTAAATGGGCTGCTATGGTTTCATTTTTGTCACCAAATGGTTTCTGTGGCTACTTTCTCTCCAAGTTGGTTTCTATGGCTTCATTTTTTCACTAAATGGGTTGCTATGGCTTCATTTTTTTCACCAAGTTGGTTGCTATGGCTTTATTTTTCTTACCTAGTGGGTTGCTATGGCTTCTTTTTATCTCACCAAATAGTTTTCTATGGCTTCATTGTTCTCACCAAGTGGGTTTCTGTGGCTTCATTTTTCTCACCAAATGGGTTGCTATGGCTTCATTTTTCTCACCAAATGGGTTGCTATGGCTTCATTTTTGTCACCAAATAGTTTTCTATGGCTTCATTGTTCTCACCAAGTGGGTTTCTGTGGCTTCATTTTTCTCACCAAATGGGTTGCTATGGCTTCATTTTTCTCACCAAATGGGTTGCTATGGCTTCATTTTTGTTACCAAATGGGTTGCTATGGCTTCATTTTTGTCACCAAATGGGTTGTTATGGCTTCATTTTTTTCACCAAATGGTTTCTGTGGCTACTTTCTCTCCAAGTGGGTTTCTATGGCTTCATTTTTTTTCACCAAGTTGGTTGTTATGGGTTCATTTTTCTCACCAAATAGTTTTCTATGGCTTCATTTTTCTCACCAAGTGGGTTTTTGTGGTTTCATTTTTCTTACCAAATGGGTTGCGATGGCTTCATTTTTCTCACCAAATGGGTTTCCATGGCTTCATTTTTCTCACCAAGTGGGTTTCTATGGCTTCATTGTTCTCACTAAATGAATTGCTAGGACTTCCTTTTTCTTAGTCCAATGGGTTACCATGTTCTCACGCAAAGTGGTTTCCATTGCTTCGTTGTTCTCAACCAAATGGGTTACCATGGCTTCATTTTTCTCACCAAATGGGTCTCTATGGCTTCGTTTTTCTCACTAAATGGGTTTCTATGGCTTCATTGTTCTCACTAAATGGCTTGCTATGACTTCCTTTTTCTTACTCCAATGGGTTACCGTGTTCTCACGCAAAGTGGTTTCCATTGCTTCGTTGTTCTCAACCAAATGGGTTACCATGGCTTCATTTTTCTCACCAAATGGGTCTCTATGGCTTCATTTTTCTCACTAAATGGGTTTCTATGGCTTCATATTTCTCACCAAGTGTGTTTCTATGGCTTTATTTTTTTCACTAAATGGGTTTCTATGGCTTCATATATCTCACCGAATGGGTTTCCATGGCTTCATTTTTTCACCAAATGGGTTTCTATGGCTTCATTTTCTCATCAACTGGGTTGCTATGACTTCATTTTTCTCACCAAATGGGTTTCCATGGCTTCATTTTTCTCATTCCGATGGGCTACCATGGCTTTAATTTTCGCACCCGATGTGTTTCCATTGCTTCATTTTTCTCACTCCAATGGGTTACCATGGCTTCGCTTGTCTCACCCCAATGACTTACCATTGCTTCATCCTTCTCACGCATACCATGGTATCATTGCATTTACAATGGCGCAACCATTGTCGCTTCTTTACCGGATCACCATGTATACATTGTTATCACGGCGCAGTGTGTTATATAATGCACAATTCTCAACCATTACAGTTTTTCTTGGCGTTCTTTTTCGCCTAATGGCAGCGTTATATGATCAGTTGCATTCTAACTGTTCGAAAGCGCTTACTGCAGTTCAAATTTCCAGGTTATCATTGTAAGGATGTTTTTCCGTTTGCTTTTTTTTCATATTAAATCATCATCAACCCAAAACACGAATACATTAAAACCGTCTTCCAGTGTGAGCCAGTGCGTGAAGGTTAACTGCAAAATAACACACAACCAAGTCAAGCCAGTTCTGTGACCACCACCCCCCCCCCCCCCCTGGCCCCCTCCCCCTCCATTCCCCGAGCTTCCCGCCTCCGGGCCCAGGTGGACGCCAATCCCTTAAACCCGGAAATCGGCACAGCTAACTGTGGGTGCACCGCCAAGTGTGAGAGCGGGTGGACCAATTAGCGACCGCAGAAGGTTAAGACCAGCCAATCGGATCACCGAGACCACATAAGGAAGCCAATTGATCGAGTCATCTCTTTAGTCAGCGATTGACTGGGGGTGCAGAAGGGAATTGACTTAGTACACCAGCGCTGCGCATCTGACGGGTGCCTCTGAGCTCTTCCTGGTCGTCAACAGGCTCGGGGGTGGTGGGCGGAGGGGGGGGGGGGGTCTACTTCTGGCAGTCTCCATGGTATCACATCCGGGTTTAGACTGGGTGACAAACAACCGCCTGAGGTTTTCCCTCTAGCTCTTTTGTGCTTTCAATGAAGCTTATTAGTGGTGAGTAACCACCAATTTATACTTGATGGATCAGGGGGTGAATCCACAAGTGTGTGTGTAGGAGGCCGGGGGGGGAGGGGTGAAATTATGCTGCCTTACTTTTCGTTATATAATATTATGTTGAACAAGTTTGCATCGTTGTGTACAAATATTGTCAATGTGTTATATGCCGTTTTTCGGGTGAAAAACAAATATTATGTTAACTGAAAGCATCAGCATATTTCACAGGCAGTAAATGCTTTCTCCGACATCTGGATATGATGGCGATTGTAATGGGGTCCTAAAACACGTGACTCCCTCAGCGTAAGGCTACACGCGACCGCTAAGAGCCGTAAGGGGGCGCCTCCAGCGATTGCTGACGTCATATAACGGTGATATACTGCATTGTACATCGATTATGATCTACCATTTTCCCACACTGCGTGTATATCAAGATCCCAAAACGGTTTTTCGTCGTTGCGTTAATCAAATATATGTCACTGGGTGATGGCCGTGTACACGTGACATATAGGCCTACTCACGGCAGTGCTCTTGCGTGTGATTCTGTCAGTCACGTGTCGTCGGCAGATGGCGCTTCTGACAACATAGCTATTGCGTAAGAGTGCAGAGTTTGATAGACTAGCAGCAGATGAGCGCGAAAACTTAATGAAAAAAAACCTCCAGATCAGATCAGACTGTCGGAAAAAGTGACCCTGCAACTGGATACAGATGTTGATGTTAGGCGATGCCGTTTAGCTCAGACAAGAAAACAACAGCTTTGGGTGACATTTGATACTGCAGTTCAAATTTCCAGGTTATCATTGTAAGGATGTTTTTCCGTTTGTTTTTTTTTCATATTAAATCGTCATCAACCCAAAACACGAATACATTAAAACCGTCTTCCAGTGTGAGCCAGTGCGTGAAGGTTAACTGCAAAATAACACACAACCGAGTCAAGCCAGTTCTGTGACCACCACTCCCCCCTCCCCTCCCCCCCGGCCCCCTCCCCCTCCATTCCCCGAGCTTCCCGTCCCCGGGCCCAGGTGGACGCCAATCCCTTAAACCCGGAAATCGGCACGGCTAACTGTGGGTGCACCGCCAAGTGTGGGAGCGGGTGGACCAATTAGCGACCGCAGAAGGCGCTTCTGACAACATAGCTTGTCAGAAGCTATGGCGCTTCTGACAACATAGCTATTGCGTAAGAGTGCAGAGTTTGATAGACTAGCAGCAGATGAGCGCGAAACCTTAATGAAAAAAACCCTCCAGATCAGATCAGACTGTCGGAAAAAGTGACCCTGCAACTGGATACAGCTGTTGATGTTAGGCGATGCCGTTTAGTTCAGACAAGAAAACAACAGCTTTGGGTGACATTTGATTGGTATGTTTAGAGGTTAAAATCACTTTGCGACAATGGGGGAGTGGGTACGAGAGACCACGGGTAAAGGTTCCAAACCGTTCAACCGGCTAAAACTGGCAGACGCCAGACGCCCTGGCCTTTTGAATTCACCAATTAGTTTTATGCAAGAAGCTCATCTGTCAATCACCCACTAGCTAACATACATAGCTGCATTATGATATATGTATTGTTGTATGACTAACAACAGGGGCTCAGCCCACAGCTGCAGTCTAAATAAACAACCATTCAAGCAGCTATCACGTAGAAGACGTGAAGGCGTTTTCTATGGTACCCCATGAAAAACAATGAGTGAATGGTGGGTATTCGTCTGGCTATGTCAATAACTTCTTTGGGACGGTTCAGCCCGTGGCCATTTGCACAAAGCTGGCTTAAAACACCAATTCATCATCTTAGTGTTCTTCTTTCTATTTTTGCAATCGAAACAATTGCAGCCATTCAAGACAAAAATGACGACATTCGACACAAGTCGTCACTCCGCATGATATGTTGCGCCGTCTATTTTACGTTCACTGTCCAGGATATCATTGTATCTTGAGAATGTGTGTCATGTCATGTTACTCCCACCTCGCACATAAAGCACAGAAGTCTTAATCCCTAATGCATTCAGACCACCACAGGACCCCGGTTAAATTATGATTTACACAATAATATAGACCTTTTGAAAGTGTTTGTGGTGCTGACGAAGTTTCATGCTATTATAAGCAAAAAAACATTTCGTCACAGCTTAATCCACCAATGTGCACGAAATCATTCCGAGAGTGGATGTAAAATTAAAGTAAACGAATTTTGGGTAGCACGAATCATTTTGAAACGGAAACTTCGCCAAGATATCTGTTTGATACGTCGATAAGCAAACATTTTCCACAATGATACTACAATTTGTTAAGCTAATACATAACTGAGAGTGTATGATATCCGATGATTTCGATGACCAACATTGCATTTTAGGGAAACTCGTGAATGTTCAGCCAACGAGTGAGCTGCGCTGTAACCGATAAAGTTGAATCCATCCATGTAATCCGTTCCATCAGGGAATGAACACCGCACCGCAGTAAATACATACAAGACTGACTGCCTAGCTGTATGGGCGGTCTCGATGTTTAAATACATACAAGACTGACTGTCTAGCTGTATGGGCGGCCTCGATGTTTAAGTACATACAAGACTGACTGTCTAACTGTATGGGCGGCCTCGATGTTTAAATACATACAAGACTGACTGTCTAGCTGTATGGGCGGCCTCGATGTTTAAATACATACAAGACTGACTGTCTAGCTGTATGGGCGGTCTCAATGTTTAAGTACATACAAGACTGACTGGCTAGCTGTATGGGCGGCCTCGATGTTTAAGTACATACAAGACTGACTGTCTAGCTGTATGGGCGGCCTCGATGTTTAAATACATACAAGACTGACTGTCTAGCTGTATGGGCGGCTTCGATGTTTAAGTACATACAAGACTGACTGTCTAGCTGTATGGGCGGCCTCGATGTTTAAATACATACAAGACTGACTGTCTAGCTGTATGGGCGGCCTCGATATTTAAGTACATACAAGACTGACTGTCTAGCTGTATGGGCCGCCTCGATGTTTAAGTACATACAAGACTGACTGTCTAGCTGTATGGGCGGTCTCGATGTTTAAGTAAATACAAGACTGACTGTCTAGCTGTATGGGCGGCTTCGATGTTTAAGTACATACAAGACTGACTGTCTAGCTGTATGGGCGGCCTCGATGTTTAAATACATACAAGACTGACTGTCTAGCTGTATTGGCGGCTTCGATGTTTAAGTACATACAAGACTGACTGTCTAGCTGTATGGGCGGCCTCGATGTTTAAATACATACAAGACTGACTGTCTAGCTGTATGGGCGGCTTCGATGTTTAAGTACATACAAGACTGACTGTCTAGCTGTATGGGCGGCCTCGATGTTTAAATACATACAAGACTGACTGTCTAGCTGTATGGGCGGCTTCGATGTTTAAGTACATACAAGACTGACTGTCTAGCTGTATGGGCGGCCTCGATGTTTAAGTACATACAAGACTGACTGTCTAGCTGTATGGGCGGCCTCGATGTTTAAGTACATACAAGACTGACTGTCTAGCTGTATGGGCGGCCTCGATGTTTAAATACATACAAGACTGACTGTCTAGCTGTATGGGCGGCCTCGATGTTTAAGTACATACAAGACTGACTGTCTAGCTGTATGGGCGGCCTCGATGTTTAAATACATACAAGACTGACTGTCTAGCTGTATGGGGGGCCTCGATGTTTAAATACATACAAGACTGACTGTCTAGCTGTATGGGCGGCCTCGATATTTAAGTACATACAAGACTGACTGTCTAGCTGTATGGGCGGCCTCGATGTTTAAGTACATACAAGACTGACTGTCTAGCTGTATGGGCGGCCTCGGTGTTTAAATACATACAAGACTGACTGTCTAGCCGTATGGGCGGCCTCGATGTTTAAATACATACAAGACTGACTGTCTAGCTGTATGGGCGGCCTCGATGTTTAAGTACATACAAGACTGACTGTCTAGCTGTATGGGCGGCATCGATGTTTAAATACATACAAGACTGACTGTCTAGCTGTATGGGCGGCCTCGATGTTTACGTACATACAAGACTGACTGTCTAGCTGTATGGGCGGCCTCGATGTTTAAGTACATACAAGACTGACTGTCTAGCTGTATGGGCGGCCTCGATGTTTAAATACATACAAGACTGACTGTCTAGCTGTATGGGCGGCCTCGATGTTTAAGTACATACAAGACTGACTGTCTAGCTGTATGGGCGGCCTCGATGTTTAAATACATACAAGACTGACTGTCTAGCTGTATGGGCGGCCTCGATGTTTAAGTACATACAAGACTGATTGTCTAGCTGTATGGGCGGCCTCGATGTTTAAATACATACAAGACTGACTGTCTAGCTGTATGGGCGGCCTCGAGGTTTAAGTACATACAAGACTGACTGTCTAGCTGTATGGGCGGCCTCGATGTTTAAATACATACAAGACTGACTGTCTAGCTGTATGGGCGGCCTCGATGTTTAAATACATACAAGACTGACTGTCTAGCTGTATGGGCGGCCTCGATGTTTAAATACATACAAGACTGACTGTCTAGCTGTATGGGCGGCCTCGATGTTTAAGTACATACAAGACTGACTGTCTAGCTGTATGGGGGGCCTCGATGTTTAAATACATACAAGACTGACTGTCTAGCTCTACGGGCGGCCTCGATGCTTAAATACATACAAGACTGACTGTCTAGCTGTATGGGCGGTCTCGATGTTTAAGTACATACAAGACTGACGGGACAAATAGCTGTATGGGCGGCCTCGATGTTTAAGTACATACAAGTCTGACGGGACAAATAGCTGTATGGGCGGCCTCGATGTTTAAGTACATACAAGACTGACGGGGCAAATAGCTGCATGGGCGACCTCGATGTTTAAGTACATACAAGACTGACGGGGCAAATAGCTGTATGGGCGGCCTCGATGTTTAAGTACATACAAGACTGACTGTCTAGCTGTATGGGCGGCCTCGATGTTTAAGTACATACAAGACTGACTGTCTAGCTGTATGGGCGGCCTCGATGCTTAAGTACATACAAGACTGACTGTCTAGCTGTATGGGCGGCCTCGATGTTTAAATACATACAAGACTGACTGTCTAGCTGTATGGGCGGCCTCGATGTTTAAGTACATACAAGACTGACTGTCTAGCTGTATGGGCGGCCTCGATGTTTAAATACATACAAGACTGACTGTCTAGCTGTACGGGCGGCCTCGATGCTTAAATACATACAAGACTGACTGTCTAGCTGTATGGGCGGTCTCGATGTTTAAGTACATACAAGACTGACGGGACAAATAGCTGTATGGGCGGCCTCGATGTTTAAGTACATACAAGACTGACGGGGCAAATAGCTGTATGGGCGGCCTCGATGTTTAAGTACATACAAGACTGACTGTCTAGCTGTATGGGCGGCCTCGATGTTTAAGTACATACAAGACTGACTGTCTAGCTGTATGGGCGGCCTCGATGTTTAAGTACATACAAGACTGACTGTCTAGCTGTATGGGCGGCCTCGATGTTTAAGTACATGCAAGACTGACTGTCTAGCTGTATGGGCGGCCTCGATGTTTAAGTACATACAAGACTGACTGTCTAGCTGTATGGGCGGCCTCGATGTTTAAGTACATACAAGACTGACTGTCTAGCTGCATGGGCGGCCTCGATGTTTAAGTACATACAAGACTGACTGTCTAGCTGTATGGGCGGCCTCGATGTTTAAGTACATACAAGACTGACTGTCTAGCTGTATGGGCGGCCTCGATGTTTAAGTACATACAAGACTGACTGTCTAGCTGTATGGGCGGCTTCGATGTTTAAGTACATACAAGACTGACTGTCTAGCTGTATGGGCGGCCTCGATGCTTAAGTAAATACAAGACTGACTGTCTAGCTGTATGGGCGGCCTCGATGCTTAAGTAAATACAAGACTGACTGTCTAGCTGCATGGGCGGCCTCGATGTTTAAAAACATACAAGACTGACTGTCTAGCTGTATGGGCGGCCTCGATGTTTAAATACATACAAGACTGACTGTCTAGCTGTATGGGCGGCCTCGATGTTTAAATACATACAAGACTGACTGTCTAGCTGTATGGGCGGCCTCGATGTTTAAGTACATACAAGACTGGAGGGACAAATAGCTGTATATGCGGCCTCGATGTTTAAGTACATACAAGACTGACGGGACAAATAGCTGTATGGGCGGCCTCGATGTTTAAGTACATACAAGACTGACGGGGCAAATAGCTGTATGGGCGGCCTCGATGTTTAAGTACATACAAGACTGACTGTCTAGCTGTATGGGCGGCCTCGATGTTTAAGTACATACAAGACTGACTGTCTAGCTGTATGGGCGGCCTCGATGTTTAAGTACATACAAGACTGACTGTCTAGCTGTATGGGCGGCTTCGATGTTTAAGTACATACAAGACTGACTGTCTAGCTGTATGGGCGGCCTCGATGTTTAAATACATACAAGACTGACTCTAGCTGTATGGGCGGCCTCGATGTTTAAGTACATACAAGACTGACTGTCTAGCTGTATGGGCGGCCTCGATGTTTAAATACATACAAGACTGACTGTCTAGCTGTATGGGCGGCCTCGATATTTAAATACATACAAGACTGACTGTCTAGCTGTATGGGCGGCCTCGATGTTTAAATACATACAAGACTGTCTAGCTGTATGGGCGGCCTCGATGGATAAATACATACAAGATTGACTGTCTAGCTGTATGGGCGGCCTCGATGTTTAAGTACATACAGGACTGACTGTCTAGCTGTATGGGCGGCCTCGATGTTTAAATACATACAAGACTGTCTAGCTGTATGGGCGGCCTCGATGGATAAATACATACAAGACTGACTGTCTAGCTGTATGGGCGGCCTCGATGTTTAAATACATACAAGACTGACTGTCTAGCTGTATGGGCGGCCTCGATGTTTAAATACATACAAGACTGTCTAGCTGTATGGGCGGCCTCGATGGATAAATACATACAAGACTGACTGTCTAGCTGTATGGGCGGCCTCGATGTTTAAATACATACAAGACTGACTCTAGCTGTATGGGCGGCCTCGATGTTTAAGTACATACAAGACTGACTGTCTAGCTGTATGGGCGGCCTCGATGTTTAAGTACATACAAGACTGACTGTCTAGCTGTATGGGCGGCCTCGATGTTTAAGTACATACAAGACTGACTGTCTAGCTGTATGGGCGGCCTCGATGTTTAAATACATACAAGACTGACTGTCTAGCTGTATGGGCGGCCTCGATATTTAAATACATACAAGACTGACTGTCTAGCTGTATGGGCGGCCTCGATGTTTAAATACATACAAGACTGTCTAGCTGTATGGGCGGCCTCGATGGATAAATACATACAAGACTGACTGTCTAGCTGTATGGGCGGCCTCGATGTTTAAATACATACAAGACTGTCTAGCTGTATGGGCGGCCTCGATGGATAACAACATACAAAACTGACTGTCTAGCTGTATGGGCGGCCTCGATGTTTAAGTACATACAAGACTGACTGTCTAGCTGTATGGGCGGCCTCGATGTTTAAGTACATACAAGACTGACTGTCTAGCTGTATGGGCGGCCTCGATGTTTAAATACATACAAGACTGACTGTCTAGCTGTATGGGCGGCCTCGATGTTTAAGGACATACAAGACTGACTGTCTAGCTGTATGGGCGGCCTCGATGTTTAAATACATACAAGACTGACTGTCTAGCTGTATGGGCGGCCTCGATGTTTAAGTACATACAAGACTGACTGTCTAGCTGTATGGGCGGCCTCGATGTTTAAGTACATACAAGACTGACTGTCTAGCTGTATGGGCGGCCTCGATGTTTAAGTACATACAAGACTGACTGTCCAGCTGCATGGGCGGCCTCGATGTTTAAATACATACAAGACTGACTGTCTAGCTGTATGGGCGGCCTCGATGTTTAAGTACATACAAGACTGACTGTCTAGCTGTATGGGCGGCCTCGATGTTTAAATACATACAAGACTGACTGTCTAGCTGTATGGGCGGCCTCGATGTTTAAATACATACAAGACTGACTGTCTAGCTGTATGGGCGGCCTCGATGTTTAAGTACATACAAGACTGACTGTCTAGCTGTATGGGCGGCCTCGATGTTTAAGTACATACAAGACTGACTGTCTAGCTGTATGGGCGGCCTCGATGTTTAAGTACATACAAGACTGACTGTCCAGCTGCATGGGCGGCCTCGATGTTTAAATACATACAAGACTGACTGTCTAGCTGTATGGGCGGCCTCGATGTTTAAGTACATACAAGACTGATTGTCTAGCTGTATGGGCGGCCTCGATGTTTAAATACATACAAGACTGACTGTCTAGCTGTATGGGCGGCCTCGATGTTTAAATACATACAAGACTGTCTAGCTGTATGGGCGGCCTCGATGTTTAAGTACATACAAGACTGACTGTCTAGCTGTATGGGCGGCCTCGATGTTTAAGTACATACAAGACTGACTGTCTAGCTGTATGGGCGGCCTCGATGTTTAAGTACATACAAGACTGACTGTCTAGCTGTATGGGCGGCCTCGATGTTTAAATACATACAAGACTGACTGTCTAGCTGTACGGGCGGCCTCGATGCTTAAATACATACAAGACTGACTGTCTAGCTGTATGGGCGGTCTCGATGTTTAAGTACATACAAGACTGACGGGACAAATAGCTGTATGGGCGGCCTCGATGTTTAAGTACATACAAGACTGACGGGGCAAATAGCTGTATGGGCGGCCTCGATGTTTAAGTACATACAAGACTGACTGTCTAGCTGTATGGGCGGCCTCGATGTTTAAGTACATACAAGACTGACTGTCTAGCTGTATGGGCGGCCTCGATGTTTAAGTACATACAAGACTGACTGTCTAGCTGTATGGGCGGCCTCGATGTTTAAGTACATGCAAGACTGACTGTCTAGCTGTATGGGCGGCCTCGATGTTTAAGTACATACAAGACTGACTGTCTAGCTGTATGGGCGGCCTCGATGTTTAAGTACATACAAGACTGACTGTCTAGCTGCATGGGCGGCCTCGATGTTTAAGTACATACAAGACTGACTGTCTAGCTGTATGGGCGGCCTCGATGTTTAAGTACATACAAGACTGACTGTCTAGCTGTATGGGCGGCCTCGATGTTTAAGTACATACAAGACTGACTGTCTAGCTGTATGGGCGGCTTCGATGTTTAAGTACATACAAGACTGACTGTCTAGCTGTATGGGCGGCCTCGATGCTTAAGTAAATACAAGACTGACTGTCTAGCTGTATGGGCGGCCTCGATGCTTAAGTAAATACAAGACTGACTGTCTAGCTGCATGGGCGGCCTCGATGTTTAAAAACATACAAGACTGACTGTCTAGCTGTATGGGCGGCCTCGATGTTTAAATACATACAAGACTGACTGTCTAGCTGTATGGGCGGCCTCGATGTTTAAATACATACAAGACTGACTGTCTAGCTGTATGGGCGGCCTCGATGTTTAAGTACATACAAGACTGGAGGGACAAATAGCTGTATATGCGGCCTCGATGTTTAAGTACATACAAGACTGACGGGACAAATAGCTGTATGGGCGGCCTCGATGTTTAAGTACATACAAGACTGACGGGGCAAATAGCTGTATGGGCGGCCTCGATGTTTAAGTACATACAAGACTGACTGTCTAGCTGTATGGGCGGCCTCGATGTTTAAGTACATACAAGACTGACTGTCTAGCTGTATGGGCGGCCTCGATGTTTAAGTACATACAAGACTGACTGTCTAGCTGTATGGGCGGCTTCGATGTTTAAGTACATACAAGACTGACTGTCTAGCTGTATGGGCGGCCTCGATGTTTAAATACATACAAGACTGACTCTAGCTGTATGGGCGGCCTCGATGTTTAAGTACATACAAGACTGACTGTCTAGCTGTATGGGCGGCCTCGATGTTTAAATACATACAAGACTGACTGTCTAGCTGTATGGGCGGCCTCGATATTTAAATACATACAAGACTGACTGTCTAGCTGTATGGGCGGCCTCGATGTTTAAATACATACAAGACTGTCTAGCTGTATGGGCGGCCTCGATGGATAAATACATACAAGACTGACTGTCTAGCTGTATGGGCGGCCTCGATGTTTAAGTACATACAGGACTGACTGTCTAGCTGTATGGGCGGCCTCGATGTTTAAATACATACAAGACTGTCTAGCTGTATGGGCGGCCTCGATGGATAAATACATACAAGACTGACTGTCTAGCTGTATGGGCGGCCTCGATGTTTAAATACATACAAGACTGACTGTCTAGCTGTATGGGCGGCCTCGATGTTTAAATACATACAAGACTGTCTAGCTGTATGGGCGGCCTCGATGGATAAATACATACAAGACTGACTGTCTAGCTGTATGGGCGGCCTCGATGTTTAAATACATACAAGACTGACTCTAGCTGTATGGGCGGCCTCGATGTTTAAGTACATACAAGACTGACTGTCTAGCTGTATGGGCGGCCTCGATGTTTAAGTACATACAAGACTGACTGTCTAGCTGTATGGGCGGCCTCGATGTTTAAGTACATACAAGACTGACTGTCTAGCTGTATGGGCGGCCTCGATGTTTAAATACATACAAGACTGACTGTCTAGCTGTATGGGCGGCCTCGATATTTAAATACATACAAGACTGACTGTCTAGCTGTATGGGCGGCCTCGATGTTTAAATACATACAAGACTGTCTAGCTGTATGGGCGGCCTCGATGGATAAATACATACAAGACTGACTGTCTAGCTGTATGGGCGGCCTCGATGTTTAAGTACATACAAGACTGACTGTCTAGCTTTATGGGCGGCCTCGATGTTTGAATACATACAAGACTGACTGTCTAGCTGTATGGGCGGCCTCGATGTTTAAATACATACAAGACTGTCTAGCTGTATGGGCGGCCTCGATGGATAACAACATACAAAACTGACTGTCTAGCTGTATGGGCGGCCTCGATGTTTAAGTACATACAAGACTGACTGTCTAGCTGTATGGGCGGCCTCGATGTTTAAGTACATACAAGACTGACTGTCTAGCTGTATGGGCGGCCTCGATGTTTAAATACATACAAGACTGACTGTCTAGCTGTATGGGCGGCCTCGATGTTTAAGGACATACAAGACTGACTGTCTAGCTGTATGGGCGGCCTCGATGTTTAAATACATACAAGACTGACTGTCTAGCTGTATGGGCGGCCTCGATGTTTAAGTACATACAAGACTGACTGTCTAGCTGTATGGGCGGCCTCGATGTTTAAGTACATACAAGACTGACTGTCTAGCTGTATGGGCGGCCTCGATGTTTAAGTACATACAAGACTGACTGTCCAGCTGCATGGGCGGCCTCGATGTTTAAATACATACAAGACTGACTGTCTAGCTGTATGGGCGGCCTCGATGTTTAAGTACATACAAGACTGACTGTCTAGCTGTATGGGCGGCCTCGATGTTTAAATACATACAAGACTGATTGTCTAGCTGTATGGGCGGCCTCGATGTTTAAATACATACAAGACTGACTGTCTAGCTGTATGGGCGGCCTCGATGTTTAAGTACATACAAGACTGACTGTCTAGCTGTATGGGCGGCCTCGATGTTTAAGTACATACAAGACTGACTGTCTAGCTGTATGGGCGGCCTCGATGTTTAAGTACATACAAGACTGACTGTCCAGCTGCATGGGCGGCCTCGATGTTTAAATACATACAAGACTGACTGTCTAGCTGTATGGGCGGCCTCGATGTTTAAGTACATACAAGACTGATTGTCTAGCTGTATGGGCGGCCTCGATGTTTAAATACATACAAGACTGACTGTCTAGCTGTATGGGCGGCCTCGATGTTTAAATACATACAAGACTGTCTAGCTGTATGGGCGGCCTCGATGTTTAAGTACATACAAGACTGACTGTCTAGCTGTATGGGCGGCCTCGATGTTTAAGTACATACAAGACTGACTGTCCAGCTGCATGGGCGGCCTCGATGTTTAAATACATACAAGACTGTCTAGCTGTATGGGCGGCCTCGATGTTTAAGTACATACAAGACTGACTGTCTAGCTGTATGGGCGGCCTCGATGTTTAAATACATACAAGACTGTCTAGCTGTATGGGCGGCCTCGATGGATAAATACATACAAGACTGACTGTCTAGCTGTATGGGCGGCCTCGATGTTTAAGTACATACAAGACTGACTGTCTAGCTGTATGGTCGGCCTCGATGTTTAAGTACATACAAGACTGACTGTCTAGCTGTATGGGCGACCTCGATGTTTAAATACATACAAGACTGACTGTCTAGCTGTATGGGCGGCCTCGATGTTTAAGTACATACAAGACTGACGGGACAAATAGCTGTATGGGCGGCCTCGATGTTTAAGTACATACAAGACTGACTGTCTAGCTGTATGGGCGACCTCGATGTTTAAATACATACAAGACTGACTGTCTAGCTGTATGGGCGGCCTCGATGTTTAAGTACATACAAGACTGACGGGACAAATAGCTGTATGGGCGGCCTCGATGTTTAAGTACATTCAAGACTGACTGTCTAGCTGTATATGCGGCCTCGATGTTTAAGTACATACAAGACTGACCGGAAAAATAGCTGTATGGGCGGCCTCGATGTTTAAGTACATACAAGACTGACTGTCTAGCTGTATGGGCGACCTCGATGTTTAAGTACATACAAGACTGACGGGGCAAATAGCTGTATGGGCGGCCTCGATGTTTAAGTACATACAAGACTGACTGTCTAGCTGTATGGGCGACCTCGATGTTTAAGTACATACAAGACTGACGGGACAAATAGCTGTATGGGCGGCCTCGATGTTTAAGTACATACAAGACTGACTGTCTAGCTGTATGGGCGGCCTCGATGTTTAAATACATACAAGACTGACTGTCTAGCTGTATGGGCGGCCTCGATGTTTAAATACATACAAGACTGACTGTCTAGCTGTATGGGCGGCCTCGATGTTTAAGTACATACAAGACTGACTGTCTAGCTGTATGGGCGACCTCGATGTTTAAGTACATACAAGACTGACTGTCTAGCTGTATGGGCGGCCTCGATGTTTAAGTACATACAAGACTGACGGGACAAATAGCTGTATGGGCGACCTCGATGTTTAAGTACATACAAGACTGACGGGACAAATAGCTGTATGGGCGGCCTCGATGTTTAAGTACATACAAGACTGACGGGGCAAATAGCTGCATGGGCGGCCTCGATGTTTAAGTACATACAAGACTGACGGGACAAATAGCTGTATGGGCGGCCTCGATGTTTAAGTACATACAAGACTGACGGGACAAATAGCTGTATGGGCGGCCTCGATGTTTAAGTACATACAAGACTGACTGTCTAGCTGTATGGGCGACCTCGATGTTTAAGTACATACAAGACTGACGGGGCAAATAGCTGCATGGGCGGCCTCGATGTTTAAGTACATACAAGACTGACGGGACAAATAGATGTATGGGCGGCCTCGATGTTTAAGTACATACAAGACTGACGGGACAAATAGCTGTATGGGCGGCCTCGATGTTTAAGTACATACAAGACTGACTGTCTAGCTGTATGGGCGACCTCGATGTTTAAATACATACAAGACTGACTGTCTAGCTGTATGGGCGGCCTCGATGTTTAAGTACATACAAGACTGACGGGGCAAATAGCTGCATGGGCGGCTTCGATGTTTAAGTACATACAAGACTGACGGGGCAAATAGCTGTATGGGCGGCCTCGATGTTTAAGTACATACAAGACTGACGGGACAAATAGCTGTATGGGCGGCCTCGATGTTTAAGTACATACAAGACTGACTGTCTAGCTGTATGGGCAGCCTCGATGTTTAAGTACATACAAGACTGACTGCCTAGCTGTATGGGCGGCCTCGATGTTTAAGTACCTACAAGACTGACTGTCTAGCTGTATGGGCGGCCTCGATGTTTAAGTACATACAAGACTGACTGTCTAGCTGTATGGGCGGCCTCGATGTTTAAGTACCTACAAGACTGACTGTCTAGCTGTATGAGCGGCCTCGATGTTTGAATACATACAAGACTGACTGTCTAGCTGTATGGGCGGCCTCGATGTTTAAATACATACAAGACTGTCTAGCTGTATGGGCGGCCTCGATGGATAAATACATACAAGACTGACTGTCTAGCTGTATGGGCGGCCTCGATGTTTAAATACATACAAGACTGACTGTCTAGCTGTATGGGCGGCCTCGATGTTTAAGGACATACAAGACTGACTGTCTAGCTGTATGGGCGGCCTCGATGTTTAAATACATACAAGACTGACTGTCTAGCTGTATGGGCGGCCTCGATGTTTAAGTACATACAAGACTGACTGTCTAGCTGCATGGGCGGCCTCGATGTTTAAGTACATACAAGACTGACTGTCTAGCTGTATGGGCGGCCTCGATGTTTAAGTACATACAAGACTGACTGTCTAGCTGTATGGGCGGCCTCGATGTTTAAGTACATACAAGACTGTCTGTCTAGCTGTATGGGCGGCCTCGATGTTTAAGTACATACAAGACTGACTGTCTAGCTGTATGGGCGGCCTCGATGTTTAAGTACATACAAGACTGACTGCCTAGCTGTATGGGCGGCCTCGATGCTTAAGTACATACAAGACTGACTGTCTAGCTGTATGGGCGGCCTCGATGTTTAAGTACATACAAGACTGACTGTCTAGCTGCATGGGCGGCCTCGATGTTTAAGTACATACAAGACTGACTGTCTAGCTGTATGGGCGGCCTCGATGTTTAAGTACATACAAGACTGACTGTCTAGCTGTATGGGCGGCCTCGATGTTTAAGTACATACAAGACTGACTGTCTAGCTGTATGGGCGGCCTCGATGTTTAAGTGCATACAAGACTGACTGCCTAGCTGTATGGGCGGCCTCGATGCTTAAGTACATACAAGACTGACTGTCTAGCTGTATGGGCGGCCTCGATGTTTAAGTACATACAAGACTGATTGTCTAGCTGCATGGGCGGCCTCGATGTTGAAGTACATACAAGACTGACTGTCTAGCTGTATGGGCGGCCTCGATGTTTAAGTACATACAAGACTGACTGTCTAGCTGTATGGGCGGCCTCGATGTTTAAGTACATACAAGACTGACTGTCCAGCTGCATGGGCGGCCTCGATGTTTAAATACATACAAGACTGTCTAGCTGTATGGGCGGCCTCGATGGATAAATACATACAAGACTGACTGTCTAGCTGTATGGGCGGCCTCGATGTTTAAATACATACAAGACTGACTGTCTAGCTGTATGGGCGGCCTCGATGTTTAAATACATACAAGACTGTCTAGCTGTATGGGCGGCCTCGATGGATAAATACATACAAGACTGACTGTCTAGCTGTATGGGCGGCCTCGATGTTTAAGTACATACAAGACTGACTGTCCAGCTGTATGGGCGGCCTCGATGTTTAAATACATACAAGACTGTCTAGCTGTATGGGCGGCCTCGATGGATAAATACATACAAGACTGACTGTCTAGCTGTATGGGCGGCCTCGATGTTTAAGTACATACAAGACTGTCTGTCTAGCTGTATGGGCGGCCTCGATGTTTAAGTACATACAAGACTGACTGTCTAGCTGTATGGGCGGCCTCGATGTTTAAGTACATACAAGACTGACTGTCTAGCTGTATGGGCGGCCTCGATGTTTAAGTACATACAAGACTGACTGTCTAGCTGTATGGGCGGCCTCGATATTTAAATACATACAAGACTGACTGTCTAGCTGTATGGGCGGCCTCGATGTTTAAATACATACAAGACTGACTGTCTAGCTGTATGGGCGGCCTCGATGTTTAAGTACATACAAGACTGACTGTCCAGCTGCATGGGCGGCCTCGATGTTTAAATACATACAAGACTGACTGTCTAGCTGTATGGGCGGCCTCGATGTTTAAATACATACAAGACTGTCTAGCTGTATGGGCGGCCTCGATGTTTAAATACATACAAGACTGTCTAGCTGTATGGGCGGCCTCGATGGATAAATACATACAAGACTGTCTAGCTGTATGGGCGGCCTCGATGGATAAATACATACAAGACTGACTGTCTAGCTGTATGGGCGGCCTCGATGTTTAAATACATACAAGACTGACTGTCTAGCTGTATGGGCGGCCTCGATGTTTAAATACATACAAGACTGTCTAGCTGTATGGGCGGCCTCGATGTTTAAATACATACAAGACTGTCTAGCTGTATGGGCGGCCTCGATGGATAAATACATACAAGACTGACTGTCTAGCTGTATGGGCGGCCTCGATGTTTAAGTACATACAAGACTGACTGTCTAGCTGTATGGGCGGCCTCGATGTTTAAGTACATACAAGACTGACTGTCTAGCTGTATGGGCGGCCTCGATGTTTAAATACATACAAGACTGTCTAGCTGTATGGGCGGCCTCGATGTTTAAATACATACAAGACTGACTGTCTAGCTGTATGGGCGGCCTCGATGTTTAAATACATACAAGACTGACTGTCTAGCTGTATGGGCGGCCTCGATGTTGAAGTACATACAAGACTGACTGTCTAGCTGTATGGGCGGCCTCGATGTTTAAGTACATACAAGACTGACTGTCCAGCTGTATGGGCGGCCTCGATGTTTAAGTACATACAAGACTGACTGTCTAGCTGTATGGGCGGCCTCGATGTTTAAGTACATACAAGACTGACTGTCTAGCTGTATGGGCGGCCTCGATGTTTAAGTACATACAAGACTGACTGTCTAGCTGTATGGGCGGCCTCGATGTTTAAATACATACAAGACTGTCTAGCTGTATGGGCGGCCTCGATGGATAAATACATACAAGACTGACTGTCTAGCTGTATGGGCGGCCTCGATGTTTAAGTACATACAAGACTGACTGTCTAGCTGTATGGGCGGCCTCGATGTTTAAATACATACAAGACTGTCTAGCTGTATGGGCGGCCTCGATGGATAAATACATACAAGACTGACTGTCTAGCTGTATGGGCGGCCTCGATGTTTAAGTACATACAAGACTGACTGTCTAGCTGTATGGGCGGCCTCGATGTTTAAATACATACAAGACTGTCTAGCTGTATGGGCGGCCTCGATGGATAAATACATACAAGACTGACTGTCTAGCTGTATGGGCGGCCTCGATGTTTAAGTACATACAAGACTGACTGTCTAGCTGTATGGGCGGCCTCGATGTTTAAGTACGTACAAGACTGACTGTCTAGCTGTATGGGCGGCCTCGATGTTTAAATACATACAAGACTGTCTAGCTGTATGGGCGGCCTCGATGGATAAATACATACAAGACTGACTGTCTAGCTGTATGGGCGGCCTCGATGTTTAAGTACATACAAGACTGACTGTCTAGCTGTATGGGCGGCCTCGATGTTTAAGTACATACAAGACTGACTGTCTAGCTGTATGGGCGGCCTCGATGTTTAAATACATACAAGACTGTCTAGCTGTATGAGCGGCCTCGATGGATAAATACATACAAGACTGACTGTCTAGCTGTATGGGCGGCCTCGATGTTTAAGTACATACAAGACTGACTGTCTAGCTGTATGGGCGGCCTCGATGTTTAAGTACATACAAGACTGACTGTCTAGCTGTATGGGCGGCCTCGATGTTTAAATACATACAAGACTGTCTAGCTGTATGGGCGGCCTCGATGTTTAAGTACATACAAGACTGACTGTCTAGCTGTATGGGCGGCCTCGATGTTTAAGTACATACAAGACTGACTGTCTAGCTGTATGGGCGGCCTCGATGTTTAAGTACATACAAGACTGACTGTCCAGCTGCATGGGCGGCCTCGATGTTTAAATACATACAAGACTGTCTAGCTGTATGGGCGGCCTCGATGGATAAATACATACAAGACTGACTGTCTAGCTGTATGGGCGGCCTCGATGTTTAAGTACATACAAGACTGACTGTCTAGCTGTATGGGCGGCCTCGATGTTTAAATACATACAAGACTGTCTAGCTGTATGGGCGGCCTCGATGGATAAATACATACAAGACTGACTGTCTAGCTGTATGGGCGGCCTCGATGTTTAAGTACATACAAGACTGACTGTCTAGCTGTATGGGCGGCCTCGATGTTTAAGTACGTACAAGACTGACTGTCTAGCTGTATGGGCGGCCTCGATGTTTAAATACATACAAGACTGTCTAGCTGTATGGGCGGCCTCGATGGATAAATACATACAAGACTGACTGTCTAGCTGTATGGGCGGCCTCGATGTTTAAGTACATACAAGACTGACTGTCTAGCTGTATGGGCGGCCTCGATGTTTAAGTACATACAAGACTGACTGTCTAGCTGTATGGGCGACCTCGATGTTTAAATACATACAAGACTGACTGTCTAGCTGTATGGGCGGCCTCGATGTTTAAGTACATACAAGACTGACGGGACAAATAGCTGTATGGGCGGCCTCGATGTTTAAGTACATACAAGACTGACTGTCTAGCTGTATGGGCGACCTCGATGTTTAAATACATACAAGACTGACTGTCTAGCTGTATGGGCGGCCTCGATGTTTAAGTACATACAAGACTGACGGGACAAATAGCTGTATGGGCGGCCTCGATGTTTAAGTACATTCAAGACTGACTGTCTAGCTGTATATGCGGCCTCGATGTTTAAGCACATACAAGACTGACCGGAAAAATAGCTGTATGGGCGGCCTCGATGTTTAAGTACATACAAGACTGACTGTCTAGCTGTATGGGCGACCTCGATGTTTAAGTACATACAAGACTGACGGGGCAAATAGCTGTATGGGCGGCCTCGATGTTTAAGTACATACAAGACTGACTGTCTAGCTGTATGGGCGACCTCGTTGTTTAAGTACATACAAGACTGACGGGACAAATAGCTGTATGGGCGGCCTCGATGTTTAAGTACATACAAGACTGACTGTCTAGCTGTATGGGCGGCCTCGATGTTTAAATACATACAAGACTGACTGTCTAGCTGTATGGGCGGCCTCGATGTTTAAATACATACAAGACTGACTGTCTAGCTGTATGGGCGGCCTCGATGTTTAAGTACATACAAGACTGACTGTCTAGCTGTATGGGCGACCTCGATGTTTAAGTACATACAAGACTGACTGTCTAGCTGTATGGGCGGCCTCGATGTTTAAGTACATACAAGACTGACGGGACAAATAGCTGTATGGGCGACCTCGATGTTTAAGTACATACAAGACTGACGGGACAAATAGCTGTATGGGCGGCCTCGATGTTTAAGTACATACAAGACTGACGGGGCAAATAGCTGCATGGGCGGCCTCGATGTTTAAGTACATACAAGACTGACGGGACAAATAGCTGTATGGGCGGCCTCGATGTTTAAGTACATACAAGACTGACGGGACAAATAGCTGTATGGGCGGCCTCGATGTTTAAGTACATACAAGACTGACTGTCTAGCTGTATGGGCGACCTCGATGTTTAAGTACATACAAGACTGACGGGGCAAATAGCTGCATGGGCGGCCTCGATGTTTAAATACATACAAGACTGACGGGACAAATAGCTGTATGGGCGGCCTCGATGTTTAAGTACATACAAGACTGACTGTCTAGCTGTATGGGCGACCTCGATGTTTAAATACATACAAGACTGACTGTCTAGCTGTATGGGCGGCCTCGATGTTTAAGTACATACAAGACTGACGGGGCAAATAGCTGCATGGGCGGCCTCGATGTTTAAGTACATACAAGACTGACGGGGCAAATAGCTGTATGGGCGGCCTCGATGTTTAAGTACATACAAGACTGACGGGGCAAATAGCTGTATGGGCGGCCTCGATGTTTAAGTACATACAAGACTGACGGGACAAATAGCTGTATGGGCGGCCTCGATGTTTAAGTACATACAAGACTGACTGTCTAGCTGTATGGGCAGCCTCGATGTTTAAGTACATACAAGACTGACTGCCTAGCTGTATGGGCGGCCTCGATGTTTAAGTACCTACAAGACTGACTGTCTAGCTGTATGGGCGGCCTCGATGTTTAAGTACATACAAGACTGACTGTCTAGCTGTATGGGCGGCCTCGATGTTTAAGTACCTACAAGACTGACTGTCTAGCTGTATGAGCGGCCTCGATGTTTAAGTACATACAAGACTGACGGGGCAAATAGCTGTATGGGCGGCCTCGATGTTTAAGTACATACAAGACTGACGGGGCAAATGGCTGTATGGGCGGCCTCGATGTATAAGTACATACAAGACTGACGGGGCAAATAGCTGTATGGGCGGCCTCGATGTTTAAGTACATACAAGACTGACTGTCTAGCTGTATGGGCGGCCTCGATGTTTAAGTACATACAAGACTGACTGTCCAGTTGTATGGGCGGCCTCGATGTTTAAGTACATACAAGACTGACTGCCTAGCTGTATGGGCGGCCTCGATGTTTAAGTACATACAAGACTGACGGGGCAAATAGCTGTATGGGCGGCCTCGATGTTTAAGTACATACAAGACTGGAGGGACAAATAGCTGTATATGCGGCCTCGATGTTTAAGTACATACAAGACTGACGGGGCAAATAGCTGTATGGGCGGCCTCGATGTTTAAGTACATACAAGACTGACTGTCTAGCTGTATGGGCAGCCTCGATGTTTAAGTACATACAAGACTGACTGGACAAATAGCTGTATGGGCGGCCTCGATGTTTAAGTACATGCAAGACTGACTGTCTAGCTGTATGGGCAGCCTCGATGTTTAAGTACATACAAGACTGACGGGACAAACAGCTGTATGGGCGGCCTCGATGTTTAAGTACATACAAGACTGACTGGACAAATAGCTGTATGGGCGGCCTCGATGTTTAAGTACATACAAGACTGACTGTCTAGCTGTATGGGCGGCCTCGATGTTTAAGTACATACAAGACTGACGGGACAAATAGCTGTATGGGCGGCCTCGATGTTTAAGTACATGCAAGACTGACGGGGCAAATAGCTGTATGGGCGGCCTCGATGTTTATGTACATACAAGACTGACGGGGCAAATAGCTGTATGGGCGGCCTCGATGTTTAAGTACATGCAAGACTGACGGGGCAAATAGCTGTATGGGCGGCCTCGATGTTTAAGTACATACAAGACTGACGGGACAAATAGCTGTATGGGCGGCCTCGATGTTTAAGTACATACAAGACTGACGGGGCAAATGGCTGTATGGGCGGCCTCGATGTTTAAGTACATACAAGACTGACTGTCTAGCTGTATGGGCGGCCTCGATGTTTATGTACATACAAGACTGACGGGACAAATAGCTGTATGGGCGGCCTCGATGTTTAAGTACATACAAGACTGACTGGACAAATAGCTGTATGGGCGGCCTCGATGTTTAAGTACATACAAGACTGACGGGACAAATAGCTGTATGGGCGACCTCGATGTTTAAGTACATACAAGACTGACTGTCTAGCTGTATGGGCGGCCTCGATGTTTAAGTACATACAAGACTGACGGGGCAAATAGCTGTATGGGCGGCCTCGATGTTTAAGTACATACAAGACTGACTGTCTAGCTGTATGGGCGGCCTCGATGTTTAAGTACATACAAGACTGACGGGGCAAATAGCTGTATGGGCGGCCTCGATGTTTAAGTACATACAAGACTGACGGGACAAATAGCTGTATGGGCGGCCTCGATGTTTAAGTACATTCAAGACTGACTGTCTAGCTGTATATGCGGCCTCGATGTTTAAGTACATACAAGACTGACCGGAAAAATAGCTGTATGGGCGGCCTCGATGTTTAAGTACATACAAGACTGACTGTCTAGCTGTATGGGCGACCTCGATGTTTAAGTACATACAAGACTGACGGGGCAAATAGCTGTATGGGCGGCCTCGATGTTTAAGTACATACAAGACTGACTGTCTAGCTGTATGGGCGACCTCGATGTTTAAGTACATACAAGACTGACGGGACAAATAGCTGTATGGGCGGCCTCGATGTTTAAGTACATACAAGACTGACGGGGCAAATAGCTGTATGGGCGGCCTCGATGTTTAAGTACATACAAGACTGACGGGGCAAATAGCTGTATGGGCGGCCTCGATGTTTAAGTACCTACAAGACTGACCGGGCAAATAGCTGTATGGGCGGCCTCGATGTTTAAGTACATACAAGTCTGACGGGGCAAATAGCTGTATGGGCGGCCTCGATGTTTAAGTACATACAAGTCTGACGGGGCAACTAGCTGTATGGGCGGCCTCGATGTTTTAATACAAAACAATTCTGAAATTCAGAATTAAGTTTATGTGTTCGCGAAGATGTTATTTAGCCCGGTAAGGAAACAAAAACCCCCTCCAGTACAGAAGCAAGAATGGACTCTTCCACGTTGACGCGTCTAGCAACCCGCTGTTTACTGAAGTCAACCAATGAGAGACCGGCTGCTGGCTGGCGGCAAAAAGTTCGACCCAGTCGGTCATTCGGACAACAGATGCTGACGAGGTTAGAAGTAAATACACTTATATTCAGTTAGAAATTGTATTAATTGTTCACTGTTTTAAGAAGATAATAAGGAGTTCACAATTCTACTTCTCAAGTCTCCTTTTTATCAAAGCCTGGGGCCAGACTTCCCAATATAGTAGATTTCTTGACAATGAGTCAAGGTCATGCAACACCCCTGGACCTATGAGTCATAACACTTTTAACTCACACTTGTGCCTAGCATTTATTGACATAACTTTCGTGTCTTGGTTTTCGGTTTAACGGATTATAAGGTGCAATTTATTCCGACGGCTATCATGCATTTTAATTTGAAGAAACCTAAGCAAGCGGTTCAGAAAAAAATTGGGTTTGGAAATCGGTAGGGCTAATGCATAGCCATACTTTTGAAACAATATATATTTCTTGTCCGGCAAATGATTTATAGTTTTGCTCACTTCAATAAGCAGTTCAGAATGCCAAAAGAAAAGTAGGCTAGGGCCTACTCAAACTAACCATTCTAGTTGAATTCCGTTAAAGAAAACGATAGCATTTAGTTTTTCCGTATGCTACCACGAGAAATAAGCGCTCAACCCTCTACCTACACCGAGGCCGACTCAGTCTTAAAGAAAAAAGTCTAAATGCGTGATGCATCTGATAAAACGACCCCAGCACATGGACTGCGACGGCATGACTGGTGACATAATAGCAGCTGTGGTCAATAATCACAGGATGTCCAGTGATTGTACTTTTCCCTAAAAACTTTTATCGATCATAATTTCCAAATTTTTGTTCAAAATACCTACTTTTAATTTTCAATTGTTAAGTTTTGTTTTTGTCGTTCGAGGCCTCTTTTCAAATTGCAGTGAATTGCTTGTGTTACTGCGAAAGTCAATAGTCAGAGGCGTTTCGTTTTGGCTTCATATCTTTAAAATCAAGAGAAAAATAATTTCTCAATATGTACCTGTAATGTAAATTTTTGTCATTTGCGAAAGTCAATAGTCAGAGGCGTTTCGTTTTGGCCTCTTTTTGTTCAAAATACCTACTTTTAATTTTCAATTGTTAAGTTTTGTTTTTGTCGTTCGAGGCCCCTTTTCAAATTGCAGTGAATTGCTTGTGTTACTGCGAAAGTCAATAGTCAGAGGCGTTTCGTTTTGGCCTCATATCTTTAAAATCAAGACAAAAATAATTTCTCAATATGTACCTGTAATGTAATTTTTTGTCATCTGCGAAAGTCAATAGTCAGAGGCGTTTCGTTTTGGCCTCATACCTTTAAAATTAGGACAAAAATAATTTCTCAATATGTACCTGTAATGTAAATTTTTGTCATTATGCTCAAATTTATGAATCCTTGTATTATATGTATATATTTGAACATATGGAGTAGTCTTTGGACCTATCAAACTAGCTCAATTGAAAATTTAGTACGTGGTAACTCAAGCTGACTGAAAATGATATGTCAATTTTAGGCCAACACATTTATTCTGAGTGGTCCTAACTCATTTTTAATTTTGCTTTTACTTAAACGTGCGAAATTTACCACGTATTGTCAGCATATCCGCTTTTACCAATTCTAAGGTGATCAGTCAATATATATTTGGATAATGTATTTGGCATACGTACATGCCGATGTGTGCCACCTACGTACATGGCGATGTGTCCCGCATTCGTACAGGGCGATGTGTTTCGCCTTCATACAATACATGGCAATTGGTTACGCCAACCCATAATAGAGTCACGTGGTCTATTCACGTTTATTGGCGATGCGTTCCGCCAATTACTGGCGAAGTGTTCCGCCAGTTAGTGGCGAAGTGTTCCGCCACTTTTTTTCAATTTATTTGACAATTTGCTTGTCATGTAGTGTCTTTCTCACTCGGCAAACAAATTTGCCCTTTCCAATTCCATACATTGTGTTCTGTTTTCTTGCCAGGAAACAAGCTGCGGGCGAGCCAGCTTATCTTTACGAATTCGTAGCGAATAACATAAATACAAGTCTGTATGGGCGGCCTCGATGTTTAAATACATACAAGTCTGATGGGACAAATAGCTATATGGGCGAAGTTTGCAAAATAGTGCCACTCCCTCTACCTCCTGCTCCAATGCCGCCCGGCCCTGTCCACACGTGTCCTCTGCCACATTCCATGGCCTACAGAAGGGAGTGGGGGTTGTCTATCCCTCCTCCCGCAATGCCGCCCGGCCCTGTCCACACGTGTCCTCTGCCGCATTCCATGGCCTACAGAGGGGGGGGGGGAGGGGGCTGTCTATCCCTCCCCCCACAATGCCGCCCGAACCTGTCCACACGTGTCCTCTGCCGCATTCCATAGCCTACAGAGGGGGGAGGAGGGACTGTCTATCCCTCCTCCCGTAATGCCGCCCGGCCCTGTCCACACGTGTCCTCTGCCGCATTCCATGGCCTACAGAGGGGGGAGGGGGGGGGGGCTGTCTATCCCTCCTCCCGCAATGCCGCCCGGCCCTGTCCACACGTGTCCTCTGCCGCATTCCATAGCCTACAGAGGGGGGAGGGGGGGGGGCTGTCTATCCCTCCTCCCGCAATGCCGCCCGGCCCTGTCCACACGTGTCCTCTGCCGCATTCCATTGCCTACAGAGGGGGGGGGGAGGGGCTGTCTATCCCTCCCCCCGCAATGCCGCCCGGCTCTGTCCACACGTGTCCTCTGCCGCATTCCATTGCATGCAGAGGGGGGGGGGAGGGGCTGTCTATCCCTCCCCCCGCAATGCCGCCCGGCTCTGTCCACACGTGTCCTCTGCCGCATTCCATTGCATACAGAGGGGGGGGGGAGGGGCTGTCTATCCCTCCCCCAGCAATGCCGCCCGGCTCTGTCCACACGTGTCCTCTGCCGCATTCCATTGCATACAGAGGGGGGGGGGGGGAGGGGCTGTCTATCCCTCCTCCCGCAATGCCGCCCGGCTCTGTCCACACGTGTCCTCTGCCGCATTCCATAGCCTACAGAGGGGGGAGGGGGCTGTCTATCCCTCCCCCCGCAATGCCGCCCGGCTCTGTCCACACGTGTCCTCTGCCGCATTCCATGGCCTACAGAGGGGTGGGTGGGGGAGCTGTCTATCCCTCCCCCCGCAATGCCGCCCGACCCTGTCCACACGTGTCCTCTGCCGCATTCCATAGCCTACAGAGGGGGGAGGGGGCTGTCTATCCCTCCTCCCGTAATGCCGCCCGGCCCTGTCCACACGTGTCCTCTGCCGCATTCCATTGCCTACAGAGGGGGGAGGGGGCTGTCTATCCCTCCCCCCGCAATGCCGCCCGACCCTGTCCACACGTGTCCTCTGCCGCATTCCATGGCCTACAGAGGGGGGAGGGGGCTGTCTATCCCTCCTCCCGTAATGCCGCCCGGCCCTGTCCACACGTGTCCTCTGCCGCATTCCATAGCCTACAGAGGGGGGAGGGGGGACTGTCTATCCCTCCTCCCGTAATGCCGCCCGGCCCTGTCCACACGTGTCCTCTGCCGCATTCCATTGCCTACAGAGGGGGGAGGGGGCTGTCTATCCCTCCCCCCGCAATGCCGCCCGACCCTGTCCACACGTGTCCTCTGCCGCATTCCATGGCCTAGGGGGGGGGGAGGGGGCTGTCTATCCCTCCTCCCGCAATGCCGCCCGACCCTGTCCACACGTGTCCTCTGCCGCATTCCATGGCCTACAGAGGGGGGAGGGGGCTGTCTATCCCTCCTCCCGTAATGCCGCCCGGCCCTGTCCACACGTGTCCTCTGCCGCATTCCATTGCCTACAGAGGGGGGAGGGGGGGCTGTCTATCCCTCCCCCCGTAATGCCGCCCGGCCCTGTCCACACGTGTCCTCTGCCGCATTCCATGGCCTACAGAGGGGGGAGGGGGCTGTCTATCCCTCCTCCCGTAATGCCGCCCGGCCCTGTCCACACGTGTCCTCTGCCGCATTCCATTGCCTACAGAGGGGGGGGGGGGGGGAGGGGGCTGTCTATCCCTCCTCCCGTAATGCCGCCCGGCCCTGTCCACACGTGTCCTCTGCCGCATTCCATGGCCTACAGAGGGGGGAGGGGGCTGTCTATCCCTCCTCCCGTAATGCCGCCCGGCCCTGTCCACACGTGTCTTCTGCCGCATTCCATTGCCTACAGAGGGGGGGGGAGGGGGCTGTCTATCCCTCCTCCCGCAATGCCGCCCGACCCTGTCCACACGTGTCCTCTGCCGCATTCCATGGCCTACAGAGGGGGGAGGGGGTTGTCTATCCCTCCTCCCGTAATGCCGCCCGGCCCTGTCCACACGTGTCCTCTGCCGCATTCCATAGCCTACAGAGGGGTGAGGGGGGACTGTCTATCCCTCCTCCCGTAATGCCGCCCGGCCCTGTCCACACGTGTCCTCTGCCGCATTCCATTGCCTACAGAGGGGGGGGGGAGGGGGCTGTCTATCCCTCCCCCCGTAATGCCGCCCGGCCCTGTCCACACGTGTCCTCTGCCGCATTCCATAGCCTACAGAGGGGGGAGGGGGGACTGTCTATCCCTCCACCGCAATGCCGCCCGACCCTGTCCACACGTGTCCTCTGCCGCATTCCATAGCCTACAGAGGGGGGAGGGGGGACTGTCTATCCCTCCTCCCGTAATGCCGCCCGGCCCTGACCACACGTGTCCTCTGCCGCATTCCATTGCCTACAGAGGGGGGAGGGGGCTGTCTATCCCTCCTCCCGTAATGCCGCCCGGCCCTGTCCACACGTGTCCTCTGCCGCATTCCATTGCCTACAGAGGGGGGAGGGGGGACTGTCTATCCCTCCTCCCGTAATGCCGCCCGACCCTGTCCACACGTGTCCTCTGCCGCATTCCATGGCCTACAGAGGGGGGGGGGGCTGTCTATCCCTCCCCCCGTAATGCCGCCCGGCCCTGTCCACACGTGTCCTCTGCCGCATTCCATGGCCTACAGAGGGGGGGAGGGGGCTGTCTATCCCTCCCCCCGTAATGCCGCCCGACCCTGTCCACACGTGTCCTCTGCCGCATTCCATTGCCTACAGAGGGGGGAGGGGGGACTGTCTATCCCTCCTCCCGTAATGCCGCCCGACCCTGTCCACACGTGTCCTCTGCCGCATTCCATGGCCTACAGAGGGGGGGGGGAGGGGGCTGTCTATCCCTCCCCCCGTAATGCCGCCCGGCCCTGTCCACACGTGTCCTCTGCCGCATTCCATGGCCTACAGAGGGGGGGGGGAGGGGGCTGTCTATCCCTCCCCCCGTAATGCCGCCCGGCCCTGTCCACACGTGTCCTCTGCCGCATTCCATGGCCTACAGAGGGGGGGAGGGGGCTGTCTATCCCTCCCCCCGTAATGCCGCCCGGCCCTGTCCACACGTGTCCTCTGCCGCATTCCATAGCCTACAGAGGGGGGAGGGGGGGGGCTGTCTATCCCTCCTCCCGTAATGCCGCCCGACCCTGTCCACACGTGTCCTCTGCCGCATTCCATAGCCTACAGAGGGGGGAGGGGGGACTGTCTATCCCTCCTCCCGTAATGCCGCCCGGCCCTGTCCACACGTGTCCTCTGCCGCATTCCATTGCCTACAGAGGGGGGAGAGGGCTGTCTATCCCTCCTCCCGTAATGCCGCCCGGCCCTGTCCACACGTGTCCTCTGCCGCATTCCATTGCCTACAGAGGGGGGAGGGGGGACTGTCTATCCCTCCCCCCGCAATGCCGCCCGACCCTGTCCACACGTGTCCTCTGCCGCATTCCATAGCCTACAGAGGGGGGAGGGGGGACTGTCTATCCCTCCTCCCGTAATGCCGCCCGGCCCTGTCCACACGTGTCCTCTGCCGCATTCCATTGCCTACAGAGGGGGGAGGGGGCTGTCTATCCCTCCTCCCGTAATGCCGCCCGGCCCTGTCCACACGTGTCCTCTGCCGCATTCCATTGCCTACAGAGGGGGGAGGGGGGACTGTCTATCCCTCCTCCCGCAATGCCGCCCGGCCCTGTCCACACGTGTCCTCTGCCGCATTCTATGGCCTACAGAGGGGGGGGGGGAGGGGGCTGTCTATCCCTCCCCCCGTAATGCCGCCCGGCCCTGTCCACACGTGTCCTCTGCCGCATTTCATGGCCTACAGAGGGGGGGAGGGGGCTGTCTATCCCTCCCCCCGCAATGCCGCCCGGCCCTGTCCACACGTGTCCTCTGCCACATTCCATGGCCTAGAGAGGGGGGGGGGAGGGGGCTGTCTATCCCTCCCCCCGCAATGCCGCCCGGCCCTGTCCACACGTGTCCTCTGCCGCATTCCATGGTCTACAGAGGGGGGAGGGGGGGGGCTGTCTATCCCTCCCCCCGCAATGCCGCCCGGCCCTGTCCACACGTGTCCTCTGCCACATTCCATGGCCTACAGAGGGGGGGGGAGGGGGCTGTCTATCCCTCCCCCCGCAATGCCGCCCGGCCCTGTCCACACGTGTCCTCTGCCGCATTCCATGGTCTACAGAGAGGGGAGGGGGGGGCTGTCTATCCCTCCCCCCGCAATGCCGCCCGGCCCTGTCCACACGTGTCCTCTGCCGCATTCCATGGCCTACAGAGGGGGGGGGGGGGCTGGCTATCCCTCCTCCCGTAATGCCGCCCGGCCCTATCCACACGTGTTCTCTGCCGCATTCCATGGCCTACAGAGGGGTGGGTGGGGGGGCTGTCTATCCCTCCCCCCGCAATGCCGCCCGACCCTGTCCACGCGTGTCCTCTGCTGCATTCCATGGCCTACAGAGGGGTGGGTGGGGGGGCTGTCTATCCCTCCCCCCGCAATGCCGCCCGACCCTGTCCCCACGTGCCCTCTGCTGCATTCCATAGCCTACAGAGGGGGGGGCGGGGGCTGTCTATCCCTCCCCCCGCAATGCCGCCCGGCCCTCTCCACACGTGTCCTCTGCCGCATTCCATAGCCTACAGAGGGGTGGGTGGGGGAGCTGTCTATCCCTCCTCCCGCAATGCCGCCCGGCTCTGTCCACGCGTGTCCTCTGCCGCATTCCATGGCCTACAGAGGGGGGGGGGAGGGGACTGTCCATCCCTCCCCCCGTAATGCCGCCCGGCCCTGTCCACACGTGTCCTCTGCCGCATTCCATTGCCTACAGAGGGGGGAGGGGGCTGTCTATCCCTCTCCCCGCAATGCCGCCCGGCTCTGTCCACACGTGTCCTCTGCCGCATTCCATTGCCTACAGAGGGGGGAGGGGGCTGTCTATCCCTCCTCCCGTAATGCCGCCCGACCCTGTCCACACGTGTCCTCTGCCGCATTCCATGGCCTACAGAGGGGTGGGTGGGCGGGGGCTGTCTATCCCTCCCCCCGCAATGCCGCCCGGCCCTGTCCACGCGTGTCCTCTGCCGCATTCCATTGCCTACAGAGGGGGGGAGGGGGCTGTCTATCCCTCCCCCCGCAATGCCGCCCGACCCTGTCCACACGTGTTCTCTGCCGCATTTCATGGCCCACAGAGAGGGGAGGGGGGGGCTGTCTATCCCTCCCCCCGTAATGCCGCCCGACCCTGTCCACACGAGTCCTCTGCCGCATTCCATGGCCTACAGAGGGGGGGAGGGGGCTGTCTATCCCTCCTCCCGTAATGCCGCCCGGCCCTGTCCACACGTGTCCTCTGCCGCATTCCATGGCCTACAGAGGGGGGGAGGGGGCTGTCAATCCCTCCTCCCGTAATGCCGCCCGGCCCTATCCACACGTGTCCTCTGCCGCATTCCATGGCCTACAGAGGGGTGGGTGGGGGGGCTGTCTATCCCTCCCCCCGCAATGCCGCCCGGCCCTGTCCACACGTGTTCTCTGCCGCATTCCATGGCCTACAGAGGGGGGGGGGGGGAGGGGGCTGTCTATCCCTCCTCCCGTAATGCCGCCCGGCCCTGTCCACACGTGTCCTCTGCCGCATTCCATGGCCTACAGAGGGGTGGGTGGGGGGACTGTCTATCCCTGCCCCCGCAATGCCGCCCGGCCCTGTCCACACGTGTCCTCTGCCGCATTCCATGGCCTACAGAGGGGGGGGGGAGGGGGCTGTCTATCCCTCCTCCCGTAATGCCGCCCGGCCCTGTCCACACGTGTCCTCTGCCGCATTCCATGGCCTACAGAGGGGGGAGGGGGGGGGGGGCTGTCTATCCCTCCCCCCGTAATGCCGCCCGACCCTGTCCACACGTGTCCTCTGCCGCATTCCATAGCCTACAGAGGGGTGGGTGGGGGGACTGTCTAACCCTCCCCCCGCAATGCCGCCCGGCCCTGTCCACACGTGTCCTCTGCCGCATTCCATGGCCTACAGAGGGGGGAGGGTGGGGGCTGTCTATCCCTCCCCCCGTAATGCCGCCCGGCTCTGTCCACGCGTGTCCTCTGCCGCATTCCATGGCCCACAGAGGGGGGGGGGGGGAGGGGGCTGTCTATCCCTCCCCCCGCAATGCCGCCCGGCCCTGTCCACACGTGTCCTCTGCCGCATTCCATGGCCTACAGAGGGGGGGGGGGCTGTCTATCCCTCCCCCCGCAATGCCGCCCGGCCCTGTCCACACGTGTCCTCTGCCGCATTCCATGGCCTACAGAGGGGTGGGTGGGGGGGCTGTCTATCCCTCCCCCCGCAATGCCGCCCGACCCTGTCCACACGTGTCCTCTGCCGCATTCCATGGCCTACAGAGGGGGGGGGGAGGGGACTGTCTATCCCTCCTCCCGTAATGCCGCCCGGCTCTGTCCACGCGTGTCCTCTGCCGCATTCCATGGCCTACAGAGGGGGGGGGGAGGGGGCTGTCTATCCCTCCCCCCGCAATGCCGCCCGACCCTGTCCACACGTGTCCTCTGCCGCATTCCATGGCCTACAGAGGGGTGGGTGGGGGAGCTGTCTATCCCTCCTCCCGCAATGCCGCCCGGCCCTGTCCACACGTGTCCTCTGCCGCATTCCATTGCCTACAGAGGGGGGAGGGGGGGCTGTCTATCCCTCCCCCCGCAATGCCGCCCGGCCCTGTCCACACGTGTCCTCTGCCACATTCCATGGCCTACAGAGGGGGGAGGGGGGGGCTGTCTATCCCTCCCCCCGCAATGCCGCCCGACCCTGTCCACACGTGTCCTCTGCCACATTCCATGGCCTACAGAGGGGGGAGGGGGGACTGTCTATTCCTCCTCCCGTAATGCCGCCCGGCCCTGTCCACGCGTGTCCTCTGCCGCATTCCATGGCCTACAGAGGGGGGAGGGGGGGGGGGCTGTCTATCCCTCCTCCCGCAATGCCGCCCGACCCTGTCCACACGTGTCCTCTGCCACATTCCATGGCCTACAGAGGGGGGAGGGGGGACTGTCTATTCCTCCTCCCGTAATGCCGCCCGGCCCTGTCCACACGTGTCCTCTGCCGCATTCCATGGCCTACAGAGGGGGGAGGGGGGACTGTCTATTCCTCCTCCCGTAATGCCGTCCGGCCCTGTCCACACGTGTCCTCTGCCGCATTCCATGGCCTACAGAGGGGGGAGGGGGGACTGTCTATTCCTCCTCCCGTAATGCCGCCCGGCCCTGTCCACACGTGTCCTCTGTTACATTCCATGGCCTACAGAGGGGGGAGGGGGGACTGTCTATTCCTCCTCCCGTAATGCCGCCCGGCCCTGTCCACACGTGTCCTCTGCCGCATTCCATGGCCTACAGAGGGGGGAGGGGGGGGGCTGTCTATCCCTCCTCCCGCAATGCCGCCCGGCCCTGTCCACACGTGTCCTCTGCCGCATTCCATGGTCTACAGTGGGGGGAGAGGGGGGGGGCTGTCTATCCCTCCCCCCGCAATGCCGCCCGGCCCTGTCCACACGTGTCCTCTGCCACATTCCATGGCCTACAGAGGGGGGAGGGGGGGGCTGTCTATCCCTCCCCCCGCAATGCCGCCCGACCTTGTCCACACGTGTCCTCTGCCACATTCCATGGCCTACAGAGGGGGGAGGGGGGACTGTCTATTCCTCCTCCCGTAATGCCGCCCGGCCCTGTCCACGCGTGTCCTCTGCCGCATTCCATGGCCTACAGAGGGGGGAGGGGGGGGCTGTCTATCCCTCCCCCCGCAATGCCGCCCGACCCTGTCCACACGTGTCCTCTGCCACATTCCATGGCCTACAGAGGGGGGAGGGGTGGGGGCTGTCTATCCCTCCTCCCGCAGTGCCGCCCGGCCCTGTCCACAGGTGTCCTCTGCCGCATTCCATGGCCTACAGAAGGGGGGGGGAGGGGGCTGTCTATCCCTCCTCCCGCAATGCCGCCCGGCCCTGTCCACACGTGTCCTCTGCCGCATTCCATGGCCTACAGAGGGGGGGGGGGCTGTCTATCCCTCCTCCCGTAATGCCGCCCGGCCCTGTCCACACGTGTCCTCTGCCGCATTCCATGGTCTACAGAGGGGGGGAGGGGGCTGTCTATCCCTCCCCCCGCAATGCCGCCCGACCCTGTCCACACGTGTCCTCTGCCGCATTCCATAGCCTACAGAGGGGGGGGAGGGGGCTGTCTATCCCTCCTCCCGTAATGCCGCCCGGCCCTGTCCACACGTGTCCTCTGCCGCATTCCATGGCCTACAGAGGGGGGGGGAGGGGGCTGTCTATCCCTCCCCCCGTAATGCCGCCCGGCCCTGTCCACACGTGTCCTCTGCCGCATTCCATTGCCTACAGAGGGGGGGAGGGGGCTGTCTATCCCTCCCCCCGCAATGCCGCCCGGCTCTGTCCACGCGTGTCCTCTGCCGCATTCCATAGCCTACAGAGGGGGGGAGGGGGCTGTCTATCCCTCCTCCCGTAATGCCGCCCGGCCCTGTCCACACGTCTCCTCTGCCGCATTCCATGGCCTACAGAGGGGGGGGGGGCGGGGGCTGTCTATCCCTCCTCCCGTAATGCCGCCCGGCCCTGTCCACACGTGTCCTCTGCCGCATTCCATAGCCTACAGAGGGGGGGAGGGGGCTGTCTATCCCTCCTCCCGCAATGCCGCCCGGCCCTGTCCACACGTGTCCTCTGCCGCATTCCATGGCCTACAGAGGGGGGGGGGGAGGGGGCTGTCTATCCCTCCCCCCGTAATGCCGCCCGGCCCTGTCCACACGTGTCCTCTGCCGCATTCCATTGCCTACAGAGGGGGGGGGGGAGGGGGCTGTCTATCCCTCCTCCCGTAATGCCGCCCGGCCCTGTCCACACGTGTCCTCTGCCACATTCCATGGCCTACAGAGGGGGGAGGGGGGCTGTCTATCCCTCCCCCCGCAATGCCGCCCGGCCCTGTCCACACGTGTCCTCTGCCGCATTCCATTGCCTACAGAGGGGGGAGGGGGCTGTCTATCCCTCCTCCCGTAATGCCGCCCGACCCTGTCCACACGTGTCCTCTGCCGCATTCCATTGCCTACAGAGGGGGGAGGGGGCTGTCTATCCCTCCCCCCGCAATGCCGCCCGGCTCTGTCCACACGTGTCCTCTGCCGCATTCCATTGCCTACAGAGGGGGGAGGGGGCTGTCTATCCCTCCCCCCGTAATGCCGCCCGGCCCTGTCCACACGTGTCCTCTGCCGCATTCCATTGCCTACAGAGGGGGGAGGGAGGGGGCTGTCTATCCCTCCTCCCGTAATGCCGCCCGGCCCTGTCCACACGTGTCCTCTGCCGCATTCCATTGCCTACAGAGGGGGGAGGGAGGGGGCTGTCTATCCCTCCTCCCGTAATGCCGCCCGACCCTGTCCACACGTGTCCTCTGCCGCATTCCATTGCCTACAGAGGGGGGAGGGGGCTGTCTATCCCTCCCCCCGCAATGCCGCCCGGCTCTGTCCACACGTGTCCTCTGCCGCATTCCATTGCCTACAGAGGGGGGAGGGGCTGTCTATCCCTCCCCCCGCAATGCCGCCCGGCTCTGTCCACACGTGTCCTCTGCCGCATTCCATGGCCTACAGAGGGGGGAGGGACTGTCTATCCCTCCTCCCGTAATGCCGCCCGGCCCTGTCCACACGTGTCCTCTGCCGCATTCCATGGCCTACAGAGGGGTGGGTGGGGGGGCTGTCTATCCCTCCTCCCGTAATGCCGCCCGGCCCTGTATACACGTGTCCTCTGCCGCATTCCATGGCCTACAGTGGGGGGAGGGACTGTCTATCCCTCCTCCCGTAATGCCGCCCGGCCCTGTCCACACGTGTCCTCTGCCGCATTCCATGGCCTACAGAGGGGTGGGTGGGGGAGCTGTCTATCCCTCCTCCCGCAATGCCGCCCGGCCCTGTCCACACGTGCCCTCTGCCGCATTCCATGGCCTACAGAGGGGTGGGTGGGGGAGCTGTCTATCCCTCCTCCCGCAATGCCGCCCGGCCCTGTCCACACGTGTCGTCTGCCGCATTCCATTGCCTACAGAGGGGGGAGGGGGGGCTGTCTATCCCTCCTCCCGTAATGCCGCCCGGCCCTGTCCACACGTGTCCTCTGCCGCATTCCATTGCCTACAGAGGGGGGAGGGGGGGCTGTCTATCCCTCCTCCCGCAATGCCGCCCGGCCCTGTCCACGCGTGTCCACTGCCGCATTCCATGGCCTACAGAGGGGGGGGGGACTGTCTATCCCTCCTCCCGCAATGCCGCCCGGCTCTGTCCACGCGTGTCCTCTGCCGCATTCCATGGTCTACAGAGGGTGGAGGGGTGGGGGCTGTCTATCCCTCCCCCCGCAATGCCGCCCGGCCCTGTCCACACGTGTCCTCTGCCGCATTCCATGGCCTACAGAGGGGGGAGGGGGGGGGGCTGTCTATCCCTCCTCCCGCAATGCCGCCCGGCCCTGTCCACACGTGTCCTCTGCCGCATTCCATGGTCTACAGAGGGGGGAGGGGGGGGGGGCTGTCTATCCCTCCCCCCGCAATGCCGCCCGGCCCTGTCCACACGTGTCCTCTGCCACATTCCATGGCCTACAGAGGGGGGAGGGGGGGGCTGTCTATCCCTCCCCCCGCAATGCCGCCCGACCCTGTCCACACGTGTCCTCTGCCACATTCCATGGCCTACAGAGGGGGGAGGGGGGACTGTCTATTCCTCCTCCCGTAATGCCGCCCGGCCCTGTCCACGCGTGTCCTCTGCCGCATTCCATGGCCTACAGAGGGGGGAGGGGGGGGGGCTGTCTATCCCTCCTGCCGCAATGCCGCCCGACCCTGTCCACACGTGTCCTCTGCCACATTCCATGGCCTACAGAGAGGGGAGGGGGGACTGTCTATTCCTCCTCCCGTAATGCCGCCCGGCCCTGTCCACACGTGTCCTCTGCCGCATTCCATGGCCTACAGAGGGGGGAGGGGGGACTGTCTATTCCTCCTCCCGTAATGCCGCCCGGCCCTGTCCACACGTGTCCTCTGCCGCATTCCATGGCCTACAGAGAGGGGAGGGGGGACTGTCTATTCCTCCTCCCGTAATGCCGCCCGGCCCTGTCCACACGTGTCCTCTGCCACATTCCATGGCCTACAGAGGGGGGAGGGGGGACTGTCTATTCCTCCTCCCGTAATGCCGCCCGGCCCTGTCCACACGTGTCCTCTGCCGCATTCCATGGCCTACAGAGGGGGGAGGGGGGGGGCTGTCTATCCCTCCTCCCGCAATGCCGCCCGGCCCTGTCCACACGTGTCCTCTGCCGCATTCCATGGTCTACAGAGGGGGGAGGGGGGGGGCTGTCTATCCCTCCCCCCGCAATGCCGCCCGGCCCTGTCCACACGTGTCCTCTGCCACATTCCATGGCCTACAGAGGGGGGAGGGGGGGGCTGTCTATCCCTCCCCCCGCAATGCCGCCCGACCCTGTCCACACGTGTCCTCTGCCACATTCCATGGCCTACAGAGGGGGGAGGGGGGACTGTCTATTCCTCCTCCCGTAATGCCGCCCGGCCCTGTCCACGCGTGTCCTCTGCCGCATTCCATGGCCTACAGAGGGGGGAGGGGGGGGGGCTGTCTATCCCTCCCCCCGCAATGCCGCCCGACCCTGTCCACACGTGTCCTCTGCCACATTCCATAGCCTACAGAGGGGGGGAGGGGGCGGGGGCTGTCTATCCCTCCTCCCGTAATGCCGCCCGGCCCTGTCCACACGTGTCCTCTGCCGCATTCCATAGCCTACAGAGGGGGGGAGGGGGCTGTCTATCCCTCCTCCCGTAATGCCGCCCGGCCCTGTCCACACGTGTCCTCTGCCGCATTCCATTGCCTACAGAGGGGGGGGGGGGGAGGGGGCTGTCTATCCCTCCTCCCGTAATGCCGCCCGGCCCTGTCCACACGTGTCCTCTGCCACATTCCATGGCCTACAGAGGGGGGAGGGGGGCTGTCTATCCCTCCCCCCGCAATGCCGCCCGGCCCTGTCCACACGTGTCCTCTGCCGCATTCCATTGCCTACAGAGGGGGGAGGGGGCTGTCTATCCCTCCTCCCGTAATGCCGCCCGACCCTGTCCACACGTGTCCTCTGCCGCATTCCATTGCCTACAGAGGGGGGAGGGGGCTGTCTATCCCTCCCCCCGCAATGCCGCCCGGCTCTGTCCACACGTGTCCTCTGCCGCATTCCATTGCCTACAGAGGGGGGAGGGGGCTGTCTATCCCTCCCCCCGTAATGCCGCCCGGCCCTGTCCACACGTGTCCTCTGCCGCATTCCATTGCCTACAGAGGGGGGAGGGAGGGGGCTGTCTATCCCTCCTCCCGTAATGCCGCCCGGCCCTGTCCACACGTGTCCTCTGCCGCATTCCATTGCCTACAGAGGGGGGAGGGAGGGGGCTGTCTATCCCTCCTCCCGTAATGCCGCCCGACCCTGTCCACACGTGTCCTCTGCCGCATTCCATTGCCTACAGAGGGGGGAGGGGGCTGTCTATCCCTCCCCCCGCAATGCCGCCCGGCTCTGTCCACACGTGTCCTCTGCCGCATTCCATTGCCTACAGAGGGGGGAGGGGGCTGTCTATCCCTCCCCCCGTAATGCCGCCCGACCCTGTCCACACGTGTCCTCTGCCGCATTCCATTGCCTACAGAGGGGGGAGGGGGGGGGGGCTGTCTATCCCTCCCCCCGTAATGCCGCCCGGCCCTGTCCACACGTGTCCTCTGCCGCATTCCATTGCCTACAGAGGGGGGAGAGGGCTGTCTATCCCTCCCCCCGTAATGCCGCCCGGCCCTGTCCACACGTGTCCTCTGCCGCATTCCATTGCCTACAGAGGGGGGGGGGGAGGGGGCTGTCTATCCCTCCTCCCGTAATGCCGCCCGGCCCTGTCCACACGTGTCCTCTGCCGCATTCCATTGCCTACAGAGGGGGGAGGGGGCTGTCTATCCCTCCTCCCGTAATGCCGCCCGACCCTGTCCACACGTGTCCTCTGCCGCATTCCATTGCCTACAGAGGGGGGAGGGGGCTGTCTATCCCTCCCCCCGCAATGCCGCCCGGCTCTGTCCACACGTGTCCTCTGCCGCATTCCATTGCCTACAGAGGGGGGAGGGGACTGTCTATCCCTCCCCCCGTAATGCCGCCCGGCCCTGTCCACACGTGTCCTCTGCCGCATTCCATTGCCTACAGAGGGGGGAGGGGGCTGTCTATCCCTCCCCCCGTAATGCCGCCCGGCCCTGTCCACACGTGTCCTCTGCCGCATTCCATTGCCTACAGAGGGGGGAGGGGGCTGTCTATCCCTCCCCCCGTAATGCCGCCCGGCCCTGTCCACACGTGTCCTCTGCCGCATTCCATTGCCTACAGAGGGGGGAGGGGGCTGTCTATCCCTCCCCCCGCAATGCCGCCCGACCCTGTCCACACGTGTCCTCTGCCGCATTCCATGGCCTACAGAGGGGGGAGGGGGCTGTCTATCCCTCCTCCCGTAATGCCGCCCGGCTCTGTCCACACGTGTCCTCTGCCTCATTCCATTGCCTACAGAGGGGGGAGGGGGCTGTCTATCCCTCCTCCCGCAATGCCGCCCGACCCTGTCCACACGTGTCCTCTGCCGCATTCCATTGCCTACAGAGGGGTGGGTGGTCGGGGGCTGTCTATCCCTCCCCCCGTAATGCCGCCCGGCCCTGTCCACACGTGTCCTCTGCCGCATTCCATTGCCTACAGAGGGGGGGGGGAGGGGGCTGTCTATGCCTCCCCCCGTAATGCCGCCCGGCCCTGTCCACACGTGTCCTCTGCCGCATTCCATTGCCTACAGAGGGGGGGGGGGAGGGGGCTGTCTATCTCTCCCCCCGTAATGCCGCCGGCCCTGTCCACACGTGTCCTCTGCCGCATTCCATTGCCTACAGAGGGGGGGGGGGAGGGGGCTGTCTATCCCTCCTCCCGTAATGCCGCCCGGCCCTGTCCACACGTGTCCTCTGCCGCATTCCATTGCCTACAGAGGGGGGGGGGAGGGGGCTGTCTATCCCTCCCCCGTAATGCCGCCCGGCCCTGTCCACACGTGTCCTCTGCCGCATTCCATTGCCTACAGAGGGGGGGGGGGAGGGGGCTGTCTATCCCTCCTCCCGTAATGCCGCCCGGCCCTGTCCACACGTGTCCTCTGCCACATTCCATGGCCTACAGAGGGGGGAGGGGGCTGTCTATCCCTCCCCCCGTAATGCCGCCCGGCCCTGTCCACACGTGTCCTCTGCCGCATTCCATTGCCTACAGAGGGGGGAGGGGGAGGGGCTGTCTATCCCTCCCCCCGCAATGCCGCCCGGCCCTGTTCACACGTGTCCTCTGCCGCATTCCATTGCCTACAGAGGGGTGGGTGGGCGGGGGCTGTCTATCCCTCCCCCCGTAATGCCGCCCGGCCCTGTCCACACGTGTCCTCTGCCGCATTCCATTGCCTACAGAGGGGGGAGGGGGAGGGGCTGTCTATCCCTCCCCCCGCAATGCCGCCCGGCCCTGTCCACGCGTGTCCTCTGCCGCATTCCATGGCCTACAGAGGGGGGAGGGGGCTGTCTATCCCTCCCCCCGTAATGCCGCCCGGCCCTGTCCACACGTGTCCTCTGCCGCATTCCATTGCCTACAGAGGGGGGAGGGGGCTGTCTATCCCTCCCCCCGCAATGCCGCCCGACCCTGTCCACACGTGTCCTCTGCCGCATTCCATTGCCTACAGAGGGGGGAGGGGGCTGTCTATCCCTCCCCCCGTAATGCCGCCCGGCCCTGTCCACACGTGTCCTCTGCCGCATTCCATTGCCTACAGAGGGGGGGAGGGGGCTGTCTATCCCTCCTCCCGTAATGCCGCCCGGCCCTGTCCACACGTGTCCTCTGCCGCATTCCATTGCCTACAGAGGGGGGAGGGGGCTGTCTATCCCTCCTCCCGCAATGCCGCCCGGCCTTGTCCACACGTGTCCTCTGCCGCATTCCATTGCCTACAGAGGGGGGGAGGGGGCTGTCTATCCCTCCTCCCGTAATGCCGCCCGGCCCTGTCCACACGTGTCCTCTGCCGCATTCCATTGCCTACAGAGGGGGGGGGGAGGGGGCTGTCTATCCCTCCCCCCGTAATGCCGCCCGGCCCTGTCCACACGTGTCCTCTGCCGCATTCCATTGCCTACAGAGGGGGGAGGGGGCTGTCTATCCCTCCCCCCGTAATGCAGCCCGGCCCTGTCCACACGTGTCCTCTGCCGCATTCCATGGCCTACAGAGGGGTGGGTGGGGGGGCTGTCTATCCCTCCTCCCGTAATGCCGCCCGGCCCTGTCCACACGTGTCCTCTGCCGCATTCCATTGCCTACAGAGAGGGGGGGGGAGGGGGCTGTCTATCCCTCCCCCCGTAATGCCGCCCGGCCCTGTCCACACGTGTCCTCTGCCGCATTCCATTGCCTACAGAGGGGGGGGGGGAGGGGCTGTCTATCCCTCCTCCCGTAATGCCGCCCGGCCCTGTCCACACGTGTCCTCTGCCGCATTCCATGGCCTACAGAGGGGGGGGGAGGGGGCTGTCTATCCCTCCCCCCGTAATGCCGCCCGGCCCTGTCCACACGTGTCCTCTGCCGCATTCCATTGCCTACAGAGGGGGGAGGGGGCTGTCTATCCCTCCCCCCGCAATGCCGCCCGGCTCTGTCCACACGTGTCCTCTGCCGCATTCCATTGCCTACAGAGGGGGGAGGGGGCTGTCTATCCCTCCTCCCGTAATGCCGCCCGACCCTGTCCACACGTGTCCTCTGCCGCATTCCATGGCCTACAGAGGGGTGGGTGGGCGGGGGCTGTCTATCCCTCCCCCCGCAATGCCGCCCGGCCCTGTCCACGCGTGTCCTCTGCCGCATTCCATTGCCTACAGAGGGGGGGAGGGGGCTGTCTATCCCTCCTCCCGTAATGCCGCCCGACCCTGTCCACACGTGTCCTCTGCCGCATTCCATGGCCTACAGAGGGGTGGGTGGGCGGGGGCTGTCTATCCCTCCTCCCGTAATGCCGCCCGGCCCTGTCCACACGTGTCCTCTGCCGCATTCCATGGCCTACAGAGGGGTGGGTGGGGGGACTGTCTATCCCTCCCCCCGCAATGCCGCCCGGCCCTGTCCACGCGTGTCCTCTGCCGCATTCCATTGCCTACAGAGGGGGGAGGGGGGACTGTCTATCCCTCCCCCCGTAATGCCGCCCGACCCTGTCCACACGTGTCCTCTGCCGCATTCCATTGCCTACAGAGGGGGGGGGGAGGGGGCTGTCTATCCCTCCCCCCGTAATGCCACCCGGCCCTGTCCACACGTGTCCTCTGCCGCATTCCATTGCCTACAGAGGGGGGGGGGGAGGGGGCTGTCTATCCCTCCTCCCGTAATGCCGCCCGGCCCTGTCCACGCGTGTCCTCTGCCGCATTCCATTGCCTACAGAGGGGGGAGGGGGCTGTCTATCCCTCCTCCCGTAATGCCGCCCGACCCTGTCCACACGTGTCCTCTGCCGCATTCCATGGCCTACAGAGGGGGGAGGGGGCTGTCTATCCCTCCTCCCGTAATGCCGCCCGGCCCTGTCCACGCGTGTCCTCTGCCGCATTCCATTGCCTACAGAGGGGGGAGGGGGCTGTCTATCCCTCCTCCCGTAATGCCGCCCGGCCCTGTCCACGCGTGTCCTCTGCCGCATTCCATTGCCTACAGAGGGGGGGAGGGGGCTGTCTATCCCTCCTCCCGTAATGCCGCCCGGCCCTGTCCACACGTGTCCTCTGCCGCATTCCATGGCCTACAGACGGGTGCGTGGGCGGGGGCTGTCTATCCCTCCTCCCGCAATGCCGCCCGGCCCTGTCCACACGTGTCCTCTGCCGCATTCCATTGCCCACAGAGGGGGGGAGGGGGCTGTCTATCCCTCCTCCCGTAATGCCGCCCGACCCTGTCCACACGTGTCCTCTGCCGCATTCCATTGCCTACAGAGGGGGGGAGGGGGCTGTCTATCCCTCCTCCCGTAATGCCGCCCGACCCTGTCCACACGTGTCCTCTGCCGCATTCCATGGCCTACAGAGGGGGGGAGGGGGCTGTCTATCCCTCCTCCCGTAATGCCGCCCGGCCCTGTCCACACGTGTCCTCTGCCGCATTCCATGGCCTACAGAGGGGTGGGTGGGGGAGCTGTCTATCCCTCCTCCCGTAATGCCGCCCGGCCCTGTCCACACGTGTCCTCTGCCGCATTCCATGGCCTACAGAGGGGGGGAGGGGGCTGTCTATCCCTCCTCCCGTAATGCCGCCCGACCCTGTCCACACGTGTCCTCTGCCGCATTCCATAGCCTACAGAGGGGGGAGGGGGGACTGTCTATCCCTCCTCCCGTAATGCCGCCCGGCCCTGTCCACACGTGTCCTCTGCCGCATTCCATGGCCTACAGAGGGGGGGAGGGGGCTGTCTATCCCTCCTCCCGTAATGCCGCCCGACCCTGTCCACACGTGTCCTCTGTCGCATTCCATTGGCTACAGAGGAGGGGAGGGGGCTGTCTATCCCTCCTCCCGTAATGCCGCCCGGCCCTGTCCACACGTGTCCTCTGCCGCATTCCATGGCCTACAGAGGGGTGGGTGGGGGGGCTGTCTATCCCTCCTCCCGTAATGCCGCCCGGCCCTGTCCACACGTGTCCTCTGCCGCATTCCATGGCCTACAGAGGGGTGGGTGGGCGGGGGCTGTCTATCCCTCCCCCCGTAATGCCGCCCGGCCCTGTCCACACGTGTCCTCTGCCGCATTCCATGGCCTACAGAGGGGGGGGGGGAGGGGGCTGTCTATCCCTCCCCCCGCAATGCCGCCCGGCCCTGTCCACACGTGTCCTCTGCCGCATTCCATAGCCTACAGAGGGGGGGGGAGGGGGCTGTCTATCCCTCCTCCCGTAATGCCGCCCGACCCTGTCCACACGTGTCCTCTGCCGCATTCCATGGCCTACAGAGGGGGGAGGGGGGGGGCTGTCTATCCCTCCTCCCGTAATGCCGCCCGGCCCTGTCCACACGTGTCCTCTGCCACATTCCATGGCCTACAGAGGGGGGGGGAGGGGGCTGTCTATCCCTCCTCCCGTAATGCCGCCCGGCCCTGTCCACACGTGTCCTCTGCCGCATTCCATTGCCTACAGAGGGGGGAGGGGGCTGTCTATCCCTCCTCCCGTAATGCCGCCCGACCCTGTCCACACGTGTCCTCTGCCGCATTCCATTGCCTACAGAGCGGGGGGGGAGGGGGCTGTCTATCCCTCCCCCCGTAATGCCGCCCGGCTCTGTCCACACGTGTCCTCTGCCGCATTCCATTGCCTACAGAGGGGGGAGGGGGCTGTCTATCCCTCCTCCCGTAATGCCGCCCGGCCCTGTCCACACGTGTCCTCTGCCGCATTCCATTGCCTACAGAGTGGGGGGGAGGGGGCTGTCTATCCCTCCCCCCGTAATGCCGCCCGGCCCTGTCCACACGTGTCCTCTGCCGCATTCCATTGCCTACAGAGGGGGGGGGGGGAGGGGGCTGTCTATCCCTCCTCCCGTAATGCCGCCCGGCCCTGTCCACACGTGTCCTCTGCCACATTCCATGGCCTACAGAGGGGGGAGGGGGGACTGTCTATCCCTCCTCCCGCAATGCCGCCCGGCCCTGTCCACGCGTGTCCTCTGCCGCATTCCATTGCCTACAGAGGGGGGGAGGGGGCTGTCTATCCCTCCTCCCGTAGTGCCGCCCGGCCCTGTCCACACGTGTCGTCTGCCGCATTCCATGGCCTACAGAGGGGTGGGTGGGCGGGGGCTGTCTATCCCTCCTCCCGCAATGCCGCCCGGCCCTGTCCACACGTGTCCTCTGCCGCATTCCATTGCCTACAGAGGGGGGGAGGGGGCTGTCTATCCCTCCTCCCGTAATGCCGCCCGACCCTGTCCACACGTGTCCTCTGCCGCATTCCATGGCCTACAGAGGGGGGAGGGGGCTGTCTATCCCTCCTCCCGTAATGCCGCCCGGCCCTGTCCACACGTGTCCTCTGCCGCATTCCATGGCCTACAGAGGGGGGGAGGGGGCTGTCTATCCCTCCTCCCGTAATGCCGCCCGACCCTGTCCACACGTGTCCTCTGCCGCATTCCATGGCCTACAGAGGGGGGGAGGGGGCTGTCTATCCCTCCTCCCGTAATGCCGCCCGGCCCTGTCCACACGTGTCCTCTGCCGCATTCCATGGCCTACAGAGGGGGGGAGGGGGCTGTCTATCCCTCCTCCCGTAATGCCGCCCGACCCTGTCCACACGTGTCCTCTGCCGCATTCCATGGCCTACAGAGGGGGGGAGGGGGCTGTCTATCCCTCCTCCCGTAATGCCGCCCGGCCCTGTCCACACGTGTCCACTGCCACATTCCATGGCCTACAGAGGGGGGGAGGGGGCTGTCTATCTCTCCTCCCGTAATGCCGCCCGGCCCTGTCCACACGTGTCCTCTGCCGCATTCCATGGCCTACAGAGGGGTGGGTGGGGGAGCTGTCTATCCCTCCTCCCGTAATGCCGCCCGGCCCTGTCCACACGTGTCCTCTGCCGCATTCCATGGCCTACAGAGGGGTGGGTGGGGGAGCTGTCTATCCCTCCTCCCGTAATGCCGCCCGGCCCTGTCCACACGTGTCCTCTGCCGCATTCCATGGCCTACAGAGGGGTGGGTGGGGGGGCTGTCTATCCCTCCTCCCGCAATGCCGCCCGGCCCTGTCCACACGTGTCCTCTGCCGCATTCCATTGCCTACAGAGGGGGGGGGGGGAGGGGGCTGTCTATCCCTCCTCCCGTAATGCCGCCCGACCCTGTCCACACGTGTCCTCTGCCGCATTCCATAGCCTACAGAGGGGGGGAGGGGGCTGTCTATCCCTCCTCCCGTAATGCCGCCCGACCCTGTCCACACGTGTCCTCTGCCGCATTCCATAGCCTACAGAGGGGGGAGGGGGACTGTCTATCCCTCCTCCCGTAATGCCGCCCGGCCCTGTCCACACGTGTCCTCTGCCGCATTCCATGGCCTACAGAGGGGGGGAGGGGGCTGTCTATCCCTCCTTGTAATGCCGCCCGACCCTGTCCACACGTGTCCTCTGCCGCATTCCATTGGCTACATAGGGGGGGAGGGGGCTGTCTATCCCTCCTCCCGTAATGCCGCCCGGCCCTGTCCACACGTGTCCTCTGCCGCATTCCATTGCCTACAGAGGGGTGGGTGGGGGGGCTGTCTATCCCTACTCCCGTAATGTCGCCCGGCCCTGTCCACACGTGTCCTCTGCCGCATTCCATTGCCTACAGAGGGGGGAGGGGGCTGTCTATCCCTCCCCCCGCAATGCCGCCCGGCTCTGTCCACACGTGTCCTCTGCCGCATTCCATGGCCTACAGAGGGGTGGGTGGGGGGGCTGTCTATCCCTCCTCCCGTAATGCCGCCCGGCCCTGTCCACACGTGTCCTCTGCCGCATTCCATGGCCTACAGAGGGGTGGGTGGGCGGGGGCTGTCTATCCCTCCCCCCGTAATGCCGCCCGGCCCTGTCCACACGTGTCCTCTGCCGCATTCCATGGTCTACAGAGGGGGGGGGGAGGGGGCTGTCTATCCCTCCTCCCGCAATGCCGCCCGGCCCTGTCCACACGTGTCCTCTGCCGCATTCCATGGCCTACAGAGGGGGGGGGGAGGGGGCTGTCTATCCCTCCCCCCGTAATGCCGCCCGACCCTGTCCACACGTGTCCTCTGCCGCATTCCATGGCCTACAGAGGGGTGGGTGGGCGGGGGCTGTCTATCCCTCCTCCCGTAATGCCGCCCGGCCCTGTCCACACGTGTCCTCTGCCGCATTCCATTGCCTACAGAGGGGGGAAGGGGGGGGGCTGTCTATCCCTCCTCCCGCAATGCCGCCCGGCCCTGTCCACACGTGTCCTCTGCCACATTCCATTGCCTACAGAGGGGGGGAGGGGGGGGGCTGTCTATCCCTCCCTCCGCAATGCCGCCCGGCCCTGTCCACACGTGTCCTCTGCCGCATTCCATTGCCTACAGAGGGGGGGAGGGGGGGGGGCTGTCTATCCCTCCCCCCGCAATGCCGCCCGGCCCTGTCCATACGTGTCCTCTGCCACATTCCATTGCCTACAGAGGGGGGGGGGGGGAGGGGGCTGTCTATCCCTCCCCCCGCAATGCCGCCCGGCCCTGTCCACACGTGTCCTCTGCCGCATTCCATAGCCTACAGAGGGGGGGGGGAGGGGGCTGTCTATCCCTCCTCCCGTAATGCCGCCCGACCCTGTCCACACGTGTCCTCTGCCGCATTCCATGGCCTACAGAGGGGGGAGGGGGGGGGGCTGTCTATCCCTCCTCCCGTAATGCCGCCCGGCCCTGTCCACACGTGTCCTCTGCCGCATTCCATGGCCTACAGAGGGGGGGGGGAGGGGGCTGTCTATCCCTCCTCCCGTAATGCCGCCCGGCCCTGTCCACACGTGTTCTCTGCCGCATTCCATGGTCTACAGAGGGGGGAGGGGGGGGCTGTCTATCCCTCCTCCCGCAATGCCGCCCGGCCCTGTCCACACGTGTTCTCTGCCGCATTCCATGGCCTACAGAGGGGTGGGTGGGGGGGCTGTCTATCCCTCCCCCCGCAATGCCGCCCGGCCCTGTCCACACGTGTCCTCTGCCGCATTCCATGGCCTACAGAGGGGTGGGTGGGGGGGCTGTCTATCCCTCCTCCCGCAATGCCGCCCGGCTCTGTCCACACGTGTCCTCTGCCGCATTCCATGGCCTACAGAGGGGTGGGTGGGGGGGCTGTCTATCCCTCCCCCCGCAATGCCGCCCGGCTCTGTCCACACGTGTCCTCTGCCGCATTCCATGGCCTACAGAGGGGTGGGTGGGGGGGCTGTCTATCCCTCCTCCCGCAATGCCGCCCGGCCCTGTCCACACGTGTCCTCTGCCGCATTCCATGGCCTACAGAGGGGGGAGGGGGCTGTCTATCCCTCCTCCCGCAATGCCGCCCGGCCCTGTCCACACGTGTCCTCTGCCGCATTCCATGGCCTACAGAGGGGGGAGGGGGCTGTCTATCCCTCCTCCCGCAATGCCGCCCGGCCCTGTCCACACGTGTCCTCTGCCGCATTCCATGGCCTACAGAAGGGGGGAGGGGTGGGGGCTGTCTATCCCTCCTCCCTCAATGCCGCCCGGCCCTGTCCACACGTGTCCTCTGCCGCATTCCATGGCCTACAGAGGGGGGAGGGTGGGGGCTGTCTATCCCTCCTCCCTCAATGCGGCCCGGCCCTATCCACACGTGTCCTCTGCCGCATTCCATGGCCTACTGAGGGGGGAGGGGGGGCTGTCTATCCCTCCTCCCGCAGTGCCGCCCGGCCCTGTCCAGACGTGTCCTCTGCCGCATTCCATGGCCTACAGAAGGGGGGAGGGGGGGCTGTCTATTCCTCCCCCCGCAATGCCGCCCGGCCCTGTCCACACGTGTCCTCTGCCGCATTCCATTGTCTACAGAGGGGGGAGGGGGGGGGGCTGTCTATCCCTTCCCCCGCAATGCCGCCCGGCCCTGTCCGCACGTGTCCTCTGCCACATTCCATGGCCTACAGAGGGGGGAGGGGGGGGGGCTGTCTATCCCTCCTCCCGCAATGCCGCCCGGCTCTGTCCACGCGTGTCCTCTGCCGCATTCCATGGCCTACAGAGGGGGGGGGGAGGGGGCTGTCTATCCCTCCTCCCGCAAGGCCGCCCGGCCCTGTCCACACGTGTCCTCTGCCGCATTCCATGGCCTACAGAGGGGGGGGAGGGGCTGTCTATCCCTCCCCCCGCAATGCCGCCCGGCCCTGTCCACACGTGTCCTCTGCCGCATTCCATGGCCTACAGAGGGGGGGGGGAGGGGGCTGTCTATCCCTCCCCCCGCAATGCCACCCGGCCCTGTCCACACGTGTCCTCTGCCGCATTCCATGGCCTACAGAGGGGGGGGGGAGGGGGCTGTCTATCCCTCCCCCCGCAATGCCGCCCAAATAAAGATAATTTTTTAGCACTAGTTATGTCACAGAGCACAAAATTACAGAACAGATTGTCTGAATATGTTTATCTGGCCAGCAAGATGAGAGAACCTGAATAACGTTCCAGTGTACTAATGTATGAACCCGCCACATGTCAGTATGTGTATTGCATCTTTTCAACACAAGGGCCTCGGGCTCATTGTTGCTTTGAAATAAACAACCATATCCCTCCCCCCGCAATGCCGCCCGGCCCTGTCCACACGTGTCCTCTGCCGCATTCCATGGTCTACAGAGGTGGGAAGGGGGGGCTGTCTATTCCTCCCCCCGCAATGCCGCCCGGCCCTGTCCACACGTGTCCTCTGCCGCATTCCATGGCCTACAGAGGGGTGGGTGGGGGAGCTGTCTATCCCTCCCCCCGTAATGCCGCCCGGCCCTGTCCACACGTGTCCTCTGCCGCATTCCATGGTCTACAGAGGTGGGAAGGGGGGGCTGTCTATTCCTCCCCCCGCAATGCCGCCCGGCCCTGTCCACACGTGTCCTCTGCCGCATTCCATGGCCTACAGAGGGGTGGGTGGGGGAGCTGTCTATCCCTCCTCCCGTAATGCCGCCCGGCCCTGTCCACACGTGTCCTCTGCCGCATTCCATGGCCTACAGAGGGGTGGGTGGGGGGGCTGTCTATCCCTCCTCCCGTAATGCCGCCCGACCCTGTCCACACGTGTCCTCTGCCGCATTCCATAGCCTACAGAGGGGGGGAGGGGGCTGTCTATCCCTCCTCCCGTAATGCCGCCCGACCCTGTCCACACGTGTCCTCTGCCGCATTCCATTGCCTACAGAGGGGGGGAGGGGGCTGTCTATCCCTCCTCCCGCAATGCCGCCCGGCCCTGTCCACACGTGTCCTCTGCCGCATTCCATGGCCTACAGAGGGGGGAGAGGGGGGGGGGGGGCTGTCTATCCCTCCTCCCGCAATGCCGCCCGGCCCTGTGCACACGTGTCCTCTGCCGCATTCCATGGCCTACAGAGGGGGGGGGGAGGGGGCTGTCTATCCCTCCTCCCGCAATGCCGCCCGGCCCTGTCCACACGTGTCCTCTGCCGCATTCCATGGCCTACAGAGGGGGGGGGGGGGAGGGGGCTGTCTATCCCTCCTCCCGCAATGCCGCCCGGCCCTGTCCACACGTGTCCTCTGCCGCATTCCATGGCCTACAGAAGAGGGGGGGGGCTGTCTATCCCTCCCCCCGCAATGCCGCCCGGCCCTGTCCACACGTGTCCTCTGCCGCATTCCATTGCCTACAGAGGGGGGGAGGGGGGGGGGGCTGTCTATCCCTCCCCCCGCAATGCCGCCCGGCCCTGTCCATACGTGTCCTCTGCCACATTCCATTGCCTACAGAGGGGGGGGGGGAGGGGGCTGTCTATCCCTCCCCCCGCAATGCCGCCCGGCCCTGTCCACACGTGTCCTCTGCCGCATTCCATAGCCTACAGAGGGGGGGGGGAGGGGGCTGTCTATCCCTCCTCCCGTAATGCCGCCCGACCCTGTCCACACGTGTCCTCTGCCGCATTCCATGGCCTACAGAGGGGGGAGGGGGGGGGGGCTGTCTATCCCTCCTCCCGTAATGCCGCCCGGCCCTGTCCACACGTGTCCTCTGCCGCATTCCATGGCCTACAGAGGGGGGGGGGGAGGGGGCTGTCTATCCCTCCTCCCGTAATGCCGCCCGGCCCTGTCCACACGTGTTCTCTGCCGCATTCCATGGTCTACAGAGGGGGGAGGGGGGGGCTGTCTATCCCTCCTCCCGCAATGCCGCCCGGCCCTGTCCACACGTGTTCTCTGCCGCATTCCATGGCCTACAGAGGGGTGGGTGGGGGGGCTGTCTATCCCTCCCCCCGCAATGCCGCCCGGCCCTGTCCACACGTGTCCTCTGCCGCATTCCATGGCCTACAGAGGGGTGGGTGGGGGGGCTGTCTATCCCTCCTCCCGCAATGCCGCCCGGCTCTGTCCACACGTGTCCTCTGCCGCATTCCATGGCCTACAGAGGGGTGGGTGGGGGGGCTGTCTATCCCTCCCCCCGCAATGCCGCCCGGCTCTGTCCACACGTGTCCTCTGCCGCATTCCATGGCCTACAGAGGGGTGGGTGGGGGGGCTGTCTATCCCTCCTCCCGCAATGCCGCCCGGCCCTGTCCACACGTGTCCTCTGCCGCATTCCATGGCCTACAGAGGGGGGGGGGGAGGGGGCTGTCTATCCCTCCCCCCGCAATGCCGCCCAAATAAAGATAATTTTTTAGCACTAGTTATGTCACAGAGCACGAAATTACAGAACAGATTGTCTGAATATGTTTATCTGGCCAGCAAGATGAGAGAACCTGAATGACGTTCCAGTGTACTATTGTATGAACCCGCCACATGTCATTATGTGTATTGCATCCTTTCAACACGATGGCCTCGGGCTCATTGTTGCTTTGAAATAAACAAACATATCCCTCCCCCCGCAATGCCGCCCGGCCCTGTCCACACGTGTCCTCTGCCGCATTCCATGGCCTACAGAGGGGGGGGGAGGGGGCTGTCTATTCCTCCTCCCGCAATGCCGCCCGGCCCTGTCCACACGTGTCCTCTGCCGCATTCCATGGCCTACAGAGGGGGGGGAGGGGGCTGTCTATCCCTCCTCCCGCAATGCCGCCCGGCCCTGTCCACACGTGTCCTCTGCCGCATTCCATGGCCTACAGAGGGGGGAGGGGGCTGTCTATCCCTCCTCCCGCAATGCCGCCCGGCCCTGTCCACACGTGTCCTCTGCCGCATTCCATGGCCTACAGAAGGGGGGAGGGGTGGGGGCTGTCTATCCCTCCTCCCTCAATGCCGCCCGGCCCTGTCCACACGTGTCCTCTGCCGCATTCCATGGCCTACAGAGGGGTGGGTGGGGGGGCTGTCTATCCCTCCCCCCGCAATGCCGCCCGGCCCTGTCCACACGTGTCCTCTGCCGCATTCCATGGCCTACTGAGGGGGGAGGGGGGGCTGTCTATCCCTCCCCCCGCAATGCCGCCCGGCCCTGTCCACACGTGTCCTCTGCCGCATTCCATGGCCTACAGAGGGGGGAGGGTGGGGGCTGTCTATCCCTCCTCCCTCAATGCGGCCCGGCCCTATCCACACGTGTCCTCTGCCGCATTCCATGGCCTACTGAGGGGGGAGGGGGGGCTGTCTATCCCTCCTCCCGCAGTGCCGCCCGGCCCTGTCCAGACGTGTCCTCTGCCGCATTCCATGGCCTACAGAAGGGGGGAGGGGGGGCTGTCTATTCCTCCCCCCGCAATGCCGCCCGGCCCTGTCCACACGTGTCCTCTGCCGCATTCCATTGTCTACAGAGGGGGGAGGGGGGGGGGGCTGTCTATCCCTCCCCCCGCAATGCCGCCCGGCCCTGTCCGCACGTGTCCTCTGCCACATTCCATGGCCTACAGAGGGGGGAGGGGGGGGGGCTGTCTATCCCTCCTCCCGCAATGCCGCCCGGCTCTGTCCACGCGTGTCCTCTGCCGCATTCCATGGCCTACAGAGGGGGGGGGGAGGGGGCTGTCTATCCCTCCTCCCGCAAGGCCGCCCGGCCCTGTCCACACGTGTCCTCTGCCGCATTCCATGGCCTACAGAGGGGGGGGAGGGGCTGTCTATCCCTCCCCCCGCAATGCCGCCCGGCCCTGTCCACACGTGTCCTCTGCCGCATTCCATGGCCTACAGAGGGGGGGGGGGAGGGGGCTGTCTATCCCTCCCCCCGCAATGCCGCCCGGCCCTGTCCACACGTGTCCTCTGCCGCATTCCATGGCCTACAGAGGGGGGGGGGAGGGGGCTGTCTATCCCTCCCCCCGCAATGCCGCCCAAATAAAGATAATTTTTTAGCACTAGTTATGTCACAGAGCACAAAATTACAGAACAGATTGTCTGAATATGTTTATCTGGCCAGCAAGATGAGAGAACCTGAATAACGTTCCAGTGTACTAATGTATGAACCCGCCACATGTCAGTATGTGTATTGCATCTTTTCAACACAAGGGCCTCGGGCTCATTGTTGCTTTGAAATAAACAACCATATCCCTCCCCCCGCAATGCCGCCCGGCCCTGTCCACACGTGTCCTCTGCCGCATTCCATGGTCTACAGAGGTGGGAAGGGGGGGCTGTCTATTCCTCCCCCCGCAATGCCGCCCGGCCCTGTCCACACGTGTCCTCTGCCGCATTCCATGGCCTACAGAGGGGTGGGTGGGGGAGCTGTCTATCCCTCCTCCCGTAATGCCGCCCGGCCCTGTCCACACGTGTCCTCTGCCGCATTCCATGGTCTACAGAGGTGGGAAGGGGGGGCTGTCTATTCCTCCCCCCGCAATGCCGCCCGGCCCTGTCCACACGTGTCCTCTGCCGCATTCCATGGCCTACAGAGGGGTGGGTGGGGGAGCTGTCTATCCCTCCTCCCGTAATGCCGCCCGGCCCTGTCCACACGTGTCCTCTGCCGCATTCCATGGCCTACAGAGGGGTGGGTGGGGGGGCTGTCTATCCCTCCTCCCGTAATGCCGCCCGACCCTGTCCACACGTGTCCTCTGCCGCATTCCATAGCCTACAGAGGGGGGGAGGGGGCTGTCTATCCCTCCTCCCGTAATGCCGCCCGACCCTGTCCACACGTGTCCTCTGCCGCATTCCATTGCCTACAGAGGGGGGGAGGGGGCTGTCTATCCCTCCTCCCGCAATGCCGCCCGGCCCTGTCCACACGTGTCCTCTGCCGCATTCCATGGCCTACAGAGGGGGGAGAGGGGGGGGGGGGGGCTGTCTATCCCTCCTCCCGCAATGCCGCCCGGCCCTGTGCACACGTGTCCTCTGCCGCATTCCATGGCCTACAGAGGGGGGGGGGAGGGGGCTGTCTATCCCTCCTCCCGCAATGCCGCCCGGCCCTGTCCACACGTGTCCTCTGCCGCATTCCATGGCCTACAGAGGGGGGGGGGGGGAGGGGGCTGTCTATCCCTCCTCCCGCAATGCCGCCCGGCCCTGTCCACACGTGTCCTCTGCCGCATTCCATGGCCTACAGAAGAGGGGGGGGGCTGTCTATCCCTCCCCCCGCAATGCCGCCCGGCCCTGTCCACACGTGTCCTCTGCCGCATTCCATGGCCTACAGAGGGGGATGGGGTTGTCTATCCCTCTCCCCTCAATGCCGCCCGGCCCTGTCCACACGTGTCCTCTGCCGCATTCCATGGCCTACAGAGGGGGGGGGGGCTGTCTATCCCTTCTCCCGCTATGCCGCCCGGCCCTGTCCACACGTGTCCTCTGCCGCATTCCATGGCCTACAGAGGGGGGAGGGGGGGGGCTGTCTATCCCCCCTCCCGCTATGCCGCCCGGCCCTGTCCACACGTGTTCTCTGCCGCATTCCATGGCCTACAGAGGAGGGAGGGGGGGGGCTGTCTATCCCTCCTCCCGCTATGCCGCCCGGCCCTCTCCGCACGTGTCCTCTGCCGCATTCCATGCCCTACGGAGGGGGGTGGGGGGGGGGGGCTGTCTGCATGTCGTAATTGAGTGCCCACCCTGCCCTCTATTGGCGATCACTGGGTAACCGCCCAACACAATGTCACAGGGCACAGCTGAAAAACACCCGCACAGTGATCACCATGTATCCACTGGTCACTTGGTGACAAGGGGTGGAAAGCGGGGGGAGGGACTGGGGGGCAGCATGGGGGTAAAAAGACTACACCGCCGACAAATTAAATCCACCAGGCCGGCATCTATACTGGACAAAGGCTCCCTTGGACTAACGCCGATGGATGAGAGAGGGGGTCGGAGGTAGAAGGATGCATAAAGGGCGCTTGGACATGAGTGGTGGCAGTAGGTGGTGGCGGGAGGTAGGTTAATGAAGTAATGTTTGTGATTGTGGAGTCTGAAGCTCTGGGAGCAATAATCAGGTAGTAACATTATGACAGGTAGATGAGGATATGTCTAGGACTAGTCTGTGTTAGATATGGGACAAGTCGGTGATAGAACTGAGACAGGTCTGTGAAATGCCTGGGACAGGCTTCGGACAGGGCCGAGACAGGTTTGGGACAGGTTTGGAACATATCTGGGCCAATGAGTGTCCGGATGGCATTGTGCGCATGGTCTATTCATAGTGGCGTACAACGAAGTGCAAACATGAGAAGCGATGAACTTATCTTCCAGAATCAGATATTAGTCTCGACAAATAAGTCATCTATAAGCCTATACATATTTTTCAAGGCTCAAATGAACATTTTTACTTTAAAAGGTTTGGCGGTCTACCGGTTGAGCAAATTGGACAGTACAATGATCGGTCGCGTTTGAATCTGCCTCCCCTCGAAACTCGGAACGCTTCCCTAGCAGAATTTGTTGTCATTGAAGCTTTAATAGATTTTATAATAATCATAATTCTACCACGAGTGGAGTGGAGAAAACGCTGTCAGGTTGTATAATGGTACGGAACAGGTGTGAGTGAGGACTGATAATCTGGGGTAATATCATTCATATTGGAAAAGTGGACGTCGATTCCAGATTTATAACTCCAAAATAAAATCCGTGGTTAATACCCAGACATGGACTCCGTAATTGTACCCCGGACCTGAATTCGGGACCTAAAGTTGAATTTAGAATCCGGACTTTTAATCAGGATTTAGAATCCGGGCCTATAATCATGTTTTAGAATCGGAATTTACATTTCTTTCTGGGAAGGAAACTTAAAACCGAATCCTTTGAAATGAGGGTTTATTTTTATTGTAATCCGAAGGTTGGAGTCGGGTCGTGAAATCGGACTGTTAATAGTTATATCGGCAAATACCCGACGGCTCTGTGGAGATACCGGAAGGAAGTAGCCTTCAACAGCCCCCTTTATCGCCCACTTTACACGAATATCCATGTATCCCGGTATTAGAAGCAGTACATGGACCACTGACTGACGGCAGGATGGTCAGACAACACCCAAGGTCCGCCCAACCCCCACCTAGACATGATACAAGTGTTTGACCTCCCGCTGTTGCCGCGGGAGGTTTGTTTACTATGCTAGCGCGGGCCAGTCGTGTTACTGTCAGCAGGTGTTGTGAAAGCAACATCCTTAGCCCGTCGCTGGCCACCAGGCGGCGCTACAGGCGGCACAACTCTAGTGTTAACTCTAGGGATACGGAACCCATACAACTTGTGGGATAATCCACAGCCCACAACCCCACCCCCACCCGCCACCCCCACCCCTACACCCCACAGTCACGCCCCACCCCAACTACACATATCCCACCTTCTCGGTGTCATGGCCGCCGCGGTCAGAGAGCCTCATTCAAGCTATTGTCCTTCGCTTAACTAAACACCGAAATATATACTAAACACCGACGAAAGTGGGATGATAGAGATGGATGGGATGGATGTGGAGATGGGGTACGGTGAATGATGGGTGCAGTAGAGCGGGGGATCAGGATATAGCTAGGTGGGCTCTGGACACTGGGTGGATGATGAGTGGGGCGGGGGGGGAGGGGGGGTGTCAACAAAACGTACCGTATGAGGTCGGGGGAGAGATGGGGAGCGGGATCAAGGAGGAAGGAGGCTCGGCAAGGAAGGAAGCGAGAGAGAGAGTGTGCAACCAAAAAGATGGAGCAACATGTTTGCTTGGTGTTTAGCCATTGTTCGTCCACATGAGGTTGTGCAGTCAACAGAGAGGGGGGCGGGGGCAGGTGGAGGGGGTGCAGAGAGTGGGGGGTGTAGAGAGCGGGGGAGGGCGTGTTGGAGGGAGCTAAACAGCGCCGGGGCCCTGCACGGTCCGCACGTGTCGACTGTTACACATTACTGCCATAAGTTGTCATGACATTTATACTTAAATATGGTTTCTTGTACCACAATCGTCGTTACATTAGACGTATAGCCTCATGGAATCTGGCATCAGTGAGCATAACAAGGCAACCCCCTCTCCTTGGCTCCCTTTGTTTGTTATGTACTTTACCGCCCGACACGCAATGATAAGCAACGTGCTATACTGTGTGACATGAACAACGAAATGCGAATTGAGGCGAATTTGCCTCAGGGAATTGGAGGCGCCGCCGTTTCTATTGCCCCTAGGGGGCGTCGGCAGCAAACCTGCAATCAGTCTCCCTCCTCCATCTCACGCCACAGGGGGCGCTGTTTTTCTGTTCATGATTGGTACGACGATTTTTAAGAAATAACATGTGATTTGAAGGCGGGTGAATGTCGCGGCGGCTGGTGAATTAAGCCAGGCAGACAGATCTGCAGGGCAAGGGATCGTCTCCTTCGCATTAACATGCCGCTAATTAAGACAAAACACTTGCGCATCTTATTGCAAGAATCGCAAGACAGAAGCCAATCTGTGTCCGCCTCTTTGTTTGGGGTTTTATTGGTATATGATTACCTCTGGTGCGCGCTAATGGAAGTGGGTCACAAATCTATGTTGGTCATTACGTAGCATTGCTACATAAAGTCAAAGTCATAAATGCCGTAGACACACGTTTCGGCCTATATTTTCCGCGATTGTGCTGCGATCGCTCTACAAATCACTGACAGGAGAAAGCAACACTAGACCATTTTAATGATACCAAACTTACGTTTGTACTGCGATGTTATCCTTTTTTATGACACAAACAATATTTCTCCATGCTGACACTCCATTGGCAGCAGACACACTTTCGCAAATAAAACTAAATCCCAGACAATGAAAGGCTCTTTAGTTGCCATGGCATCCTCGTGGCTTGTATAAATATAGAGCATGTATTGTTCAAAGCACGTTCGGCGCCATGGCAACCATCATTTTATGACGCGTGTTTTAGTATTTTGGCGACAGAGCGTTTTCTGCCAATGGCGTGTCAGCATGGAGAAATATTCTTTGTGTCATAAAAAAGGATAACATCGCATTACAAACGTAAGTTTGGTATCATTAAAATGGTCTAGTGTTGCTTTCTCACGTCAGGAATTTCGAGAGTGATTGAGGCAAATTCGCGGAAAATATGGGCCGAAACGTGTGTCTACGGCATTTATGACTTTGACTTTAACTATATATCGTATGTTGTTGTGCTTGATTGGGCGTATGTGCGACATTGTAAGTTCAGTAACGTACGTGATATCGTTGCCACTAGGAATTAGCCTTGCTATTGGTGCCAGCCGTCAATCGACCGCCCAGGACATTGACATTGACTTAAAATCTTGCGACGGCGACAAGTGACAGTGCACACTGTAATATAAAAGTGTTCACAATATGAAATGATTTAATTAACACAATTCAATTGTTATTAAGTCTATGCCTTGTTAACAATAAGATACAATGAATGTGTTTGCAAAACATAATCTTCTTCGCTCGTTGCCCGGCGCTGAAGCACCGACCTAACTTATGGAATGGCAGCGACGGACTGCGGAATTATTGTAGGACACGCTTCAGCTAGCATGGAAAGAGATTTGACCGCGGTGTCCATGATATGGTTCACCAACGGGCGCATCACCAAAATAACGCAGTGCGAACTGTTCGATGCGTTTACATCATCAGATGGCTGAACTTTGCGACTAGCAGTAAGCATGACCTTTATCCTTATCACGAAGACGTATTGACTGGTATCGTTAAAGACGGAATGTGAGTCAACAGTTTCAATAGTTTTGTCTCTGCTCCAGAGGGGCTAATCGGCGATATATCTCAGTGTCGGAAGCAACCGAAAGTGAGAGTTAACCTTGCTGGAATCATCAATGAACCATATTTATATTATTTTTCTAATTATTGTGATGTCACCAACGGTGCGGCTGCGAATGTTCACGATAATTGTGTATAAATGAATAGTTTCGGAATAGTAGATCGGATTATATACTACACTATATGCCCCGGTCACCGCCAGGGGGTTGTGTATAGGACAATGCCAGTGTATCTACTTATACTACTTATACTACACTATATGCCCCGGTCACTGCCAGGGGGCTGTGTGTAGGACAATGCCAGTGTATCTACTTATACTACTTATACTACACTATATGCCCCGGTCACCGCCAGGGGGTTGTGTGTAGGACAATGCCAGTGTATCTACTTATACTACACTATATGCCCCGGTCACCGCCAGGGGGTTGTGTGTAGGACAATGCCAGTGTATCTACTTATACTACTTATACTACACTATATGCCCCGGTCACTGCCAGGGGGCTGTGTGTAGGACAATGCCAGTGTATCTACTTATACTACTTATACTACACTATATGCCCCGGTCACCGCCAGGGGGTTGGGTGTAGGACAATGCCAGTGTATCTACTTATACTACACTATATGCCCCGGTCACCGCCAGGGGGTTGTGTGTAGGACAATGCCAGTGTATCTACTTATCCTACACTATATGCCCCGGTCACCGCCAGGGGGTTGTGTGTAGGACAATGCCAGTGTATCTACTTATACTACACTATATGCCCTGGTCACCGCCAGGGGGTTGTGTGTAGGACAATGCCAGTGTATCTACTTATACTACTTATACTACACTATATGCACCGGTCACCGCCAGGGGGCTATGTGTAGGACAATGCCAGTGTATCTACTTATACTACTTATACTACACTATATGCCCCGGTCACCGCCAGGGGGTTGGGTGTAGGACAATGCCAGTGTATCTACTTATACTGCTTATCCTACACTATATGCCCCGGTGACCGCCAGGGGGCTATGTGTAGGACAATGCCAGTGTATCTACTTATACTACTTATACTACACTATATGCACCGGTCACCGCCAGGGGGCTATGTGTAGGACAATGCCAGTGTATCTACTTATACTACTTATACTACACTATATGCCCCGGTCACCGCTAGGGGGCTGTGTGTAGGACAATGCCAGTGTATCTACTTATACTACTTATACTACACTATATGCCCCGGTCACTGCCAGGGGGTTGGGTGTAGGACAATGCCAGTGTATCTACTTATACTACTTATACTACACTATATGCCCCGGTCACTGCCAGGGGGTTGGGTGTAGGACAATGCCAGTGTATCTACTTATACTACTTATACTACACTATATGCCCCGGTCACTGCCAGGGGGTTGGGTGTAGGACAATGCCAGTGTATCTACTTATACTACTTATACTACACTATATGCCCCGGTCACCGCCAGGGGGTTGGGTGTAGGACAATGCCAGTGTATCTACTTATACTACTTATACTACACTATATGCCCCGGTCACTGCCAGGGGGTTGTGTGTAGGACAATGCCAGTGTATCTACTTATACTACTTATACTACACTATATGCCCCGGTCACTGCCAGGGGGTTGTGTGTAGGACAATGCCAGTGTATCTACTTATACTACTTATACTACACTATATGCCCCGGTCACTGCCAGGGGGTTGGGTGTAGGACAATGCCAGTGTATCTACTTATACTACTTATACTACACTATATGCCCCGGTCACTGCCAGGGGGTTGGGTGTAGGACAATGCCAGTGTATCTACTTATACTACTTATACTACACTATATGCACCGGTCACTGCCAGGGGGTTGGGTGTAGGACAATGCCAGTGTATCTACTTATACTACTTATACTACACTATATGCCCCGGTCACTGCCAGGGGGTTGGGTGTAGGACAATGCCAGTGTATCTACTTATACTACTTATACTACACTATATGCCCCGGTCACTGCCAGGGGGTTGGGTGTAGGACAATGCCAGTGTATCTACTTATACTACTTATACTACACTATATGCCCCGGTCACTGCCAGGGGGTTGGGTGTAGGACAATGCCAGTGTATCTACTTATACTACTTATACTACACTATATGCCCCGGTCACTGCCAGGGGGTTGGGTGTAAGACAATGCCAGTGTATCTACTTATACTACTTATCCTACACTATATGCCCCGGTCACTGCCAGGGGGTTGTGTGTAGGACAATGCCAGTATATCTACTTGCGTGCTATTCCAAGCAGAGTGAACCATAAAACCTTATGAGGCGGTATGCGCAATACACAGCATTCGTCCATACAGATGGACCGGCTATGATGGCATCTTTATCCCGTATCTGTGGCAGACTCCGCAATCGCTAGTATAGATGAGTCGGAAAGGAAGACGGTGTGGGTTTCAGGGTGAGTGGTACAAAGGTGTGGATGGGGGTGGGGGTGGGTGTGTGTGAATGGTGGGGGTGGGGTAAGGGGCGTGGCATGGGGATGACAGAGGGGTCTAAGGATTGGTGGTGTCACATGTGTGTGTAATTGAGACTTGGGTGTAGATTTCAATGTATTGCAGACGGTGTGGACGAAGCCAACCTATACATACAAGCTCTCACCCCACTAGCGACTCTTCGACTACGGCTTCTGACGTGTGGTAAAAAACGGCGGCATTCCGTCAGGGTCTGTCGCGCCGTTACAACGCCATCTCAGTTTAGGGGCGCCAGAAACGAGAATGAGGCTGAGGTCATAATGGAATTTCAGGAAGTACAATACGCCCCCCACCCCCCAAAGGCCTGGCTGACGCGACCAACGCTCATACATAGACCTAATTGCCTCGGCTCCGGGCCGCTTGGCAGGACAGCCAGGATGTGAAATGACACTCCTTTGCTCCGTACTTTAGACGTGACCGGGCGTCCCAGTTGGCGACATAGAGACGCGCAGATTTGTGTTTTAGTAATGTCACCCTGCTACTTCCGGTTTCGGGCTGGCGGCGGGCTGATGGTAGGGCTGGCGGCGGCTTAACCGTCGGTGAAAAAGGGCTAGTGGCAGGTCATGGGGATGGGGGGTTGGGGAGGGTGGGGAGGGGTGACCTCAAACTATGAGCCTTGTCAGGGGGAAAAATAGCTGTCGGGGTGTGTGGAGCTGGCTCCAGACGTTCATGAAGATGTGATGTGGTTGTATGTATATAAGTAGTGGGGGCCGCCGGCCTGGCATAGCGGCCTCAGAGCGCTGTGTTTTTTCCCCTCCAGCCTCCACAGTCCACACGAAGAGTCACAGTCCACAGCGACTCTATAAACATCCGGGGCGGGAGGAGGTATTGCTTGTATTTGTTGGTTCGGCGGTCGCGACTGATATCTTGTTACCGATAATACGTATTTATATCGGAGGCTAATCTGTTTAGATAATCGAGCTACTATGCAAGGGATAGGGTGCCACAGACACAGGCACGTCGGTCATAGTCCTGCCGTCCGGCCAATGCAGCCGACTGACTGAGGCCCAGGGCGCCGATCACCAGTGTGACACGGGACCCACAAGCCTTGGTTCATGGCCTACAGACAACCTCCTTACGAGGCCTTTAGCTTTCATGAGACTCTTAATTTTATTGTCCTTTTCTTTGCATTTTTAAGCGAGTAGATTAGCAGGGGAGGAGGTGGGGGGTCGTATCGAAACGTTGCCAGACATATGCAGAACACGGAAAACATGGCATTCGCCTCAGAAGCATTTTAAGCATATATATGTCTGATGTAACAAAAACATATGATATGGTTAACAGTGATGCAGGAATGATCCCCTCTGAGACGTTGGAGATGTTTAATTAATTAATTAATTAAGCATTAGAGGCAAATTCTTGTTATTCTCATCACATTGCGAATGCATTTCGTCTGGTGAATAAAATAAATCTGCCTACTGATCCAACCCCCAAAAAATGCCTTAGCATAGGGACCAATTTGTGTTGTATTTCGTTTGCCACAATAAGATTTTTCTATCCGCGTCTCTGTCTTCGGTGCTTTAAATATCTAATAGATACCGTGGGGGCACTGTTATATGAATCTGGTGGGGGGCTGGTTTCGAGGGTGCCCTTTGATGCATGAGGGAGCGGACAAAATGATACCCCTATAGAACGGACATTTATGATGAAGAGGATAATTCTATAGGACGAAAACTTGCAACCGGGGGGGGGAGGGAGGCTCTGAAAATAGGCGTTCATAGAGCGGCTTGCCGCGAAAAAATACCCGTTTCGAGCGGATTTTTGCCGTAAAACGCCCCGACCGAACGGAGCCGAAACCACGCCGAACCCCCCCGCCCGCAGCAATGTATTAAGTACCCCCCCCCCCCCGGAAATAGATATAACGAAATGTATTTTGCAACCTGTTCCCTGTGCTTCTTTTCCCTGTGCTTCTGTCTTAGAACATGGTTATTATGTCGTTGTCACGATAGCTATCACATTCCTATACCTCACCTTGAATATACATTTAGAAATATAAGTCTAATGTATCACGATGTGCTGTTCTGGAAATACATATTTTTACATTTATACCGCTTACAGCCACGGCGCGACCTTGACCTTGGCCTGACGAGGTTATGTTCTGCCACGTGCTTTGGTGGTTCTAATTGCCGAAATCGTGCATCGATGTCAACTTTGAAATCTACATAGGAGTCTTTTTTTAGCCTTTGTCTGTAGCTTACTCACTCTATCCGACGGTCCTGTAAGCGGTGGTTAATTGTGCTATTTCCAGGATGGATTTGCTGATTACCACGCTGCTTGTCTAGTCATTAAGCAGGGGCCCTTCCAAGCGCGGCGCGAGAAGGGGGTGCGAGGTGGGGGTGGTAACACGAAACAACGTAGCGAGGGTTAGGTTAACAAGTGTAGAATGGACTTTGGGGGGGGGGGGGGTGTTTGGTGCTGCAGGGTCAGGTTCTTTGTAAGTCTGGCAGCCTACAGCGGAAGGGATTATAAGGCCACTTCGGCCAATCTCTACCAATCGCTTCCACATTCTCGGGTTCCTCACAAGTCAGCATCAAATTAAGGGCGGGGACAGCTGCGCCCCCCTACCGAGTCGTCTTCAGCCGCGGAACTGAGTGTCCTCTCTATCCGCACACACGCCAGCCAGCTTCAGCCTTATGGAGGCCAAAGTTGGGCGGTTTAAATGCTGAGGATTGTGGTATTTTCCTGCATGATTCGCTAAACCGGAAATGTAATTATTATTTGTAATTTGTAAGTGTAAATTCAAAGGTGAAACAAAACGTTTCGATTACCCGGATGTTGTCTGTTACAGCTGATTGTATCACGTGACGCGAAAGGACAAGGGATCGGTCTCTATGGAGAGGTTCCTGGACCCCAATGCTGCTGCTGAAAGCTGGCTTTTAACCGCAAGCCAGACAAGAAAATAATAATCTAAACAGCTATTCATTATATCCATTGTGCAACTATATATGTATGCTATTCAGTATATCCGTTGTACAACTATATATATATGCTATTCATTATATCCATTGTACAAATATATATGTATGCTATTCATTATATCCATTATACAACTATATATATGCTATTCATTATATCCATTGTACAAATATATATGTATGCTATTCATTATATCCATTGTACAACTATATATATATGCTATTCATTATATCCATTGTACAATTATATTATATATATATATATTACATCTAATATACTGTTGTACTATTGCCATTCATGAAAATATCCTTCGCTTAATGAATGCCTGTAAGGAAACAACCCTAAATAAATGAAATTGAAACGTTTACGTGCATTTAAGCTGAGGGAAGAGGAAGGCATTTTTAAAGTTACATTGCACCATAAAGTAGGTCTGTTTGTCATGTCAGTTCCTTGAATTAATACTTATATATTGCCAAGGTGCTATGGGCTGTATATAGTAGCATTACATCCATTATTTGGTGGTATATAGTATCATTGTATCCATTATTTAGCTCTATATAGTATCATTGCATCATTACTTAGCTCTATAGTATCATTACATCCGTTATTTAGATGCATATGGTATCATTACATCCATTATTTAGATATATACAATATCATTATCTAGATATAGACTGTTGTCTCTGAAGTGCTGTTATGATGACGTTTTTCTAAGTGCCAGCCGAAGAGAATATGTTTTAAAAGCCCCAACACTGGATTTGTTCCTAAATCGATTACGGGCGGTATAAGGTATGCCGCCAAGGCTGGCCGAGGCGTCCACACTCTTCACATGGCTAGGGGGGCCGTCTGCACAATATGGACGGTCATAACGCTGAGTCACGTGGTTGTGTCACGTGTTATTTGCCAGTCCCAATAAAACAGCGATAACTCTGCTCCGTAAAATTGGCAATTTAGCAGGACGCAACATTGCTTCTATCATGTATGGAAAGAACCCGTATGAGTTCCTGCTTGGACGGTGTGTGCGGCGGGTTTATGCCGCAACATCTTTCTGTTTCATATGCTGATGGGGATGCGAACATGATATGGAGACAGGAAGGGGAGATCGGTGGGTGGGTGGGTGGGGGAGATGGTTTATGGTAGGTGTTTGTGGGGGGGGTGGGTGGTAAGTGAGAGTCCTAGTGGGGCAAGGTTATTAGAATAGGGGTGGTGGGTATTTGTAGATGGTTAGACATGTAACAGGGCTTGTGTGTTCCTTATACCAGTTCACATTTCGCTTCTTCCTTGGTGGGTCTTCCCCGCAAGACAGGGTGGTGGATGAAGGTTGGTGGGGGGGGGGGGCATGATATGTCAAAGAGTGGCAGCGGTGAGGGTGACAGGAAGCAGAGGAATTACGAAGGGAATAATATGCCAGAGGGAAACAAACCAGCCACCGTGCCAAGTCCATGCGCGGCATTATTCGTGGGACATTTAGTTTAGTCATCCAATCGGTATAATTTGTTACATTTCTATTTAGACATATGCTTACTTTTTTTATCATAATGTTAATATGCCGCCCTTGATGAGTAGAATGACAATGAATGATTAGCTTCACTGGATCACTGGTCCATAGCATAATGTAAGCCGCCGTAATACACGATCCGGTATGTCCGGTGTGCAACTGCCGGATTATAGATAGCGTAGGCATATCGTATCTTTTAACGGGCGTATAACTTATGTACGACTATGTACGAATCCTCAGTCGACTGTAAGAAATGCTGACGTTGTTCCAGTGACAACAGTCAAGGCACGAAGGATTAACTGTACACATGCCTACATGGGTAACTGTACACTTGCCTCCGTGAGTAACTGTACACTTGCCTCCGTGGGTAACTGCACACTTGCTTCCGTGAGTAACTGTACACTTGCCTCCGTGAGTAACTGCACACTTGCTTCCGTGAGTAACTGTACACTTGCCTCCGTGAGTGACTGCACATTTGCCTCCGTGAGTAACTGTACACTTGCCTCCGTGAGTAACTGTACCCTTGCCTCCGTGAGTAACTGTGCACTTGCCTCCGTGGGTAACTACACATTTGCTTCCGTGAGTAACTGTACACTTGCCTTCTCGAGTAACTGTACACTTGCCTCCGCAGGTAACTGCACACTTGCCTCTGTGGGTAACTGTACACTTGCCTCCGTGAGTAACTGTACAGTTGCCTCCGTGAGTAACTGCACACTTGCCTCCGTGAGTGACTGCACACTTGCCTCCATGGGTAACTGTACACTTGCCTCCGTGAGTACCTGCACACTTGCCTACATGGGTAACTGTATATTTGCCTCCGTGGGTAACTGTACAGTTGCCTCCGCGAGTAACTGTACACTTGCCTCCGTGGGTAACTGTACACTTGCCTCCGTGAGTAACTGTACACTTGCCTCCGCGGGTAACTGTACATTTGCCTCCGTGAGTAACTGCACACTTGCCTCCGTAAGTAACTGTACACTTGCCTCCGTGAGTAACTGCACACTTGCCTCCGTGGGTAACTGTACACTTGCCTCCGTGGGTAACTGTACATTTGCCTCCGTGAGTAACTGCACACTTGCCTCCGTAAGTAACTGTACACTTGCCTCCGTGAGTAACTGCACACTTGCCTCCGTGGGTAACTGTACACTTGCCTCCGTGGGTAACTGCACACTTGCCTCCGTGAGTAACTGTACACTGGCCTCCGTGGGTAACTGTACATTTGCCTCCGTGAATAACTGCACACTTGCCTCCGTGAGTAACTGTACACTTGCCTCCTCGGGTAACTGCACACTTGCCTCCGTGGGTAACTGTACACTTGCCTCCGTGGGTAACTGCACACTTGCCTCCGTGAGTAACTGTACACTTGCCTCCGTGAGTAACTGTACACTTGCCTCCGCGGGTAACTGTACACTTGCCTCCGTGGGTAACTGCACAGTTGCCTCCGTGAGTAACTGTACATTTGCCTCCGTGAGTAACTGTACACTTGCCTCCGTGGGTAACTGCACATTTGCCTCCGTGGGTAACTGTACACTTGCCTACATGGGTAACTGTATATTTGCCTCCGTGGGTAACTGTACAGTTGCCTCCGCGAGTAACTGTACACTTGCCTCCGTGGGTAACTGCACACTTGCCTCTGTGAGTAACTGTACACTTGCCTCCGTGGGTAACTGTACATTTGCCTCCGTGAGTAACTGCACACTTGCCTCCGTAAGTAACTGTACACTTGCCTCCGTGAGTAACTGCACACTTGCCTCCGTGGGTAACTGTACACTTGCCTCCGTGGGTAACTGTACATTTGCCTCCGTGGGTAACTGTACACTTGCCTCCGTGAGTAACGGTACACTTGCCTCCGTGGGTAACTGTACACTTGCCTCCGTGGGTAACTGCACACTTGCCTCCGTGAGCAACTGTACACTGGCCTCCGTGAGTGACTGCACATTTGCCTCCGTGAGTAACTGTACACTTGCCTCCGTTAGTAACTGTACCCTTGCCTCCGTGAGTAACTGTGCACTTGCCTCCGTGGGTAACTGCACATTTGCTTCCGTGAGTAACTGTACACTTGCCTTCGTGAGTAACTCTGCACTTGCCTCCGTGGGTAACTGTACACTTGCCTCCGTGGGTAACTGCACACTTGCCTCCGTGAGTAACTGTACACTTGCCTCCGTGGGTAACTGTACACTTGCCTCCGTAAGTAACTGTACACTTGCCTCCGTGGGTAACTGTGCAATTGCCTCCGTGAGTAACTGTACACTTGCCTCTGTGCGCAACTGTACACTTGCCTCCGTGGGTAACTGTACACTTGCCTCCGTAAGTAACTGTACACTTGCCTCCGTGGGTAACTGTGCAATTGCCTCCGTGAGTAACTGTACACTTGCCTCCGTGAGTAACTGTACACTTGCCTCCATGGGTACCTGTACACTTGCCTCCGTGGGTGACTGTACACTTGCCTCCGTGAGTAACTGTACACTTGTCTCCGTGAGTAACGGTACACTTGCCTCCGTGGGTAACTGTACACTTGCCTCCGTGGGTAACTGCACACTTGCTTCCGTGAGTAACTGTACACTTGCCTCCGTGAGTGACTGCATATTTGCCTCCGTGAGTAACGGTACACTTGCCTCCGTGAGTAACTGTACCCTTGCCTCCGTGAGTAACTGTGCACTTGCCTCCGTGGGTAACTGCACATTTGCTTCCGTGAGTAACTGTACGCTTGCCTTCGTGAGTAAGTGTACACTTGCCTCCGTGGGTAACTGTACACTTGCCTCCGTGGGTAACTGCACACTTGCCTCCGTGAGTAACTACACTTGCCTCCGTGAGTCACTGTACACTTGCCTCCGTAGGTAACTGCACACTTGCCTCTGTGGGTAACTGCACATTTGCCTCCGTGAGTAAATGTACACTTGCCTCCGTGGGTAACTGTACATTTGCCTCCGTGGGTAACTGCACGCTTGCCTCCGTGGGTAACTGTACACTTGCTTCCGTGAGTAACTGTACACTTGCCTCCGTGAGTAACTGTACACTTGCCAGTGCAGGTAACTACACACTTGCGTCTGTGGGTAACTGTACACTTGCCTCCGTGAGTAACTGTATAGTTGCCTCCGTGAGTAACTGCACACTTGCCTCCGTGAGTGACTGCACACTTGCCTCCATGGGTAACTGTACACTTGCCTCCGTGAGTAACTGCACACTTGCTAACATGGGTAACTGTATATTTGCCTCCGTGGGTAACTGTACACTTGCTTCCGCGAGTAACTGTACACTTGCCTCCGTGGGTAACTGCACACTTGCCTCCGTGAGTAACTGTACACTTGCCTCCGTGGGTAACTGTACATTTGCCTCCGTGAGTAACTGCACACTTGCCTCCGTAAGTAACTGTACACTTGCCTCCGTGAGTAACTGCACACTTGCCTCCGTGGGTAACTGTACACTTGCCTCCGTGAGTAACTGCACACTTGCTTCTGTAAGTAACTGTACACTTGCCTCCGTAAGTAACTGTACACTTGCCTCCGTGAGTAACGGTACACTTGCCTCCGTAAGTAACTGTACACTTGCCTCCGTGAGTAACTGCACACTTGCCTCCGTGGGTAACTGTACACTTGCCTCCGTGGTGTAACTGCACACTTGCCTCCGTGAGTAACTGTACACTTGCCTAAGTGAGTAACTGCACACTTGCCTCCGTGAGTAACTGCACACTTGCCTCGGTGGGTAACTGTACACTTGCCCCCATGAGTAACTGTACACTTGCCTCCGTGAGTAGCTGTACACTTGCCTCCTCGGGTAACTGCACACTTGCCTCCGTGAGTAACTGTACACTTGCCTCCGTGGGTAACTGCACACTTGCCTCCGTGAGTAACTGTACACTTGCCTCCGTGAATAACTGTACACTTGCCTCCGCGGGTAACTGTACACTTGCCTCCGTGGGTAACTGTACACTTGCCTCCGTGAGTAACTGTACACTTGCCTCCGTGAGTTACTGCACACTTGCCTCCGTGGGTAACTGCACACTTGCCTCTGTGGGTAACTGTACACTTGCCTCCGTGAGAAATTGTACACTTGCCTCCGTGAGTAACTGCACACTTGCCTCCGTGGGTAACTGTACACTTGCCTCCGTGGGTAACTGCACACTTGCCTCCGTGAGTGACTGCACACTTGCCTCCGTGAGTAACGGTACACTTGCCTCCGTGGGTAAATGTACACTTGCCTCCGTGGGTAACTGCACACTTGCCTCCGTGAGCAACTGTACACTGGCCTCCGTGAGTGACTGCACATTTGCCTCCGTGAGTAACTGTACACTTGCCTCCGTTAGTAACTGTACCCTTGCCTCCGTGAGTAACTGTGCACTTGCCTCCGTGGGTAACTGCACGCTTGCCTCCGTGGGTAACTGTACACTTGCTTCCGTGAGTAACTGTACACTTGCCTCCGTGGGTAACTGTACACTTGCCAGTGCAGGTAACTACACACTTGCGTCTGTGGGTAACTGTACACTTGCCTCCGTGAGTAACTGTATAGTTGCCTCCGTGACTAACTGCACACTTGCCTCCGTGAGTGACTGCACACTTGCCTCCATGGGTAACTGTACACTTGCCTCCGTGAGTAACTGCACACTTGCTAACATGGGTAACTGTATATTTGCCTCCGTGGGTAACTGTACACTTGCTTCCGCGAGTAACTGTACACTTGCCTCCGTGGGTAACTGCACACTTGCCTCCGTGAGTAACTGTACACTTGCCTCCGTGGGTAACTGTACATTTGCCTCCGTGAGTAACTGCACACTTGCCTCCGTAAGTAACTGTACACTTGCCTCCGTGAGTAACTGCACACTTGCCTCCGTGGGTAACTGTACACTTGCCTCCGTGAGTAACTGCACACTTGCCTCTGTATGTAACTGTACACTTGCCTCCGTAAGTAACTGTACACTTGCCTCCGTGAGTAACGGTACACTTGCCTCCGTAAGTAACTGTACACTTGCCTCCGTGAGTAACTGCACACTTGCCTCCGTGGGTAACTGTACACTTGCCTCCGTGGTGTAACTGCACACTTGCCTCCGTGAGTAACTGTACACTGGCCTCCGTGGGTAACTGTACATTTGCCTCCATGAATAACTGCACACTTGCCTCCCTGAGTAACTGTACACTTGCCTCCGTGAGTAACTGCACACTTGCCTCCGTGGGTAACTGCACACTTGCCTCTGTGGATAACTGTACACTTGCCTCCATGAGTAACTGTACACTTGCCTCCGTGAGTAACTGTACACTTGCCTCCTCGTGTAACTGCACACTTGCCTCCGTGGGTAACTGTACATTTGCCTCCGTGAGTAACTGCACACTTGCCTCCGTAAGTAACTGTACACTTGCCTCCGTGAGTAACTGCACACTTGCCTCCGTGGGTAACTGTACACTTGCCTCCGTGGGTAACTGTACATTTGCCTCCGTGGGTAACTGTACACTTGCCTCCGTGAGTAACGGTACACTTGCCTCCGTGGGTAACTGTACACTTGCCTCCGTGGGTAACTGCACACTTCCCTCCGTGAGCAACTGTACACTGGCCTCCGTGAGTGACTGCACATTTGCCTCCGTGAGTAACTGTACACTTGCCTCCGTTAGTAACTGTACATTTGCCTCCGTGGGTAACTGCACGCTTGCCTCCGTGGGTAACTGTACACTTGCTTCCGTGAGTAACTGTACACTTGCCTCCGTGAGTAACTGTACACTTGCCAGTGCAGGTAACTACACACTTGCGTCTGTGGGTAACTGTACACTTGCCTCCGTGAGTAACTGTATAGTTGCCTCCGTGAGTAACTGCACACTTGCCTCCGTGAGTGACTGCACACTTGCCTCCATGGGTAACTGTACACTTGCCTCCGTGAGTAACTGCACACTTGCTAACATGGGTAACTGTATATTTGCCTCCGTGGGTAACTGTACACTTGCTTCCGCGAGTAACTGTACACTTGCCTCCGTGGGTAACTGCACACTTGCCTCCGTGAGTAACTGTACACTTGCCTCCGTGGGTAACTGTACATTTGCCTCCGTGAGTAACTGCACACTTGCCTCCGTAAGTAACTGTACACTTGCCTCCGTGAGTAACTGCACACTTGCCTCCGTGGGTAACTGTACACTTGCCTCCGTGAGTAACTGCACACTTGCTTCTGTAAGTAACTGTACACTTGCCTCCGTAAGTAACTGTACACTTGCCTCCGTGAGTAACGGTACACTTGCCTCCGTAAGTAACTGTACACTTGCCTCCGTGAGTAACTGCACACTTGCCTCCGTGGGTAACTGTACACTTGCCTCCGTGGTGTAACTGCACACTTGCCTCCGTGAGTAACTGTACACTTGCCTAAGTGAGTAACTGCACACTTGCCTCCGTGAGTAACTGCACACTTGCCTCGGTGGGTAACTGTACACTTGCCCCCATGAGTAACTGTACACTTGCCTCCGTTAGTAACTGTACCCTTGCCTCCGTGAGTAACTGTGCACTTGCCTCCGTGGGTAACTGCACATTTGCTTCCGTGAGTAACTGTACACTTGCCTTCGTGAGTAACTCTGCACTTGCCTCCGTGGGTAACTGTACACTTGCCTCCGTGGGTAACTGCACACTTGCCTCCGTGAGTAACTGTACACTTGCCTCCGTGGGTAACTGTACACTTGCCTCCGTAAGTAACTGTACACTTGCCTCCGTGGGTAACTGTGCAATTGCCTCCGTGAGTAACTGTACACTTGCCTCTGTGCGCAACTGTACACTTGCCTCCGTGGGTAACTGTACACTTGCCTCCGTAAGTAACTGTACACTTGCCTCCGTGGGTAACTGTGCAATTGCCTCCGTGAGTAACTGTACACTTGCCTCCGTGAGTAACTGTACACTTGCCTCCATGGGTACCTGTACACTTGCCTCCGTGGGTGACTGTACACTTGCCTCCGTGAGTAACTGTACACTTGTCTCCGTGAGTAACGGTACACTTACCTCCGTGGGTAACTGTACACTTGCCTCCGTGGGTAACTGCACACTTGCTTCCGTGAGTAACTGTACACTTGCCTCCGTGAGTGACTGCATATTTGCCTCCGTGAGTAACGGTACACTTGCCTCCGTGAGTAACTGTACCCTTGCCTCCGTGAGTAACTGTGCACTTGCCTCCGTGGGTAACTGCACATTTGCTTCCGTGAGTAACTGTACGCTTGCCTTCGTGAGTAAGTGTACACTTGCCTCCGTGGGTAACTGTACACTTGCCTCCGTTCGTAACTGCACACTTGCCTCCGTGAGTAACTACACTTGCCTCCGTGAGTCACTGTACACTTGCCTCCGTAGGTAACTGCACACTTGCCTCTGTGGGTAACTGCACATTTGCCTCCGTGAGTAAATGTACACTTGCCTCCGTGGGTAACTGTACATTTGCCTCCGTGGGTAACTGCACGCTTGCCTCCGTGGGTAACTGTACACTTGCTTCCGTGAGTAACTGTACACTTGCCTCCGTGAGTAACTGTACACTTGCCAGTGCAGGTAACTACACACTTGCGTCTGTGGGTAACTGTACACTTGCCTCCGTGAGTAACTGTATAGTGGCCTCCGTGAGTAACTGCACACTTGCCTCCGTGAGTGACTGCACACTTGCCTCCATGGGTAACTGTACACTTGCCTCCGTGAGTAACTGCACACTTGCTAACATGGGTAACTGTATATTTGCCTCCGTGGGTAACTGTACACTTGCTTCCGCGAGTAACTGTACACTTGCCTCCGTGGGTAACTGCACACTTGCCTCCGTGAGTAACTGTACACTTGCCTCCGTGGGTAACTGTACACTTGCCTCCGTGAGTAACTGCACACTTGCTTCTGTAAGTAACTGTACACTTGCCTCCGTAAGTAACTGTACACTTGCCTCCGTGAGTAACGGTACACTTGCCTCCGTAAGTAACTGTACACTTGCCTCCGTGATTAACTGCACACTTGCCTCCGTGGGTAACTGTACACTTGCCTCCGTGGTGTAACTGCACACTTGCCTCCGTGAGTAACTGTACACTTGCCTAAGTGAGTAACTGCACACTTGCCTCCGTGAGTAACTGCACACTTGCCTCGGTGGGTAACTGTACACTTGCCCCCATGAGTAACTGTACACTTGCCTCCGTGAGTAGCTGTACACTTGCCTCCTCGGGTAACTGCACACTTGCCTCCGTGAGTAACTGTACACTTGCCTCCGTGGGTAACTGCACACTTGCCTCCGTGAGTAACTGTACACTTGCCTCCGTGAATAACTGTACACTTGCCTCCGCGGGTAACTGTACACTTGCCTCCGTGGGTAACTGTACACTTGCCTCCGTGAGTAACTGTACACTTGCCTCCGTGAGTTACTGCACACTTGCCTCCGTGGGTAACTGCACACTTGCCTCTGTGGGTAACTGTACACTTGCCTCCGTGAGAAATTGTACACTTGCCTCCGTGAGTAACTGCACACTTGCCTCCGTGGGTAACTGTACACTTGCCTCCGTGGGTAACTGCACACTTGCCTCCGTGAGTGACTGCACACTTGCCTCCGTGAGTAACGGTACACTTGCCTCCGTGGGTAAATGTACACTTGCCTCCGTGGGTAACTGCACACTTGCCTCCGTGAGCAACTGTACACTGGCCTCCGTGAGTGACTGCACATTTGCCTCCGTGAGTAACTGTACACTTGCCTCCGTTAGTAACTGTACCCTTGCCTCCGTGAGTAACTGTGCACTTGCCTCCGTGGGTAACTGCACGCTTGCCTCCGTGGGTAACTGTACACTTGCTTCCGTGAGTAACTGTACACTTGCCTCCGTGAGTAACTGTACACTTGCCAGTGCAGGTAACTACACACTTGCGTCTGTGGGTAACTGTACACTTGCCTCCGTGAGTAACTGTATAGTTGCCTCCGTGACTAACTGCACACTTGCCTCCGTGAGTGACTGCACACTTGCCTCCATGGGTAACTGTACACTTGCCTCCGTGAGTAACTGCACACTTGCTAACATGGGTAACTGTATATTTGCCTCCGTGGGTAACTGTACACTTGCTTCCGCGAGTAACTGTACACTTGCCTCCGTGGGTAACTGCACACTTGCCTCCGTGAGTAACTGTACACTTGCCACCGTGGGTAACTGTACATTTGCCTCCGTGAGTAACTGCACACTTGCCTCCGTAAGTAACTGTACACTTGCCTCCGTGAGTAACTGCACACTTGCCTCCGTGGGTAACTGTACACTTGCCTCCGTGAGTAACTGCACACTTGCCTCTGTATGTAACTGTACACTTGCCTCCGTAAGTAACTGTACACTTGCCTCCGTGAGTAACGGTACACTTGCCTCCGTAAGTAACTGTACACTTGCCTCCGTGAGTAACTGCACACTTGCCTCCGTGGGTAACTGTACACTTGCCTCCGTGGTGTAACTGCACACTTGCCTCCGTGAGTAACTGTACACTGGCCTCCGTGGGTAACTGTACATTTGCCTCCATGAATAACTGCACACTTGCCTCCCTGAGTAACTGTACACTTGCCTCCGTGAGTAACTGCACACTTGCCTCCGTGGGTAACTGCACACTTGCCTCTGTGGATAACTGTACACTTGCCTCCATGAGTAACTGTACACTTGCCTCCGTGAGTAACTGTACACTTGCCTCCTCGTGTAACTGCACACTTGCCTCCGTAGGTAACTGTACACTTGCCTCCGTGGGTAACTGCACACTTGCCTCCGTGAGTAACTGTACACTTGCCTCCGTGAGTAACTGTACACTTGCCTCCGCGGGTAACTGTACACTTGCCTCCTTGGGTAACTGTACACTTGCCTCCGTGAGTAACTGTACACTTGCCTCCGTGGGTAACTGTACACTTGCCTCCGTGAGTAACTGTACACTTGCCTCCGTGGGTAACTGTACAATTGCCTCTGTGGGTAGCCGTACACTTGCCTCCGTGAGCAACTGTACACTTGCCTCCGTGAGTAACTGTACATTTGCCTCCATGGGTACCTGTACACTTGCCTCCGTGGGTACCTGTACACTTGCCTCCGTGAGTAACTGTACAGATGTCTACGTGAGTAACTGTACACTTGCCTCGGTGGGTAACTGTACAATTGCCTCCGTGAGTAAATGTACACTTGGCTCCGTGAGCAACTATACACTTGCCTCCGTGAGTAACTGTACATTTGCCTCCGTGAGTAACTGTACACTTGCCTCCATGGGTACCTGTACACTTGCCTCCGTGGGTAACTGTACACTTGCCTCCGTGAGTAACTGTACAGATGCCTCCGTGAGTAACTGTACACTTGCCTCGGTGGGTAACTGCACACTTGCCTCCGTGAGTAACTGTATACTTGCCTCCGTAAGAAACTGTACACTTGCCTCTGTGCGTAACTGTACACTTGCCTCCGTGCGTAACTGCACAGTTGCCTCCGTGAGTAACTGTACATTTGCTTCCGTGGGTAACTGCACACTTGCCTCCGTGAGTAACTGTACACTTGCCTCCGTAAGTAACTGCACACTTGCCTTCGTGGGTAACTGCACACTTGCCTCCGTGGGTAACTGTACACTTGCCTCTGTGGGCAACTGTACACTTGCCTCCGTGAGAAATTGTACACTTGCCTCCGTGAGTAACTGTACACTTGCCTCCTCGGGTAACTGCACACTTGCCTCCGTGGGTGACTGTACACTTGCCTCCGTGGGTAACTGCACACTTGCCTCCGTGAGTAACTGTACACTTGCCTCCGTGAGTAACTGTACACTTGCCTCCGCGGGTAACTGTACACTTGCCTCCGTGGGTAACTGTACGCTTGCCTCCGTGAGTAACTGTACACTTGTCTCCGTAGGTAACTGTACACTTGCCTCCGTGAGTAACTGTACGCTTGCCTCCTCGGGTAACTGCACACTTGCCTCCGTGGGTGACTGTACACTTGCCTCCGTGGGTAACTGCACACTTGCCTCCGTGAGTAACTGTACACTTGCCTCCGTGAGAAATTGTACACTTGCCTCCGTGAGTAACTGTACACTTGCCTCCTCGGGTAACTGCACACTTGCCTCCGTGGGTGACTGTACACTTGCCTCCGTGGGTAACTGCACACTTGCCTCCGTGAGTAACTGTACACTTGCCTCCGTGAGTAACTGTACACTTGCCTCCGCGGGTAACTGTACACTTGCCTCCGTGGGTAACTGTACGCTTGCCTCCGTGAGTAACTGTACACTTGTCTCCGTAGGTAACTGTACACTTGCCTCCGTGAGTAACTGTACACTTGCCTCCGTGGGTAACTGTACGCTTGCCTCCGTGGGTAACTGTACACTTGCCTCCGTGAGTAACTGTACACTTGCCTCCGTGAGTTACTGTACACTTGCCTCCATGGGTACCTGTACACTTGCCTCCGTGGGTAACTGTATACTTGCCTCCGTTAGTAACTGTACGGATGCCTCCGTGAGTATCTGTACACTTGCCTCCGTGAGTCACTGTACACTTGCCTCCGTGGGTAACTGCACACTTGCCTCCGTGAGTAACTGTATACTTGCCTCCGTAAGTAACTGTACACTTGCCTCTGTGAGTATCAGTGCACTTGCCTCCGTGGGTAACTGCACACTTGCTACCGTGAATAACTGCACACTTGCCTCCGCGGGTAACTGTACACTTGCCTCCGTGGGTAACTGCACACTTGCCTCCGTAAGTAACTGTACACTTGCCTCCGTGAGTAACTGCACACTTGCGTCCGTGAGTAACTGCACACTTGCCTCTGTGGGTAACTGTACACTTGCCTCCATGAGTAACTGTACACTTGCCTCCGTGAGTAACTGTACACTTGCCTCCTCGGGTAACTGCACACTTGCCTCCGTGAATAACTGTACACTTGCCTCCGTGGGTAACTGCACACTTGCCTCCGTGAGTAACTGTACACTTGCCTCCGTGAGTAACTGTACACTTGCCTCCGTGGGTAACTGCACACTTGCCTCCGTGGGTAACTGTACATTTGCCTCCGTGAGTAAATGTACACTTGCCTCCGTGGGTAACTGTATACTTGCCTCCGTGAGTAACTGTACACTTGCCTCCGTGGGTAACTGTACATTTGCCTCCGTGAGTAACTGCACACTTGCCTCCGTGAGTAACTGTACACTTGCCTCCGTGGGTAACTGCACACTTGCCTCCGTGAGTAACTGTACACTTGCCTCCGTGAGTAACTGTACACTTGCCTCCGCGGGTAACTGTACACTTGCCTCCGTAGGTAACTGTACACTTGCCTCCGTGGGTAACTGTACATTTGCCTCCGTGAGTAACTGCTCACTTGCCTCCGTGAGTAACTGTCCACTTGCCTCCGTGTGTTACTGCACACTTGCATCCGTGGGTAACTGCACACTTGCCTCTGTGGGTAACTGTACACTTGCCTCCGTGGGTAACTGTACACTTGCCTCCGTGGGTAACTGCACACTTGCCTCCGTGAGTAACTGTACACTTGTCTCCGTGGGTAACGGTACACTTGCCTCCGTGAGTCACTGTACACTTGCCTCCGTGGGTAACTGCACACTTGCCTCCGTGAGTAACTGTATACTTGCCTCCGTAAGTAACTGTACACTTGCCTCTGCGAGTAACTGTACACTTGCCTCCGTGGGTAACTGCACAGTTGCCTCCGTGAGTAACTGTACATTTGCTTCCGCGAGTAACTGTACACTTGCCTCCGTGAGTAACTGTACACTTGCCTCCGTGGGTAACTGCACACTTGCCTCCGTGAGTAACTGTACACTTGCCTCCGTAAGTAACTGCACACTTGCCTTCGTGGGTAACTGCACACTTGCCTCCGTGGGTAACTGTACAGTTGCCTCCGTGGGTAACTACACACTTGCCTCCGTAAGTAACTGCACACTTGCCTTCGTGGGTAACTGCACACTTGCCTTCGTGAGTAACTGCACACTTGCCTCCGTGGGTAACTGTACACTTGCCTCCGTGGGTAACTGTACACTTGCCTCCGTAAGTAACTGCACACTTGCCTTCGTGGGTAACTGCACACTTGCCTCCGTGGGTAACTGTACACTTGCCTCCGTGAGTAACTGTACACTTGCCTCCGTAAGTAACTGCACACTTGCCTCTGCGAGTAACTGTACACTTGCCTCCGTGGGTAACTGCACAGTTGCCTCCGTGAGTAACTGTACATTTGCTTCCGCGAGTAACTGTACACTTGCCTCCGTGAGTAACTGTACACTTGCCTCCGTGGGTAACTGCACACTTGCCTCCGTGAGTAACTGTACACTTGCCTCCGTAAGTAACTGCACACTTGCCTTCGTGGGTAACTGCACACTTGCCTCCGTGGGTAACTGTACAGTTGCCTCCGTGGGTAACTACACACTTGCCTCCGTAAGTAACTGCACACTTGCCTTCGTGGGTAACTGCACACTTGCCTTCGTGAGTAACTGCACACTTGCCTCCGTGAGTAACTGTACGCTTGCCTCCGCGGGTAACTGTACACTTGCCTCCGTGGGTAACTGTACACTTGCCTCCGTAAGTAACTGCGCACTTGCCTTCGTGGGTAACTGCACACTTGCCTCCGTGGGTAACTGTACACTTGCCTCCGTGGGTAACTGTACAGTTGCCTCCGTGGGTAACTACACACTTGCCTCCGTAAGTAACTGCACACTTGCCTTCGTGGGTAACTGCACACTTGCCTTCGTGAGTAACTGCACACTTGCCTCCGTGGGTAACTGCACACTTGCCTTCGTGGGTAACTGCACACTTGCCTCCGTGGGTAACTGTACACTTGCCTTCGTGAGTAACTGCACACTTGCCTCCGTGGGTAACTGCACACTTGCCTTCGTGGGTAACTGCACACTTGCCTCCGTGGGTAACTGTACACTTGCCTCCGTAAGTAACTGCACACTTGCCTTCGTGGGTAACTGCACACTTGCCTCCGTGGGTAACTGCACACTTGCCTCCGTAAGTAACTGCACACTTGCCTTCGTGGGTAACTGCACACTTGCCTCCGTGGGTAACTGTACACTTGCCTCCGTGAGTAACTGTACACTTGCCTCCGTAAGTAACTGCACACTTGCCTTCGTGGGTAACTGCACACTTGCCTCCGTGGGTAACTGTACACTTGCCTCCGTGGGTAACTGCACACTTGCCTCCGTGAGTAACTGTACACTTGCTTTCGTGGGTAACTGCACACTTGCCTCCGTGGGTAACTGTACATTTGCCTCCGTGGGTAACTGCACACTTGCCTCCGTAAGTAACTGCACACTTGCCTTCGTGGGTAACTGCACACTTGCCTCCGTGGGTAACTGTACACTTGCCTCCGTGAGTAACTGTACACTTGCCTCCGTAAGTAACTGCACACTTGCCTTCGTGGGTAACTGCACACTTGCCTCCGTGGGTAACTGTACACTTGCCTCCGTGGGTAACTGCACACTTGCCTCCGTGAGTAACTGTACACTTGCCTTCGTGGGTAACTGCACACTTGCCTCCATGGGTAACTGTACACTTGCCTCCGTGGGTAACTGTACACTTGCCTCCGTGGGTAACTGTACACTTGCCTCCGTGAGTAACTGTACACTTGCCTCCGTGGGTAACTGCACACTTGCCTCCGTAAGTAACTGTACACTTGCCTCTGCGAGTAACTGTACACTTGCCTCCGTGGGTAACTGCACAGTTGCCTCCGTGAGTAACTGTACATTTGCTTCCGCGAGTAACTGTACACTTGCCTCCGTGAGTAACTGTACACTTGCCTCCGTGGGTAACTGCACACTTGCCTCCGTGAGTAACTGTACACTTGCCTCCGTAAGTAACTGCACACTTGCCTTCGTGGGTAACTGTACACTTGCCTCCGTGGGTAACTGTACACTTGCTTCCGTGGGTAACTGTACATTTGCCTCCGTGAGTAACTGCACACTTGCCTCCGTGAGTAACTGTACACTTGCCTCCGTGAGTTACTGCACACTTGCGTCCGTGGGTAATTGCACACTTGCCTCTGTGGGTAACTGTACATTTGCCTCCGTGAGAAATTGTACACTTGCCTCCGTGAGTAACTGTACACTTGCCTCCTCGGGTAACTGCACACTTGCCTCCGTGGGTAACTGTACACTTGCCTCCGTGGGTAACTGTACACTTGCCTCCGTGAGTAACCGTACACTTGCCTCCGTGAGTAACGGTACACTTGCCTCCGTGGGTAACTGTACACTTGCCTCCGTGGGTAACTGCACACTTGCTTCCGTGAGTAACTGTACACTTGCCTCCGTGAGTGACTGCACACTTGCCTCCGTGAGTAACTGTACACTTGCCTCCGTGAGTAACTGTACCCTTGCCTCCGTGAGTAACTGTGCACTTGCCTCCGTGGGTAACTCCACATTTGCTTCCTTGAGTAACTGTACACTTGCCTTCGTGAGTAACTGTACACTGGCCTCCGTGGGTAACTGTACACTTGCCTTCCTGGGTAACTGCACACTTGCCTCCCTGAGTAACTGTACACTTGCCTCCGTGAGTCACTGTACACTTGCCTCCGTAGGTAACTGCACACTTGCCTCTGTGGGTAACTGCACATTTGCCTCCGTGAGTAACTGTACACTTGCCTCCGTGGGTAACTGTACATTTGCCTCCGTGAGTAACTGCACACTTGCCTCCGTAAGTAACTGTACACTTGCCTCCGTGAGTAACTGCACACTTGCCTCCGTGGGTAACTGTACATTTGCCTCCGTGAATAACTGCACACTTGCCTCCGTGAGTAACTGTACACTTGCCTCCGTGAGTAACTGCACACTTGCCTCCGTGGGTAACTGTACACTTGCCTCCATGGGTAACTGTACACTTGCCTCTGTGAGTAACTGTACACTTGCCTCCGTGAGTAACTGCACACTTGCCTCCGTGGGTAACTGCACACTTGCCTCTGTGGGTAACTGTACACTTGCCTCCATGAGTAACTGTACACTTGTCTCCGTGAGTAACTGTACACTTGCCTCCTCGGGTAACTGCACACTTGCCTCCGTGGGTAACTGTACACTTGCCTCCGTGGGTAACTGCACACTTGCCTCCGTGAGTAACTGTACACTTGCCTCCGTGAGTAACTGTACACTTGCCTCCGCGGGTAACTGTACACTTGCTTCCGTGGGTAATTGTACACTTGCCTCCGTGAATAACTGTACACTTGCCTCCGTGGGTAACTGTACACTTGCCTCCGTGAGTAACTGTACACTTGCCTCCGTGAGTAACTGTACACTTGCATAGATTGGGTACCTGTACACTTGCCTCCGTGGGTAACTGTACACTTGCCTCCGTGAGTAACTGTACAGATGCCTCCGTGAGTAACTGTACACTTGTCTCGGTGGGTAACTGCACACTTGCCTCCGTGAGTAACTGCACACTTGCCTCCGTGAGTAAATGTACACTTGCCTCCGTGGGTAACTGCACACTTGCCTCCGTGAGTAACTGTACACTTGCATTCGTGAGTAACTGTACACTTGCCTCCGTGGGTAACTGTACACTTACCTCCGTGGGTAACTGTACACTTGCCGCCGTGAGTCACTGTACACTTGCCTCCGCGAGTAACTGTACACTTGCCTCCGCAGGTAACTGCACACTTGCCTCTGTGGGTAACTGTACACTTGCCTCCGTGAGTAACTGTACAGTTGCCTCCGTGAGTAACTGCACACTTGCCTCCGTGAGTGACTGCACACTTGCCTCCATGGGTAACTGTACACTTGCCTCCGTGAGTAACTGCACACTTGCCTACATGGGTAACTGTATATTTGCCTCCGTGGGTAACTGTACAGTTGCCTCCGCGAGTAACTGTACACTTGCCTCTGTGGGTAACTGCACACTTGCCTCCGTGAGTAACTGTACACTTGCCTCCGTGGGTAACTGTACATTTGCCTCCGTGAGTAACTGCACACTTGCCTCCGTAAGTAACTGTACACTTGCCTCCGTGAGTAACTGCACACTTGCCTCCGTGGCTAACTGTACATTTGCCTCCGTGGGTAACTGCACACTTGCCTCCGTAAGTAACTGTACACTTGCCTCCGTGAGTAACTGCACACTTGCCTCCGTGAGTTACTGCACACTTGCCTCTGTGGGTAACTGTACACTTGCCTCCATGAGTAACTGTACACTTGTCTCCGTGAGTAACTGTACACTTGCCTCCTCGGGTAACTGCACACTTGCCTCCGTGGGTAACTGTACACTTGCCTCCGTGGGTAACTGCACACTTGCCTCCGTGAGTAACTGTACACTTGCCTCCGTGAGTAACTGTACACTTGCCTCCGCGGGTAAATGTACACTTGCTTCCGTGGGTAACTGCACACTTGCCTCCGTGAGTAACTGTACACTTGCCTTCGTGGGTAACTGCACACTTGCCTCCATGGGTAACTGTACACTTGCCTCCGTGAGTAACTGTACACTTGCCTCCGTAAGTAACTGCACACTTGCCTTCGTGGGTAACTGTACACTTGCCTCCGTGGGTAACTGTACACTTGCCTCCGTGAGTAACTGTACACTTGCCTCCGTGGGTAACTGCACACTTGCCTCCGTAAGTAACTGTACACTTGCCTCTGCGAGTAACTGTACACTTGCCTCCGTGGGTAACTGCACAGTTGCCTCCGTGAGTAACTGTACATTTGCTTCCGCGAGTAACTGTACACTTGCCTCCGTGAGTAACTGTACACTTGCCTCCGTGGGTAACTGCACACTTGCCTCCGTGAGTAACTGTACACTTGCCTCCGTAAGTAACTGCACACTTGCCTTCGTGGGTAACTGTACACTTGCCTCCGTGGGTAACTGTACACTTGCTTCCGTGGGTAACTGTACATTTGCCTCCGTGAGTAACTGCACACTTGCCTCCGTGAGTAACTGTACACTTGCCTCCGTGAGTTACTGCACACTTGCGTCCGTGGGTAATTGCACACTTGCCTCTGTGGGTAACTGTACATTTGCCTCCGTGAGAAATTGTACACTTGCCTCCGTGAGTAACTGTACACTTGCCTCCTCGGGTAACTGCACACTTGCCTCCGTGGGTAACTGTACACTTGCCTCCGTGGGTAACTGCACACTTGCCTCCGTGAGTAACCGTACACTTGCCTCCGTGAGTAACGGTACACTTGCCTCCGTGGGTAACTGTACACTTGCCTCCGTGGGTAACTGCACACTTGCTTCCGTGAGTAACTGTACACTTGCCTCCGTGAGTGACTGCACACTTGCCTCCGTGAGTAACTGTACACTTGCCTCCGTGAGTAACTGTACCCTTGCCTCCGTGAGTAACTGTGCACTTGCCTCCGTGGGTAACTCCACATTTGCTTCCTTGAGTAACTGTACACTTGCCTTCGTGAGTAACTGTACACTGGCCTCCGTGGGTAACTGTACACTTGCCTTCCTGGGTAACTGCACACTTGCCTCCCTGAGTAACTGTACACTTGCCTCCGTGAGTCACTGTACACTTGCCTCCGTAGGTAACTGCACACTTGCCTCTGTGGGTAACTGCACATTTGCCTCCGTGAGTAACTGTACACTTGCCTCCGTGGGTAACTGTACATTTGCCTCCGTGAGTAACTGCACACTTGCCTCCGTAAGTAACTGTACACTTGCCTCCGTGAGTAACTGCACACTTGCCTCCGTGGGTAACTGTACATTTGCCTCCGTGAATAACTGCACACTTGCCTCCGTGAGTAACTGCACACTTGCCTCCGTGGGTAACTGTACACTTGCCTCCATGGGTAACTGTACACTTGCCTCTGTGAGTAACTGTACACTTGCCTCCGTGAGTAACTGCACACTTGCCTCCGTGGGTAACTGCACACTTGCCTCTGTGGGTAACTGTACACTTGCCTCCATGAGTAACTGTACACTTGTCTCCGTGAGTAACTGTACACTTGCCTCCTCGGGTAACTGCACACTTGCCTCCGTGGGTAACTGTACACTTGCCTCCGTGGGTAACTGCACACTTGCCTCCGTGAGTAACTGTACACTTGCCTCCGTGAGTAACTGTACACTTGCCTCCGCGGGTAACTGTACACTTGCTTCCGTGGGTAATTGTACACTTGCCTCCGTGAATAACTGTACACTTGCCTCCGTGGGTAACTGTACACTTGCCTCCGTGAGTAACTGTACACTTGCCTCCGTGGGTAACTGTACAATTGCCTCCGTGAGTAACTGTACACTTGCATCCGTGAGCAACTGTACACTTGCCTCCGTGAGTAACTGTACACTTGCCTCCGTGAGTAACTGTACACTTGCATAGATTGGGTACCTGTACACTTGCCTCCGTGGGTAACTGTACACTTGCCTCCGTGAGTAACTGTACAGATGCCCCCGTGAGTAACTGTACACTTGTCTCGGTGGGTAACTGCACACTTGCCTCCGTGAGTAACTGCACACTTGCCTCCGTGAGTAAATGTACACTTGCCTCCGTGGGTAACTGCACACTTGCCTCCTCGGGTAACTGCACACTTGCCTCCGTGGGTAACTGTACACTTGCCTCCGTGGGTAACTGCACACTTGCCTCCGTGAGTAACTGTACACTTGCCTCCGTGAGTAACTGTACACTTGCCTCCGCGGGTAAATGTACACTTGCTTCCGTGGGTAATTGTACACTTGCCTCCTCGGGTAACTGCACACTTGCCTCCGTGGGTAACTGTACACGTGCCTCCGTGGGTAACTGCACACTTGCCTCCGTGAGTAACTGTACACTTGCCTCCGTGAGTAACTGTACACTTGCCTCCGCGGGTAACTGTACACTTGCTTCCGTGGGTAATTGTACACTTGCCTCCGTGAGTAACTGTACACTTGCCTCCGTGGGTAACTGTATATTTGCCTCCGTGAGTAACTGCACACTTGCCTCCGTAAGTAACTGTACACTTGCCTCCGTGAGTAACTTCACACTTGCCTCCGTGGGTAACTGCACACCTGCCTCCGTGGGTAACTGCACACTTGCCTCCGTAAGTAACTGTACACTTGCCTCCGTGAGTAACTGCACACTTGCCTCCGTGGGTAACTGCACACTTGCCTCCGTGGGTAACTGCACTCTTGCCTCCGTGTGTAACTGTACACTTGCCTCCGTGAGTAACTGCACAATTGCCTCCGTGGGTAACTGCACTCTTGCCTCCGTGTGTAACTGTACACTTGCCTCCGTGAGCAACTGTACAGTTGCCTCCGTGAGTAACTGTACACTTGCCTCCGTGAGTAACTGTACACTTGCCTCCGTGGGTAACTGGACACTTGCCTCCGTGAGTAACTGTACACTTGCCTCCGTAAGTAACTGTACACTTGCCTCTGTGAGTAACTGTACACTTGCCTCCGTGGGTAACTGCACAGTTGCCTCCGTGAGTAACTGTACATTTGTTTCCGTGAGTAACTGTACACTTGCCTCCGTGAGTAACTGTACACTTGCCTCCGTGGGTAACTGCACACTTGCCTCCGTGAGTAACTGTACACTTGCCTCCGTAAGTAGCTGCACACTTGCCTTCGCGGGTAAATGCACACTTGCCTCCGTGGGTAACTGTACACTTGCCTCCCAGAGTAACTGTACACTTGCCTCCGTGAGCAACTGTACACTTGCCTCCATGGGTAACTGTACACTTGCCTCTGTGGGTAACTGTACACTTGCCTCCGTGAGTAACTGTACACTTGCCTCCGTAAGTAGCTGCACACTTGCCTTCGTGGGTAACTGCACACTTGCCTCCGTGGGTAACTGTACACTTGCCTCTGTGGGTAACTGTACACTTGCCTCCGTGAGTAACTGTACACTTGCCTCCGTGGGTAACTGCACAGTTGCCTCCGTGAGTAACTGTACATTTGCTTCCGCGAGTAACTGTACACTTGCCTCCGTGGGTAACTGCACACTTGCCTCCGTGAGTAACTGTACACTTGCCTCCGTAAGTAACTGCACACTTGCCTTCGTGGGTAACTGCACACTTGCCTCCGTGGGTAACTGTACAGTTGCCTCCGTGGGTAACTACACACTTGCCTCCGTAAGTAACTGCACACTTGCCTTCGTGGGTAACTGCACACTTGCCTCCGTGGGTAACTGCACACTTGCCTCCGTGGGTAACTGTACACTTGCCTCCGTGGGTAACTGTACACTTGCCTCCGTAAGTAACTGCACACTTGCCTTCGTGGGTAACTGCACACTTGCCTCCGTGGGTAACTGTACACTTGCCTCCGTGGGTAACTGTACACTTGCCTCCGTAAGTAACTGCACACTTGCCTTCGTGGGTAACTGCACACTTGCCTCCGTGGGTAACTGTACACTTGCCTCCGTGAGTAACTGTACACTTGCCTCCGTAAGTAACTGCACGCTTGCCTCTGCGAGTAACTGTACACTTGCCTCCGTGGGTAACTGCACAGTTGCCTCCGTGAGTAACTGTACATTTGCCTCCGTGAGTAACTGCACACTTGCCTACGTGAGTAACTGTACACTTGCCTCCGTGAGTTACTGCACACTTGCGTCCGTGGGTAATTGCACACTTGCCTCTGTGGGTAACTGTACATTTGCCTCCGTGAGAAATTGCACACTTGCCTCCGTGAGTAACTGTACACTTGCCTCCTCGGGTAACTGCACACTTGCCTCCGTGGGTAACTGTACACTTGCCTCCGTGGGTAACTGCACACTTGCCTCCGTGAGTAACCGTACACTTGCCTCCGTGAGTAACGGTACACTTGCCTCCGTGGGTAACTGTACACTTGCCTCCGTGGGTAACTGCACACTTGCTTCCGTGAGTAACTGTACACTTGCCTCCGTGAGCGACTGCACACTTGCCTCCGTGAGTAACTGTACACTTGCGTCCGTGAGTAACTGTACCCTTGCCTCCGTGAGTAACTGTGCACTTGCCTCCGTGGGTAACTCCACATTTGCTTCCTTGAGTAACTGTACACTTGCCTTCGTGAGTAACTGTACACTGGCCTCCGTGGGTAACTGTACACTTGCCTTCCTGGGTAACTGCACACTTGCCTCCCTGAGTAACTGTACACTTGCCTCAGTGAGTCACTGTACACTTGCCTCCGTAGGTAACTGCACACTTGCCTCTGTGGGTAACTGCACATTTGCCTCCGTGAGTAACTGTACACTTGCCTCCGTGGGTAACTGTACACTTGCCTCCGTGGGTAACTGCACGCTTGCCTCCGTGGGTAACTGTAGACTTGCTTCCGTGAGTAACTGTACACTTGCCTCCGTGAGTAACTGCACACTTGCCTCCGTGAGTGACTGCACACTTGCCTCCATGGGTAACTGTACACTTGCCTCCGTGAGTAACTGCACACTTGCCTACATGGGTAACTGTATATTTGCCTCCGTGGGTAACTGTACAGTTGCCTCCGCGAGTAACTGTACACTTGCCTCTGTGGGTAACTGCACACTTGCCTCCGTGAGTAACTGTACACTTGCCTCCGTGGGTAACTGTACATTTGCCTCCGTGAGTAACTGCACACTTGCCTCCGTAAGTAACTGTACACTTGCCTCCGTGAGTAACTGCACACTTGCCTCCGTGGGTAACTGTACATTTGCCTCCGTGAATAACTGCACACTTGCCTCCGTGAGTAACTGTACACTTGCCTCCGTGAGTAACTGCACACTTGCCTCCGTGGGTAACTGTACACTTGCCTCCATGGGTAACTGTACACTTGCCTCTGTGAGTAACTGTACACTTGCCTCCGTGAGTAACTGCACACTTGCCTCCGTGGGTAACTGCACACTTGCCTCTGTGGGTAACTGTACACTTGCCTCCATGAGTAACTGTACACTTGTCTCCGTGAGTAACTGTACACTTGCCTCCTCGGGTAACTGCACACTTGCCTCCGTGGGTAACTGTACACTTGCCTCCGTGGGTAACTGCACACTTGCCTCCGTGAGTAACTGTACACTTGCCTCCGTGAGTAACTGTACACTTGCCTCCGCGGGTAACTGTACACTTGCTTCCGTGGGTAATTGTACACTTGCCTCCGTGAATAACTGTACACTTGCCTCCGTGGGTAACTGTACACTTGCCTCCGTGAGTAACTGTACACTTGCCTCCGTGGGTAACTGTACAATTGCCTCCGTGAGTAACTGTACACTTGCATCCGTGAGCAACTGTACACTTGCCTCCGTGAGTAACTGTACACTTGCCTCCGTGAGTAACTGTACACTTGCATAGATTGGGTACCTGTACACTTGCCTCCGTGGGTAACTGTACACTTGCCTCCGTGAGTAACTGTACAGATGCCTCCGTGAGTAACTGTACACTTGTCTCGGTGGGTAACTGCACACTTGCCTCCGTGAGTAACTGCACACTTGCCTCCGTGAGTAAATGTACACTTGCCTCCGTGGGTAACTGCACACTTGCCTCCGTGAGTAACTGTACACTTGCATTCGTGAGTAACTGTACACTTGCCTCCGTGGGTAACTGTACACTTACCTCCGTGGGTAACTGTACACTTGCCGCCGTGAGTCACTGTACACTTGCCTCCGTGAGTAACTGTACACTTGCCTCCGCAGGTAACTGCACACTTGCCTCTGTGGGTAACTGTACACTTGCCTCCGTGAGTAACTGTACAGTTGCCTCCGTGAGTAACTGCACACTTGCCTCCGTGAGTGACTGCACACTTGCCTCCATGGGTAACTGTACACTTGCCTCCGTGAGTAACTGCACACTTGCCTACATGGGTAACTGTATATTTGCCTCCGTGGGTAACTGTACAGTTGCCTCCGCGAGTAACTGTACACTTGCCTCTGTGGGTAACTGCACACTTGCCTCCGTGAGTAACTGTACACTTGCCTCCGTGGGTAACTGTACATTTGCCTCCGTGAGTAACTGCACACTTGCCTCCGTAAGTAACTGTACACTTGCCTCCGTGAGTAACTGCACACTTGCCTCCGTGGCTAACTGTACATTTGCCTCCGTGGGTAACTGCACACTTGCCTCCGTAAGTAACTGTACACTTGCCTCCGTGAGTAACTGCACACTTGCCTCCGTGAGTTACTGCACACTTGCCTCTGTGGGTAACTGTACACTTGCCTCCATGAGTAACTGTACACTTGTCTCCGTGAGTAACTGTACACTTGCCTCCTCGGGTAACTGCACACTTGCCTCCGTGGATAACTGTACACTTGCCTCCGTGGGTAACTGCACACTTGCCTCCGTGAGTAACTGTACATTTGCCTCCGTGAGTAACTGTACACTTGCCTCCGCGGGTAAATGTACACTTGCTTCCGTGGGTAATTGTACACTTGCCTCCTCGGGTAACTGCACACTTGCCTCCGTGGGTAACTGTACACGTGCCTCCGTGGGTAACTGCACACTTGCCTCCGTGAGTAACTGTACACTTGCCTCCGTGAGTAACTGTACACTTGCCTCCGTGGGTAACTGTACACTTGCTTCCGTGGGTAATTGTACACTTGCCTCCGTGAGTAACTGTACACTTGCCTCCGTGGGTAACTGTATATTTGCCTCCGTGAGTAACTGCACACTTGCCTCCGTAAGTAACTGTACACTTGCCTCCGTGAGTAACTTCACACTTGCCTCCGTGGGTAACTGCACACCTGCCTCCGTGGGTAACTGCACACTTGCCTCCGTAAGTAACTGTACACTTGCCTCCGTGAGTAACTGCACACTTGCCTCCGTGGGTAACTGCACACTTGCCTCCGTGGGTAACTGCACTCTTGCCTCCGTGTGTAACTGTACACTTGCCTCCGTGAGTAACTGCACAATTGCCTCCGTGGGTAACTGCACTCTTGCCTCCGTGTGTAACTGTACACTTGCCTCCGTGAGCAACTGTACAGTTGCCTCCGTGAGTAACTGTACACTTGCCTCCGTGAGTAACTGTACACTTGCCTCCGTGGGTAACTGGACACTTGCCTCCGTGAGTAACTGTACACTTGCCTCCGTAAGTAACTGTACACTTGCCTCTGTGAGTAACTGTACACTTGCCTCCGTGGGTAACTGCACAGTTGCCTCCGTGAGTAACTGTACATTTGTTTCCGTGAGTAACTGTACACTTGCCTCCGTGAGTAATTGTACACTTGCCTCCGTGGGTAACTGCACACTTGCCTCCGTGAGTAACTGTACACTTGCCTCCGTAAGTAGCTGCACACTTGCCTTCGCGGGTAAATGCACACTTGCCTCCGTGGGTAACTGTACACTTGCCTCCCAGAGTAACTGTACACTTGCCTCCGTGAGCAACTGTACACTTGCCTCCATGGGTAACTGTACACTTGCCTCTGTGGGTAACTGTACACTTGCCTCCGTGAGTAACTGTACACTTGCCTCCGTAAGTAGCTGCACACTTGCCTTCGTGGGTAACTGCACACTTGCCTCCGTGGGTAACTGTACACTTGCCTCTGTGGGTAACTGTACACTTGCCTCCGTGAGTAACTGTACACTTGCCTTCGTAAGTAGCTGCACACTTGCCTTCGTGGGTAACTGCACACTTGCCTCCGTGGGTAACTGTACACTTGCCTCCCAGAGTAACTGTACACTTGCCTCCGTGAGCAACTGTACACTTGCCTTCGTAGGTAACTGCACACTTGCTTCCGTGAGTAACTGTACACTTGCCTCCGTGAGTAACTGTACACTTGCCTCCGTAGGTAACTGCACACTTGCCTCTTTGGGTAACTGTACGCTTGCCTCCGTGAGTAACTGTACAGTTGCCTCCGTGAGTAACTGCACACTTGCCTCCGTGAGTAACTGTACACTTGCATCCGTGAGTAACTGTACACTTGCCTCCGTGGGCAACTGTAAACTTCCCTCCGTGAGTAACTGCACACTTGCCTCCGTGAGTGACTGCACATTTGCCTCCGTGTGTAACTGTACACTTGCCTCCGTGAGTAACTGTACACTTGCCTCCGTGAGTAACTGCACATTTGCCGCCGTGAGTAACTGCACCCTAGCCTCTGTAAGTAACTGTACACTTGCTCCCGTGGGTAACTGTACACTTGCCTCCGTGAGTAACTGTTCACTCGCCTCCGTGAGTAACTGCACATTTGCCCCTGTGGGTCACTGTACACTTGCCTCCGTGAGTAACTGTACACTTGCCTCCGTGAGTAACTGCACACTTGCCTCCGTGGGTAACTGTACACTTACCTCCGTGAGTAACTGCACACTTGCCTCCGTGAGTAACTGTACACTTGCCTCCGTGAGCAACTGTACAGTTGCCACCGTGAGTAACTGTACACTTACCTCCGTGGGTAACTGTACAGTTGCCTCCGTTAGTAACTGTATACTTACCTCCGTGGGTAACTGTTCACTTGCCTCCGTGAGCAACTGTACAGTTGCCTCCGTGAGTAACTGTACACTTGCCTCCGTTGGTAACTGCACACTTGCCTCCGTGAGTAACTGTACACTTGCCTCCGTGAGTGACTGCACATTTGCTTCTGTGAGTAACTGTACACTTGCCTCCGTGAGTAACTGTACACCTGCCTCCGTGGGTAACTGCACACTTGCCTCCGTGAGAAACTGTGCACTTGCCTCCGTAAGTAACTGTACACTTGCCTCCGTGAGTAACTGTACACTTGCCTCCGTGAGTGACTGCACACTTTTCTCCGTGGGTAACTGTACACTTGCCTCCGTTAGCAAATGTACAGTTGCCTCCGTGGGTAACTGTACATTTGCCTCCGTGGGTAACTGTACACTTGCCTCCGTGAGGAGCTGTACACTTGCCTCCGTGGGTAACTGTACACTTGCCTCCGTGAGTAACTGTACACTTGCCTCCGTTAGTAACTGCACACTTGCCTCCATGAGTAACTGTACACTTGCCTCCGTGAGTAACTGTACACTTGCCTCCGTGAGCAACTGCACACTTGCCTCCGTGAGTAACTGCACACTTGCCTCCATGAGTAACTGCACACTTGCCTCCATGAGTAGCTGTACACTTGCCTCCATGAGTAACTGCACACTTGCCTCCGTGAGTAACTGCACACTTGCCTCCATGAGTAACTGCACACTTGCCTCCATGAGTAACTGTACACGATACTTATACATGTAGTGCTCTTTAAGATCTCATTGTTTAGTGTTGTTAAGGACAATTCTCACTTAAGAGTCAAAAACTGAAAGTCATCAGAACTTTCTGAAAAATGTGTAGCATGTTACTCGATACAAGAAGGGACCAAACAGGAGAAAAAAAATGTTTTCAATAAAAAAAACTAAAAAACTATTCAATACGGTATCAGAACTGCGATTCAGACACCTCCCCATTACTCACCTCCTCATTTGCACAAACAGTTAGGGACCAATTTAGCCCTACTGGTCTTTAAGTGAAGGAACCCCCCTTCGCCAAAACAAAACAAAGAAAAAACAAATACGAGCGAGCGAGCGAAATTGTTGAATTGTCTTGGTACTCTGAGTTAAATCTTCAAGTAGATTGTTATAGGAGTTCTTGTCTACTGAACAAATATATCATTTCATCCGCATTATGTCTACGATGTAGGCCTATGTGACTATCAGATAATCGATGACAGTGCTATGGCCATGAAATTTGTAGCTACCGCCCCCCGGCACTGGCTTGTTTCGCGCGTTCACAAAACGTTTCAGGTTGCTTCTAGTCACAATATCTCTCCTTATGTACTAATTTCCGTTCATTTGCCAGATTTGGATATGCTGACATACATAAAATTCATTGAGAGTCTTTGGCTCATGCAGACGTTTCACTGACACGAGGCAAACAACGCCGGTATACTTATTTAAGATTATGAGCCGTTTAATGTTATTAAAGGTAACGATGTTTAGCGTTGATTAAGAGCACAATGTTTAGTGATGTTAAAGGTAACGATGTTTAGTGTTGTTAAAGGTAACGATGTTTAGCGTTGATTAATGTCACGATGTTTAGTGTCGTTTGAGATCGCGATGTTTATTGACAACACTGTTTTCTATTTGTTTAGGTAAAAATGAAGTGTCGGCGGGGTGAATATACCTGGGAGGGTCATCTAGGGGTTGGGGGTGGAGTCTGGCTCTTTATGGGGGGTGGTATGATCGCTGGGTACCCGCGGACAGTACATACCCACCATGTGACACCCGATGATAAGAACACTCCCGCATGGTCTCTCGTGTGAGCCAGGGGTGGGTCACCCCAATCACCCTCCGCACCTCACCCCCCTCACCCACTGCATGCCCATCCTTCACTCTAGCAACATCCCCGCCCCCCCCCCCTACCCTCCTCACACACCTACGCCGCCACCCCTCCCCACGTCCACCCACCCCTACTCTAGGGCGCCCGGGGAGTTGCCGTGAGCAGACCGCGTGGCTGGCTTATCAGTGATCAGACAGATTCGTGGTCCTCCAGGCATGGAGGGGGGGGGGGGGTGGCGCATGGGGGGGGGGGGGTGGCGCATGGGTGGGGTTTGGGGTTGCGGGGGCGGGGGGGTGGGTCCCGGACCGGGTGATATTGGGCAGGGTGATGCCGAGAATAGTGTTGCCGAGGCCTATCCTGGAGGGGAGAGAGTAGGGGGGGAGAGGGGGGTCAGGTAGATTTTATCAGGAGCGGGTGTGGTGCGTACGGCGCAAGATTGGGGTTGGGAGGGGGAGGGGTTGGGAAGGGGGATTAAAACGATCCATCCGGGGGTACGGTTCCCTCAATCTCAGCATGCAACAAGGTGCAATCAATATGGCTTGCCGAGGCACAGATCACAGAACAATTATCTGATTAAACCACCGTTAATGTCGTGAAGTTGAAGCGGACAGCTCTCACCCACACGCGGCAAGTAATCCATCAGCCACAACAGATTTTGCGGTGTCGTATTTATGGAAACACATATGTCATCTTTGTCTTCTTTTAGATCCTTAGTTTTCTTATAATAGCTGCCTTGCACATCTAGATGATGGGCGATACGCGGCGAGGTATGGCATCATCGGTATGTTGTATGGTCCGCTATTGGATATAGTTCTTATCATTATTTATTGCTATGTTCCTGGTCATGTTCATAATGTCTGCGAAAATAGACATAGCTACTCTATATGACAATAGCGCGAGTTTGCGGGGCGTTAGGCAGTTTTAATGGCCCGACATCAAGCTGTAGCAGCCCGCCAATTTTTAATATCGGCCCGAGGCCGCAAGGCCGAGGCCGGATAATGAAAATGAAGCCGCCCTTCATTTTCGTTATCCGCCCTCGGCCTTGCGGCCTCGGGCCGATAATTAAAATGGGGCTGTACAGTTCTCGCGGGTTCTATTACCGGTTTAGGTCTTTTGGGGACCCACAAAAAAACACGTGCTCTTAGAACGAATGCGCATCACGCTGGTGCCTTGCTGCAACTGCGTGACTCGCACTCATTGTAGTCAACGTTTTAGTGTTGGGAACCGGCCGGCTGCGCGGTTTGTGCGTGAAAAATCGAGTGGGTGTGAAACTATTTTTTGTTTGCTTTGGTCCAGGCATGGCTAACTATAAAATCATAATATAATTAAAAATAAGACATTTATCTCTCCATAATGCATGTGGTCTCTTCGATGAGGCTGTTGGAAGCGTTGTATTTTGAGCCAAATCATCGATGTTTACAGTTTTACGACAAACGGAGCGCCATTGTCCTCACCTGCTCAGTCCATATAAGGAGCGTTGTTACGTAACCATAGATATCGCGCGCAGACACGCGCGTCATGATGATTATTACGTCATACGACATGGAAAACCCCGCGCAGCGCGTTAAATCGCCTGACACTGACAGTCACTCATGTGACCGCATTCTGGTTTATCAACTGCCTAACCGCTCATACATTACATAAGTCTACTCGGATGGTTATAATTCGGAAATGCACATAACTTCAGTGGTTAGTTGTGCTTCCAAGGACAGCTTTAGCCGATCTTGTGTGTGAGGTGAGTGAAGGCAAACAACCGGAAGGTAGGCAGCACGTACAGGCCGTTGATGCTAGGCATTGACGTAGAGCATAGGTATCCCTGTCTCGTGGGGTCTCGATAAGATCCCGAATTGACTGTACAGCCCTATTGGCGGGCTGTTACAGCTTGATGTCGGGCCAATAAAACTGCCTAACGCCCCGCAAACTCGCGCTATTACTATTATTACGAGTTGAATTTAAATTTAAGGCGTTGACTTGTCTCTGCTTCTTTGGTTTAATTTCCGCATGCAACGACCAAAGTAAAGCATTTTGGGACTGACTGTCAGCAAATCGTAAGCCTTTCCACATATAGTTGGCCAGTCGCCTTTTTGATACCATATATCGTTGCCAAGAAACATGGCACGCGCAACTAGGCAACTAGTCATGCGGGCCATTTAAAGCTATAACTACAAGTCTTTTGTGCGTGACGTCATGTTTCACTGTTCTATGCAGCGCCGCTATGGCAACGATTGTCGATTGCATGGGCAGCAGGTCGGTTTGGGTCAGAATACAGCATTTTAGAGGCCTTCAGATGTAATGCTATTGTACTAGTTAACATGACCACCAACTCGTAATAATATAACAATAGCTCGAGTTAGCGGGGCGTTAGGCAATTTTATTGGCCCGACATCAAGCTGTAGCAGCTCGCCAATTTTCATTATCGGCCCGAGGCCGCAAGGCCGAGGGCGGATAATGAAAATGAAGGGCTGCTACAGCTTGATGAAGGGCCAATAAAATGCCTAGCGCCATGCAAAACTCGCGCTATTACTATTATTACGAGTTGAATTTAAATTTAAGGGGTTCACTTGTCTCTGCTTAATTTCCGCATGCAACTACCAAAGTAAAGCATTTTGGGACTGACTGTTCGCAAATCGCAAGCCTTTCCACATATATTTGGCCAGTCGCCTTTTTATTCCATACTTATCGTTGCCAAGAAACATGGCACGTGCAACTAGGCAACTAGGCATTTAGGCGGGCCATTTAAAGCTACAACTACAATTCTTTTGTGCGTGACGTCATGTTTCATTGTTTTATGCAGTGTCGCTATGGCAACGATTGTCGATTGCATGGGCAGCAGGGCGGTTCGGGTCAGAATACGGCATTTTGGCCGCCTTCAGATTTAATGCTATTGGACTAGTTAACATGACCACCAACTCGTAATAATAGACGGTGATACATGTACATAAGCAAATACTATGCGAATACTCTGACCAATTATTTTACTAATGCTGCAACTTATACTACTATCATAGAGGGGCTACACGCTCTGAATCGCGAATCCCCAAGAATTAGGCAGAGCAATATCGAATCTCCAAGATGAAAACATATTAAAGCTGGGCACGAAAAAATACACCTTATTGGTGATATCGCGAATATCGAGGAATTTGCAGACTGCTATAACAGCTAGATCGCGTTAAATAGGCAAAGGGTCTTCGCGTTGAATCAGGAATTGTACGGATAACGATCCCCCAAAATTGCCAACAGCTAATCGCGAATCTCCAAGAATTCCTGGGTCGCGGAGATCTGATGTAATTACTGTTATAATTGTTAACATATGTCACGTGATAACCCAATTCACGCCTAATGTTATGTGATATCATGACAAATGTTACAGATATTATATTATAACTGATGATAGTTAAGTGTAAGTTATATGATAACTAACGTTATTACTAAAGGCCTACATCAAAAGTAGCCATGTATTAATTAGCGTGATATTATATCTAATGCTATGACTAATATCATAGCTAATGCCTTGACTAATATCATGGCTAATGCTTTGACTAATATCATGGCTAATGCCTTGTGTAATATCATGGCTAATGCCTTGACTAATATCATGGCTCATGCTTTGACTAATATCATGGCTAATGCTTTGACTAATATCATGGCTAATGCTTTGACTAATATCATGGCTAATGCTTTGACTAATACATGGCTAATGCTATGACTAATGTAGCTAATACTGCAGTAACATCATCGCAAAAGAGCTGAAATAAAATAATGTTATACTTAAGGCTTATAAAAATCGAGATCCGCTGACGACTTGTTCCCGTGATAACTGCGCATTACTGGCCAGGCCGGAGTCTGTTTGCCCACGCGGATTTAAACAAGTGACTTAACCCAAATGTCATATTAGCGAACCCGTCAGCTACTCTGAAAAGTGACATTCGTTAAGAGTTATTGTTTGTAGCTGAAGAGCGTTATTACCAAATAAATTACCCGATTTTTTATTGGCTTCCTACTTAATTGACCGTGGATCCGGAAAGCCAACGTTTAGTGAGTTATTTCGTGTGACCACGTGTCGCCACTACTTTCGATTGTGGTCGCCATTGCTCATAGAGCGTGCCACTGAGACAGCGAGCACTTAGACAGCGAGCCACTAAGCCAACGAACCACTCCCTTCCTCCTGCCCATGTTTCGCTGGTATTTCCCATTGTTAAAAGGACTAAATGCGATTGGGGCAAAAATTGAAAACCGGAAACGGCGTTGAATCATAAAAGACAGAGAACGGTCGTATTGCCATTATGGCAATTGCGAGAACGCATGCCTCCAAGGCTGGCTGTTAACTGCGAGTTTATATCCGCAGATTCTGCGAGGGATGTGTGATTTAGAACAGTTACTAGCCTACAGAATGGTCACAAGTTTTTTTTACGGTATTGGATATCGTTCCATAGTTATGTCATTTGATGCATTAAGAAACGAAAGACGCATTACGGACATGCATGGATATTTATATTTAGGGTGTTTTACTTTGGGAACGTTGGGACTCTTATGCCCAGTGAACCTTGCCCTGTGGCTGCTATCAGTGAAGACCCAGATGCATAGAAATCGCACTTGTGCTTGGTACTACATGTATATGGTACTGGGGCATTGGCTTTCTGTTGTCATCTGTCCGGGGGAGTGGGGAGAATGGCAACGCAGTGTTAGCCAATCACAGATATGCACTCGGAAGTTAGAGGGCATCGCACACTTTTATTTTGGTGGCGCGGGTCCGCTTTGCAGATTGGTTTACAGTTGGTTGCCACAATGTGACGAGGTGAATTCTCAACGCAGAAAAACGCTGTCATTCTCCTTATGCAAGGATGTTGTCTGGGGCAGCAATCCTGAAAATAAACAACGCGTTTCGACGGCAAGTTAGGATGTATTGAGTCAGAGGATAAAAGCAGGATGATGAGAGAAACGCCTTCAACTCGTTAACAGTAAATGACACGTGCTGTGCAGAAATGAGTCCGATACTCGATGCTAAGAATGCTTGGATAGTCTTGTGATTAAAAGTGACGACCGTATGTTGGTCACGTGTTGATAGCAACCGTTTCCACATTGTATATTGTATTATACATGAGACCGCCAACGGTATAGTTTAATATCTTCTGGGCTAACCAAGGACTTATGTTAATAGTCCGTTATTCCAAGTCAGTTGTTAAATCAATAACTGTAATTGTGAGTTTCGCAAAGAGCAGAAATCTGATGGGACGTTCTCTCAGCTTTATAGTGTCCTTACCAGACCTGTGTGCCATCACCAGGGTGATCATCCAGTCAGACCCCCACCGTGGTTAAGCGTATGTTACAGCCCAGGGGAAGTGAAGCATTCTTCGGACGTATGGATCACTATCACCCGTCGTCGTAGACTAAATAAAAGAAACAGCTTCTACGAAGAAATGCAATTTTTTTTGGCATTGCCAAGGTGTACATCGGAGAAATACAGCACGGCGCCATTTAGCATTGGTATAAAAATGAATCTCGTGGGCTCATTCACTTCCGCTTCCACACGCCCCAGTGTTCGTCATACACGCGCGAGGCAGCCACATGTTTCGGTGCTGCTTGCCCTCCTGCCGTCCGGGGTGGGGCCCGACGGGGTGGGGCTTGGCGGGGCGGGGTGGGGCTGGCGGGGTGGGGCCTGACGGGGCGGGCCGAGTGCACAGTGGTCGACACCAGTGGCATCTCACCCAGGAATGGCGCAGATGATTGCTTTTTGTTAGATCAAACTGTTATCCTTGGTATTAAAAATGAACAAGTGCAGGCAAACCGCTGGGATAGAAGGTCTGGGACGAGAGACTGGGGGAAAGAAATTGTGCGGACAAGACAAGGCTTAACTGAAGAAGGCCGGATAGACAGCACGATAATGGGGGGGGGGGTTATAAAACAGAAGAATGAAGTAAGAAGCAGTGAACCAAGAACAAAGAACGTGTGGTGAGTGGAAAAATATAATTAATGAAAAAAATGAAAGAATGATAATATGAAGGAAGCTAGAAGAAGCCAAGAGAGAAAGAAAAAAGAGAAGACAAATGGCGGAGCGAAGGAAGGAAGGAAAGAAGGAAGATGGCCAGTGTACGTGGTGAAAATAATAACAGGGGACAGACCAAGGAAATTATTTAAAGAACGCAAAAGGAGGGAAGACAAAAAAGTGAAAGGTAGTCAGCAAAATAGGGAAGGAACCAAGAGTCGTGCATGATCAGGGGTGGGAAGGTAACGGAAATGAAAACATCCAATATATGCAATATTATATATTGTTGGGATAGGCAACATGTTTTTGCTGCTCTTTCCAGTGGCTTTATCTCTCCATCTGAAAAGTTGTCCTTGCTTTAATGTTTTTCTCACGTTTCTCTTCCATTTTCTTGTTCATGCATCCATTGTTTCTTTTTCTCTCTTGCACATGCTCATTTCCCCATTTGGCCTTATCTCTGTCTGGGGTTTTGCTTCGCGTCATCCAATCTCTGTTTCTGTTTCTTGCCGTCATTTGCACGGTCTTGGCCATTCACTCTCGCTCGTACTCGACGTAGAGAGTGACAGCCTTGGGATCGGCACTCTCTGCCTTCGACTCACTCCACTAGCTTGCGTAGCGCCACCGTGCGGGGAGCTTGTGGGATCGGACCGAAAGGGGCGGGAAAAAACCGACCGAGCACAGAGAAGGGCCGCGCGGAGTCCGCCGGGTGGGGGTAGCCCGCAGGATGGGTGGGGGGTGGGGGGGGGGGGGGAGGGCGAGGGCGAGGTGAGGTGAGCTCACCCCGCCCCGTCTCATCGATCAAGGCCCGCGACGGGCCAGCTAGAATCCATTCCCCGTCCATTTGTACCTCACTGTCCCGGCCCCGAATTACACTCCTCCCTGGGACTCGAATCTAAATTGTCATGTTTATTAATGCCTTATTTATCAACCCATCCCCCGGCCTCTTGCACGGGGCACTTTAATACCGGGAACATTAAATAAAAGCCAGTTGGCTAAAGCCATCCTGACAAGATGGGGTTAGGCCCTCGCGCGACCTCGGCCTGTCGCTGGCCAACCTGTGGTCACAGCTCCCTCTCCAGCAGGACGAAAAAATCTCGTCTACCTCTCGCGACAGAGGCTCTCGGGACGCAGGCCCAAAAATGTCGTCTGCTGAATGAAGATGGCGCGAACTTGTTCGTCTGCTGATGATGTGAATCTGGCTGATCGTCAATATGGGCCATGTAGCCTGTGCCAATGCTGCCTCACTCCGGTAGACTGATGAGTGCTAATAAATTTAATGAGAGCAAATAATGTTGATCAATCGTGGACGATGGTACTTAGAGTAATGTTTTCAGTAGTGCATCCTAATCTTGGGCATGGTAACTTACCTGGGCGACCAATGGGGAGAATTAACATGCGTGCATAGTTATATATCTTGTTTGTGTGTTTTATTTAGTTGCGAAACAAGAATGACTGGTTCACATAATCATAAGGTAAGTAAGCTACCTGAAGACACCCGATACCCTGAGCTCGATGACAGGGCAACGTCCACAGCGGCTTATAATGCTCACACGCCGGGCCTGTCTAAGGGAATTAGACCAAGATGGCGAACCGCAAACATCGTTTATGAGCTTGTTTCTGATGAATTATTGGGGTAATTCTTCTTCAATACCTGTATTATATGTCGTATACATTGATATATTTGGGCTGTGACACACTCATATTGTGTCAGCTGTGTACAACTTATACAACTCGTACAAGCCGCACTTCTTATCAACTGTCTCAGTATTTTAATACCATTGACATTATGAAGACCCCAAGTATATCATTGTATTATATAAATTGACATATACAACGCTGTGCACAACGCATCACTCTTTTTTCTTCTTCTTCTTGCGGGGGGTACGGGCCGTGGGGCGTCTGAGCTCCAAAACACGCCCACCTTTCCTTTCTGCTTCATCGTCCAAGCATTCTGTTTACCCCCCACCCCCACCCAAACACGGTGGTGGAGTTGGTTCCGTGGCAGCCCCCACCCCCACCCTCCCCACTCCAAAAAAAAAACAGTTAATAACTCCATTAAATCAACATATTAGGCTCGTTCATTCCGCAGGTCAATATTTCAAATGCGTCATTATTGAAATAAAATTTATTTATGGCCTTAAACGATGATGAGATTGTTTGGACTGAGCTGGTATGTTTGCTCCGTGTGTTTGCCCCGAGGGCCAGTTTTATGACACAGACAACCATAACTGCTCCAATATTGACTATTTATATATATACAAAAAAAAATACGCCCAAATCAATATTTACTGGATGCATCATAAGAACTATCATTCAGGTTTGATATAATCCGGATTAATGTTAGATTGGGATCGTTTTTAGGTAGGGGTTCCGATGGTTGTTTGATGCTTTCCAGTATCATATCGGTGTGTCGTCGATTATAACATTACTGACGGAACAGCTGGTAAAACAAAGATTGGGGGCAGGAGTGGCAGGGTACGAGTGGGCGGGTTGGAGGGGGGGGGGGGAGCGGTAGGGTACGATAGGGCGATGGGGGTCGATATTGACACAGTGGCGGATCCAGGGGGGGCCGACTCGGCCGCTGTCCCCCCCTAGTAGAGCCGACATTTATACCATTTAACATAGGAAAAACGGACACCGCCCCCCCCCCCCTATCCAGCATATCTGGATCTGACCCTGAAACCGCCCCCTGCCCCCCATATCCAGATTTTCTAGATGCGCCCCTGTGACAAGCCGGTCCTACTCGTACAGGTGTGCATAACTAAGTACCGAAAGTACTGCACATATTAAAATTGTGCTTTTTCACCCCTAACAGCAATTTGTACAGAGGTTCACCTACATCAAGATAAAGGTGGTTCATGAACATAGTGGGGTGGGGCTCTACTACCATTAAAAGGGGCACCTCACCTAACATGGAGTATATTTTGCATTGAAAATGGGTATCCTCGCTCTATGAGGGGGTGGGGGACCCCAGGAACTTCCTTCCTGAATCCGCCACTGTTGGCACTTGACCCTTCGCCGCCACCCCGTACCCCGGGGACCCGGGTGTTGTCTTTTGGCATTGCCCCACTCACCCCGGCATGACAGTGACTAAATGCCTATTACATGAACTGACTGGTATCCTCGGGCTCCTCCCCCCCCCCCCTCTGCGTACTCCCCGTCTTCCTTCATCATGACCCCCGGGTCTTCCCATTCACCCCAACCCCCTCCACTTACTTCCGCCTTTCTCTTCCCAACGTCTACCCCTCCCCCCCCCCCTTTTTGTTCTGAGCAACATCACACTGGTGCACCCCGACCCCTGCCCCTTCATCCACCCCCGCCACCCAACGTCTGCCACACCCCTCTCGCTTTTAGCCACCAGCCCTTCGGAACCCAGTCCCGCATTAGGTCAAAATTGTGGAGCTGGTTCTAATCAACTTTGAGATCAAATTCGTAGTTGGGGGTCTAATTGGTTTAGCGATCGAGCAGCCCTGACAGGCATTACCAAGCCATAACTCTCACAGCGCCGGCACTGGGCGGGGCCTCTTTGTTTCCTCTGAGCCACAGGGGGGGGGGACCACCACCGTCTGACTAATTCTTAACTACGAACTAACCCCCCTCCCCTCCCTCCCTCTCCCCCCGACCGCTGACCTTGGCTGCCGTGTGACCTACATATCATATCTATGCCCCGAGGGGGGGGGGGGGAGTGGCGGAAGAGTGTATTAAACACTGTGTCGCAGACAACACCTTCTGCCCCCCGCATCCCCGCCCCACTCCACCAGGTCTCGCCTCCTCCTCCTCCGGCCCTCAATCTCATTGAACAGCGGCCTTCTAGACGGGTGCGTGCTCACATGCGGGCTGAGTGCCGTAATGTCATCATGACTTGGCCGCCAAAGAGAAAGCGGGGTGGATGGGGTGGAAACAGGGGTGGGGCGGGGGGGGGGGGCGGTGAGGGATGCAGGGGGATATTATGATGTCGAATGTTGCGTCATCAGCATGTGTTCATGACTGATGTGTTGTTACGCCGGCCACTAATTGCATGTAGGCCTATTACATGAACTGTTATCCAGGGCTGACACGAACATCTCTCATGTAGGGGTTGCTTCCTATGTTGGTCTTACACGAACTTCTATCATGGAAGATTTATAACTATGTAGATGTCACACGAACATCTATGATGCAAGGGTTTTTGATTGTGTAGGTGTTACACGAGCATCTCTCATGGAAGGGTCTCTGATTATGTAGGTGTTACACGAACATCCCTAGGTAGGTAGGGCTTTCAGACTATGTAGGTGTTACACGAACATCCCTAGGTAGGTAGGGCTTTCAGACTATGTAGGTGTTACACGAACATCCCTAGGTAGGTAGGGCTTTCAGACTATGTAGGTGTTACATGAACATCCCTAGGTAGGTAGGGCTTTCAGACTATGTAGGTGTTACATGAACATATATCCATATACGGGTCTTTGCCGACGCCCGGGGAGGGCTGTTCAGCAAGCTGAAGCAGCTCTCCCGAGTGGCTGAGTGACCCTCGCTCACTGCCCGTCACACCTGGACCCCCAGGCCCATTACCTGTAAATATCGTCTCCTTGACGACATGGGGGGGGGGGGGGGGTCAGGTCAGTGTGCAGGGACGGAGCTACGTGGGCCTGTCATGGCGGTGTGGACTGACCCGGCAGTAAGTAGGCCGCGTACTTTAGGCCTACAACACTTATTACGTACGTATGATTATAATTAAAATACAAAACACACCATTGCATTAAGATGAAATATTTATTAATTGGGAAACAACCACTAACAGGTAAGTAGGCCGGCGATTGGAATTTAATTGGAACGTTTCTGATATTTTGTGTCAACATAATGTGACTTTCTTTTAATAATATATACAATGAAACGAAACAGAACAAACCAAACTACAGACAGAAATCTACTCATTGCGTCACATTGCGTGTACACTGATCCGCCACCGGGGGTATTTAATACATTGCTGGGTTTGGAGGGGTTCCGCGATAAAGCCCCCCATTTTTCACCTCCAAAACCCGCTCGCAAGGGACGTTTTACGGCCAAAATCCGCTTGGAAGGGGTATTTTTTTGTCTTTGACCCACACTATGTAGCGGTTCCATGCCGACCCACTTGGTTAACTCTTTTTCTACGGCAAACCCGCTCTTTGAACGCACAGTTTGAAACCCCTACCCCCCCCCCCCCCCCTCCTCCTCCGGTCGCAAGTTTTAAAATATCTGCTCATTAGAAGCATTATTTTCATCCTAAATGTCCTCTTAGGCACAAATGATGATCCGCCCTCTAACACTACAAGGACACTCACACTCTCACCGATTCATCAAAGTGACACATTCAAGACCTGAGGATGTGATTTTAAATCAAATTAAGTTCGGTAGCCGACAAGGCACTGTCACCGCCCGCACAAAGTAGCGCCATGGCCTTCCATGCTGAGATCCGCATCGCTACAGGAGTGTCGATCTCCCCTCGCTCTCTCTTTATGACTGTCCGTATGTTCCCGATGAGTCCCGAGATGTCCCGAACGTGTGGCCAGTAACTACGCCGTGCGATGATGTAAGTTTTCAAAGCACCTATCAGCCGATGCCATGTGATCCCTGGTATCGATCCCGATCACACCCCCCCCCCCTTCATGTCCCCCCCCCCACGCCCCACCTCACCCCCAGCGGTAGCCTCACGCGGCAGTGCAGCCGCGAGGGTGCAGCACCTGCCGGTGGCCCCTTGCGAGCTGGAAGTCTCCTTTATGATGTGAGGGAGAAGGGTCCTTTCTGTCTCTCTCTCCCCCCCCCCCCCCCCCGCCCCCCCCTCTCTCCCTCTCTCTCCCTCTCTCTCTCTCTCTCTCTCTCTCTCTCTCTCTCTGTGTCTCTCTCTGTCCGTGCGTCAGGCCGCAGAATGGGTGGCAGCGGGAAGGGAAAGTGTAAGTAAAGGGTGAAAGGGAAGGGAAAGAATGGAGGAAAAGGGGGAGACATCTGGCGGAGGAACGTGTGGGAGAGAGCGGGTACAGAACATTTAGATCAGCAAAGAAAACCAGAAAGGGAGCAAGAGGATGGGAGGAGAACCGGGGGCTCGACGTTTTAAGCCATGTTTGCGCACGCATGGCCTGTGTCACCCCAAGGAACATCCCGCGATTGCGGAGAAATCATGTGATACAGCAACAACGGACGAGGATGGAACGACCAAGCGTTAGAGACACGAACAAAGAGAAGAGGACCAGGAACAAAACAAATAGAAGGAGGAAGAGAACAAATAGAAGAAAACAAGTAGGACGAGGAAGAAAAAAAATAGGACGAGGAATCTACAAAACAATCATTTAATAAGTAAAAACAATTATAAACCCAAGAAAATAACAATGGTTTAAAGGAACAGTTGCAAAAAGTTGGAAAACAATACGGACTAAAATAAATGAGACAAAGTTCGCAAAAAGGTGACATGATATAAATTGAAAGCTTGACGAATAGGGTGCTTAAAGCAGAAGGTGTGGTGTGGGGGCGTGGTGTGGGGGTGTGGTGTGGGGGTGTGGCTGACTTACGGCCATTTGCTGATGTCCCCATGAAGCACGTGGTCAGTGAGTTTTGCACTTTTTGTAACGTTACTTATGCGCTCATTCAAAGTGACGTGCGTAGTGGTTGTTTTTGACATTTCGCTTTTTAATATTGGTTTCAATTTTGTTATAAGATGTTAATGTTTCAAGCGAATGAGTTGATTCTAGAACAGTGGGCAGCACCGTGTTGCTCTGCAGCACGCCACAGGGCGACACAATTTTGGTGCATTAGCCTACATGTGTATTATAGACATACGTATGCATTAGATCTTTATGTGTGTCCTATATTATGTATATGATTAATTAGTAGTTGTTGCCAAGATACATAATGTAACTATTGGCTCAGAAATCTCTGACGAACAGCAAATGGATTATTGCACAAAATTTGACACTTATTGATCTTGTAGCCCTGGTACAAAAGTAAACAAAAGAAACCCCCCAAAAGCCACCACTAAATAAAAAAACCTTTGACACAACTGCCTTTCAAGAGGTATATTGAAAGGAGGGGTCTGTAGTCTTGGGTTTGGTCGTCGATCCCGTCACAGAAGCCCATTTGAGCCCTCTGCCCGATGAGCAGCTCCAGCGCTCCCTACTGTGGGAGTCCAATGTTATTCCCGTGTTACGGGGACCCAGGTCTTTGATGGAGTCCAATGTTATCCCCGTGTTACGGGGACCCAGGTCTTTGATGGAGTCCAATGTTATCCCCGTGTTACGGGGACCCAGGTCTTTGATGGAGTCGTTCGCCCCTCACTCGTCAGCCCCAAAGTTTGCTCTCCAAATCCGATGTCAAGGTGAAAGGCAACACAGGTCCACTGATACCTTTGTAATCAGGAGAGATACCTGGGAGAGCTGCCTTTGTTGAGCGCTCCACACTAACTATCCGGGAAGCAGGCAGTCCCGGCAGGGAACAAGGGCGGTTTTTATTCCGCCTCCGGCCCATCTTTGGCGTCTTTATCATTGCTCCATCGCAGTTTATTGGCTTCCAGCAACCAACGGGTCAGTAACGACTCCTTTTTAACCCCTCCTTGCAATTTGAACCCGAGGACCCTTTACGTCATAAAGCATGCTCCACAGCTTTCTGGGTCATAGAGGAGGTAAGTGATCGAGGGGAGGTGGGCGGGGTTCCGGGGTGGGAGAGGGAGAGGGAGAAGGGGTGGAGGTGGCGGGAGGGGGCAGGGATGGCAGGGCCTGGGATGGCTGGCGGGTGATGAGAGGGATAACTGACCGATTAATGATGGAATAAACGAAGGGAGAACAAACGGGAGTGACCCGCCAGCCATATTAATTCGGTGTCTCCCCTGGGGGCGGATTAACGGGGACACGGGACATAACCCGACGGTTAATTCTACTCAGTCAGCTGCTTTGCGCTGATAGTGCGACCTCCCGAAATGGGTCACCTGGCTAGTGAAACTGGTCCGTCTATGGCGTGATGCATCATGGGAAATGCATACCTTGTGGACACATATTCTTTTGGTTTAGTGAGGACAATTTTTCGGTCTCGATTTAGGAGTTTGTGAATGTGACAGCTGATAAGATGCTATTTGGCTTCAAAAAGATCGACGTGTTAAATTTTCCATTCTTCACAATACTAAACATCAATTAACATGAGGTTATTTATGCGTTTATAATGCATGCTTTTAAAGGGTCCATGCTAATAGAGGAACTTGTTTTATGACAGGCAATAAAGAGTATTTCTTCGCACACGTTTTGAAAGTAAAGACAGTAGGCCTACCCTTTGCCTCAAGAAGTCAAGAGTTATAAGTGTTTGGCTCAATTGAACACATGCTAACAGAGGCTAATTTCTTGCGAAAAGATGAACGATTCATCAAGTGATTATTGTCACATTTATTTCCTGACATGCCAAGTGCCACATTTATTCATGACATGCCCAGTGCCACATTTAGTTATGACGCACTCATTATCACACTTAGTTACGACTCATTATTACATTTAGTTATGACGTACTCATTATCACATTTAGTTAGGACGTACTCACCCCCACATTTAGTTATGACGTACTCATTATTACATTTAGTTATGACGTACTCATTATCACGTTTAGTTATGACGTACTCATTCTCACACTTAATTATGACGTACTCATTATCACATTTAGTTACGACTCATTATCACATTTAGTTATGACGTACTCATTATCACATTTAGTTATCACGTACTCATTATGACATTTAGTTATGACGTACTCATTATCACATTAGTCATGACGTACTCATTATAACATTTAGTTATGACGTACTCATTATCACATTAGTTATGACGTACCCATTATCACATTTAGTTATGACGTACTCATTATCACATTTAGTTATGACGTACTCATTATCACATTTAGTTATGACGTACTCATTATCACATTTGGTTATGACGTATTCACTCTCACATTTAGTTATGACATACTCATTATTATATTTAGTTATGACGTACTCCTTATAACATTTAGCTATGACATACTTACTTTCATATGTAGTTATGACATACTCACTCTCACATTTAATTATGACGTACTCATTATCACATTTAGTTATGACGTACACATTATCACATTTAGTTATGACGTACTCATTATTACATTTAGTTATGACGTACTCATTATCACATTTAGTTATGACGTACTCATTATCACATTTAGTTATGACGTACTCACTCTCACATTTAGTTATGACGTACTCAGTAATATATTTAGTTATGACGTACTCATCACATTTAGTTATGACGTACACATTATCACATTTAGTTATGACGTACTCATTAGTATATTTAGTTATGACGTACTCATTATCACATTTAGTTATGACGTACACATTATCACATTTAGTTATGACGTACTCATTATTACATTTAGTTATGACGTACTCATTATGACATTTAGTTATGACGTACTCATCACATTTAGTTATGACGTACTCATTATCACATTTAGTTATGACGTACTCATTATCACATTTAGTTATGACGTACTCATTATCACATTTAGTTATGAGATACCAAGTGTCACATTTATATGACATACAAGGTTTCGTAGTTTCCGTCTCAATTCTACGACGTATTCAACTGACAGCGAGATGTAAAGAAAATTATTCAGGTTTCCCTTAGAGACGTCTAGAGAGGCATCAGGTTAAGAAGAGACCCGGCGCCTTTGCATATAATGATACCACACAAAGGACTCGGCCAGAAATCTCACACACACAGGACTCGGCCACAGACCTCACACACAGGACTCGGCCACAGACCTCACACACACAGGACTCGGCCACAGACCTCACACACACAGGACTCGGCCACAGACCTTACACACACAGGACTCGGTCACAGACCTCACACACAGGACTCGGCCACAGACCTCACACACACAGGACTCGGCCACAGACCTCACACACACAGGACTCGGCCACAGACCTCACACACACAGGACTCGGCCACATACCTCACACAGATAGGACTCGGCCACAGACCTCACACACAGGACTCGGCCACAGACCTCACAAACACAGGACTCGGCCACAGACCTCACACACACAGGACTCGGCCACAGACCTCACACACAGGACTCGGCTACAGACCTCACACAAAGGACTCGGCCAGAGACCTCACACACACAGGACTCGGCCACAGACCTCACACACACAGGACTCGGCCACAGACCTCACACACATAGGACTCGGGCACAGACCTCACACACAGGACTCGGCCACAGACCTCACACACACGACTCGGCCACAGACCTCACACACACAGGACTCGGCCACAGACCTTACACACATAGGACTCGGCCACAGACCTCACACAGAGGACTCGGCCACAGACCTCACACACACATGACTCGGCCACAGACCTCACACACAGGACTCGGCCACAGACCTCACACAAAGGACTCGGCCCGAGACCTCACACACACAGGACTCGGCCACAGACCTCACACACACAGGACTCGGCCACAGACCTCACACACAGGACTCGGCCAGAGACCTTACACACACATGACTCGGCCACAGACCTCACACACAGGACTCGGCCACAGACCTCACACACACAGGACTCGGCCACACCCTCACACACACAGGACTCGGCCACAGACCTCACATACATATGACTCGGCCACAGACCTCAGACACAGGACTCCGCCACACCCTCACACACACGACTCGGCCCCAGACCTCACACACACAAGACTCGGCCACAGACCTCACACACATGACTCGGCCACACACCTCACACACACATGACTCGGCCACAGACCTCACAAACACAGGACTCGGCCACAGACCTCACACACAGGACTCGGCCACAGACCTCACACACACAGGACTCGGCCACAGACCTCACACACATGACTCGGCCACAGACCTCACACACACAGGACTCGGCCACAGACCTCACACACACAGGATTCGGCCACAGACCTCACACACATGACTCGGCCACAGACCTCACACACACAGGACTCGGCCACAGACCTCACACACACAGGACTCGGCCACAGACCTCACACACATGACTCGGCCACAGACCTCACACACACAGAACTCGGCCACAGACCTCACACACCCAGGACTCTGCCACAGACCTCACACACACAGGACTCTGCCACAGACCTCACACACACAGGACTCGGCCACAGACCTCACACACACAGGACTCGGCCACAGTCCTCACACACACAGTACTCGGCCACAGACCTCACACACACAGGACTCGGCCACAGACCTTACACACACAGGACTCGGCCACAGACCTCACACACACAGGACTCGGCCACAGATCTCACACACACAGGACTCGGCCACAGACCTCACACACATGACTCGGCCACAGACCTCACACACAGGACTCGGCCACAGACCTCACACACACATGACTCGGCCACAGACCTCACACATACAGGATTAGGCCAGAGACCTCACACACACAGGACTCGGCCACAGACCTCACACACACAGGACTCGGCCACAGACCTCACACACACATGACTCGGCCACAGACCTCACACAGGACTCGGCCACCGACCTCACACACAGGACTCGGCCACAGATCTCACACACACAGGACTCGGCCACAGACCTCACACAGGACTCGGCCAGAGATCTCACACACACAGGACTCGGCCACAGACCTCACACACATGACTCGGCCACATACCTCACACACATGACTCGGCCACAGACCTCACACACACATGACTCGGCCACAGACCTCACACACACATGACTCGGCCACATATCTCAAACACACAGCACTAGGCAACATATCTGACACACACAATACTCGGCCACAGAACTCACACACAGAAGACTCGGCCACAGACCTCACAAACACAGGACTCGGCCACAGACCTCACACACACAGGACTCGGCCACAGACCTCACACACACAGGACTCGGCCACAGACCTCACACACACAGGACTCGGCCACAGTCCTCACACACACAGTACTCGGCCACAGACCTCACACACACAGGACTCGGCCACAGACCTTACACACACAGGACTCGGCCACAGACCTCACACACACAGGACTCGGCCACAGACCTCACACACATGACTCGGCCACAGACCTCACACACATGACTCGGCCACAGACCTCACACCCACAGGACTCGGCCACAGACCTCACACACACATGACTCGGCCACCGACCTCACACACACAGGACTCGGCCACAGACCTCACACACATGACTCGGCCACAGACCTCACACACACAGGACTCGGCCACAGACCTCACACACAGGACTCGGCCACAGACCTCACACACACAGGACTCGGCCACAGACCTCACACACATGACTCGGCCACAGACCTCACACACACAGGACTCGGATACAGACCTCACACACACAGGACTCGGCCACAGACCTCACACACATGACTCGGCCACAGACCTCACACACACATGACACGGCCACAGACCTCACAAACACAGGACTCGGCCACAGACCTCACACACACAGGACTCGGCCACAGACCTCACACACACAGGACTCGGCCACAGACCTCACACACACAGGACTCGGCCACAGACCTCACACGCATGACTCGGCCACAGACCTGACACACACAGGACTCGGCCACAGACCTCACACACACAGGACTCGGCCACAGACCTCACAAACACAGGACTCGGCCACAGACCTCACACACACAGGACTCGGCCACAGACCTCACACACACACGACTCGGCCACAGACCTCACACACACATGACTCGGTCACAGACCTCACACACATGACTCGGCCACAGACCTCGCACACACAGGACTCGGCCACAGACCTCGCACACCCAGGACTCGGCCACAGACCTCACACACATGACTCGGCCACAGACCTCACACCCACAGGACTCGGCCACAGACCTCACACACACATGACTCGGCCACCGACCTCACACACACAGGACTCGGCCACCGACCTCACACAGGACTCGGCCAGAGACCTTACACGCACAGGACTCGGCCACAGACCTCACACGCACAGGACTCGGCCACAGACCTCACACACACATGACTCGGCCACAGACCTCACACACACATGACTTGGCCACAGACCTCACACACACAGGACTCGGCCACAGACCCCACACACACATGACTCGGCCCCAGACCTCACACACACAGAACTCGGCCACAGACCTCACACACAGGACTCGGCCACAGACCTCACACAAACATGACTCGGCCACAGACCTCACACACACATGACTCGGCCACAGACCTCACACACACCGGACTGGGCCACAGACCTCACACACACTGGACTCGGCCACAGACCTCACACACACAGGACTCGGCCACAGACCTCACACATACAGAACTCGGCCACAGACCTCACACACCCAGGACTCTGCCACAGACCTCACACACACAGGACTCTGCCACAGACCTCACACACAAGACTCGGTCACATACCTCACACACATGACTCGGCCACAGACCTCACACGCATGACTCGGCCACAGACCTCACACACATGACTCGGCCACAGACCTCACACAGGACTCGGCCAGAGATCTCACACACACAGGACTCGGCCACAGACCTCACACACATGACTCGGCCACATACCTCACACACATGACTCGGCCACAGACCTCACACACACATGACTCGGCCACAGACCTCACACACACATGACTCGGCCACATATCTCAAACACACAGCACTAGGCAACATATCTGACACACACAATACTCGGCCACAGAACTCACACACACAAGACTCGGCCACAGACCTCACAAACACAGGACTCGGCCACAGACCTCACACACACAGGACTCGGCCACAGACCTCACACACACACGACTCGACCACAGACCTCACACACACATGACTCGGTCACAGACCTCACACACATGACTCGGCCACAGACCTCGCACACACAGGACTCGGCCACAGACCTCGCACACCCAGGACTCGGCCACAGACCTCACACACATGACTCGGCCACAGACCTCACACCCACAGGACTCTGCCACAGACCTCACACACACATGACTCGGCCACCGACCTCACACACACAGGACTCGGCCACCGACCTCACACAGGACTCGGCCAGAGACCTTACACGCACAGGACTCGGCCACAGACCTCACACGCACAGGACTCGGCCACAGACCTCACACACACATGACTCGGCCACAGACCTCACACACACATGACTTGACCACAGACCTCACACACACAGGACTCGGCCACAGACCCCACACACACATGACTCGGCCCCAGACCTCACACACACAGAACTCGGCCACAGACCTCACACACAGGACTTGGCCACAGACCTCACACAAACATGACTCGGCCACAGACCTCACACACACATGACTCGGCCACAGACCTCGCACACACCGGACTGGGCCACAGACCTCACACACACTGGACTCGGCCACAGACCTCACACACACAGGACTCGGCCACAGACCTCACACATACAGAACTCGGCCACAGACCTCACACACCCAGGACTCTGCCACAGACCTCACACACACAGGACTCTGCCACAGACCTCACACACAAGACTCGGTACCATACCTCACACACATGACTCGGCCACAGACCTCACACGCATGACTCGGCCACAGACCTCACACACATGACTCGGCCACAGACCTCACACACACCGGACTGGGACACAGACCTCACACACACAGGACTCGGCCACAGACCTCACACACACAGGACTCGGCCACAGACCTCACACATACAGAACTCGGCCACAGACCTCACACACCCAGGACTCTGCCACAGACCTCACACACACAGGACTCTGCCACAGACCTCACACACAAGACTCGGTCACATACCTCACACACATGACTCGGCCACAGACCTCACACGCATGACTCGGCCACAGACCTCACACACATGACTCGGCCACAGACCTCACACACACAGGACTCGGCCACAGACCTCACACACAGGACTCGGCCACAGACCTCACACACAGGACTCGGCCCCAGGCCTCACACACACAGGACTCGGCCACAGACCTCACACACACAGGACTCGGCCACAGACCTCACACAAACAGTACTCGGCTACAGACATCACACACACGTGACTCGGCCACAGACCTCACACACACAGGACTCGGCCACAGACCTCACACACACAGGACTCGGCCACAGTCCTCACACACACAGTACTCGGCCACAGACCTCACACACACAGGACTCGGCCACAGACCTTACACACACAGGACTCGGCCACAGACCTCACACACACAGGACTCGGCCACAGACCTCACACACACAGGACTCGGCCACAGACCTCACACACATGACTCGGCCACAGACCTCACACACACAGGACTCGGCCACAGACCTCACACACACATGACTCGGCCACAGACCTCACACATACAGGATTAGGCCAGAGACCTCACACACACAGGACTCGGCCACAGACCTCACACACACAGGACTCGGCCACAGACCTCACACACACATGACTCGGCCACAGACCTCACACAGGACTCGGCCACCGACCTCACACACAGGACTCGGCCACAGATCTCACACACACAGGACTCGGCCACAGACCTCACACAGGACTCGGCCAGAGATCTCACACACACAGGACTCGGCCACAGACCTCACACACACAGGACTCGGCCACAGACCTCACACACACATGACCCGGCCACAGACCTCACACACACAGAACTCGGCCACATACCTCACACACATGACTCGGCAACAGACCTCACACACACAGGACTCGGCCACAGACCTCACACACACAGGACTCGGCCACAGTCCCCACACACAGGACTCCGCCACAGACCTCACACAAACATGACTCGGCCACAGACCTCACACACACAGGACTCGGCCACAGACCTCACATACACAGGATTCGGCCACAGACCTCACACACACATGACTCTGCCCGAGACCTCACACACACAGGACTCAGCCACAGACCTCACACACAGGACTCGGCCACAGACCTCACACACACAGGACTCGGCCACAGACCTCACACACACGGGACTCGGCCACAGACCTCACACACGCAGGAATCGGCCACAGACCTCACACACATAGGACTCGGCCACAGACCTCACACACAGGACTCGGCCACAGACCTCGCACAAAGGACTCGGCCACAGACCTCACACACACAGGACTCGGCCACAGACCTCACACACACAGGACTCGGCCACAGACCTCACACACAGGACTCGGCCACAGACCTCACACAAAGGACTCGGCCAGAGACCTCACACACACAGGACTCGGCCACAGACCTCACACACACAGGACTCGGCCACAGACCTCACACACAGAAGGACTCGGCCACAGACCTCACACACAGGACTCGGCCACAGACCTCACACACACGACTCGGCCACAGACCTCACACACACAGGACTCGGCCACAGACCTTACACACATAGGACTCGGCCACAGACCTTACACACAGGACTCGGCCACAGTCCTCACACACACATGACTCGGCCACAGACCTCACACACAGGACTCGGCCACAGACCTCACACAAAGGACTCGGCCAGAGACCTCACACACACAGGACTCGGCCACAGACCTCACACACAGGACTCGGCCACAGACCTCACACACACAGGACTCGGCCACAGACCTCACACACAGGACTCGGCCAGACCCCTTACACACACATGACTCGGCCACAGACCTCACACACAGGACTCGGCCACAGACCTCACACACACAGGACGCGGCCACACCCTCACACACACAGGACTCGGCCACAGACCTCACACACATATGACTCGGCCACAGACCTCACACACAGGACTCGGCCACAGACCTCACACACACGACTCGGCCCCAGACCTCACACACACAGGACTCGGCCACAGACCTCACACACATGACTCGGCCACAACCTCACACACAAATGACTCGGCCACAGACCTCACAAACACAGGACTCGGCCACAGACCTCACACACAGGACTCGGCCACAGACCTCACACACACAGGACTCGGCCACAGACCTCACACACATGACACGGCTACAGACCTCACACACACAGGACTCGGCCACAGACCTCACACACACAGGATTCGGCCACAGACCTCACACACATGACTCGGCCACAGACCTCACACACACAGGACTCGGCCACAGACCTCACACACACAGGACTCGGCCACAGACCTCACACACAAGACTCGGCCACGGACCTCACACACATGACTCGGCCACAGACCTCACACAGGACTCGGCCACAGACCTCACACACACATGACTTGGCCACAGACCTCACACACACATGACTCGGCCACAGACCTCACACACACAGGACTCGGCCACAGACCTCACACACACAGGACTCGGCCACAGACCTCACACACATGACTCGGCCACAGACCTCACACACACAGGACTCGGCCACAGACCTCACACACACAGGACTCGGCCACAGACCTCACACATACAGAACTCGGCCACAGACCTCACACACCCAGGACTCTGCCACAGACCTCACACACACAGGACTCTGCCACAGACCTCACACACAAGACTCGGTCACATACCTCACACACATGACTCGGTCACAGACCTCACACGCATGACTCGGCCACAGACCTCACACACATGACTCCGCCACAGACCTCACACACACAGGACTCGGCCACAGACCTCACACACAGGACTCGGCCACAGACCTCACACACACAGGGCTCGGCCACAGACCTTACACACACAGGACTCGGCCGCAGACCTCACACACACAGGACTCGGCCACAGACCTCACACACACAGGACTCGGCCACAGACCTCACACACAGGACTCGGCCACAGACCTCACACACACAGGACTCGGCCACAGACCTCACACACGCAGGATTCGGCCAAAGACCTCACACACACAGGACACGGCCACAGACCTCACGCACAAGACTCGGCCACAAACCTCACACATAGGACTCGGCCACAGGCCTCACACACACAGGACTCGGCCACAGACCTCACACACACATGGCTCGGCCACAGACCTCACACACACAGGACTCGGCCACAGACCTCACACACACAGGACTCGGCCACAGACCTCACACACACAGGACTCGGCCACAGACCTCACACACATGACTCGGCCACAGACCTCACACACACAGGACTCGGCCACAGACCTCACACACACAGGACTCGGCCAGAGACCTCACACACACAGGACTCGGCCGCAGACCTCACACACACAGGACTCGGCCACAGACCTCACACACATGACTCGGCCACATACCTCCCACACATGACTCGGCCACAGACCTCACACACACATGACTTGGCCACAGACCTCACGCACACATGACTCGGCCACATATCTCAAACACACAGCACTAGGCAACATATCTCACACACACAGTACTCGGCCACAGAACTCACACACACAAGACTCGGCCACAGACCTCACACACACGACTCGGCCACAGACCTCATACACACATGACTCGGTCACAGACCTCACACACATGACTCGGCCACAGACCTCGCACACACAGGACTCGGCCACAGACCTCGCACACCCAGGACTCGGCCACAGACCTCACACACATGACTCGGCCACAGACCTCACACACACAGGACTCAGCCACAGACCTCACACACACATGACTCGGCCACCGACCTCACACACACAGGACTCGGCCACAGACCTCACACAGGACTCGGCCAGAGACCTTACACGCACAGGACTCGGCCACAGACCTCACACGCACAGGACTCGGCCACAGACCTCACACACACATGACTCGGCCACAGACCTCACACACACATGACTCCTCCAAAGACCTCACACACACAGGACTCGGCCACAGACCCCACACACACATGACTCGGCCCCAGACCTCACACACACAGAACTCGGCCACAGACCTCACACACACATGAGTCGGCCAAAGACCTCACACACACCGGACTGGGCCACAGACCTCACACACACATGACTCGGCCACAGACCTCACACACACAGGACTCGGCCACAGACCTCACACATACAGAACTCGGCCACAGACCTCACACACCCAGGACTCTGCCACAGACCTCACACACACAGGACTCTGCCACAGACCTCACACACAAGACTCGGTCACATACCTCACACACATGACTCGGTCACAGACCTCACACGCATGACTCGGCCACAGACCTCACACACATGACTCCGCCACAGACCTCACACACACAGGACTCGGCCACAGACCTCACACACAGGACTCGGTCACAGACCTCACACACAGGACTCGGCCGCAGGCCTCACACACACAAGACTCGGCCACAGACCTCACACACACAGGACTCGGCCACAGACCTCACGCAAACAGTTCTCGGCTACAGACATCACACACACGTGACTCGGCCACAGACCTCACACACACAGGACTCGGCCGCAGATCTCACACACACAGGACTCGGCCACAGACCTCACAACACAGTACTCGGCCACAGACCTCACACACACAGGGCTCGGCCACAGACCTTACACACACAGGACTCGACCGCAGACCTCACACACACAAGACTCGGCCAAAGACCTCACACACACAGGACTCGGCCACAGACCTCACACACAGGACTCGGCCACAGACCTCACACACACAGGACTCGGCCACAGACCTCACACACGCAGGATTCGGCCAAAGACCTCACACACACAGGACACGGCCACAGACCTCACGCACAAGACTCGGCCACAAACCTCACACACAGGACTCGGCCACAGGCCTCACACACACAGGACTCGGCCACAGACCTCACACACACAGGACTTGGCCACAGACCTCACACACACAGGACTTGGCCACAGACCTCACACACATGACTCGGCAACAGACCTCACACACACAGGACTCGGCCACAGACCTCACACACACAGGACTCGGCCACAGTCCTCACACACAGGACTCGGCCACAGACCTCACACATACATGACTCGGCCACAGACCTCACACACACAGGACTCGGCCACAGACCTCACACACACAGGATTCGGCCACAGACCTCACACACACATGACTCTGCCCCAGACCTCACACACACAGGACTCGGCCACAGACCTCACACACAGGACTCGGCCACAGACCTCACACACACAGGACTCGGCCACAGACCTCACACACACGGGACTCGGCCACAGACCTCACACACACAGGACTCGGCCACAGACCTCACACACACAGGATTCGGCCACAGAACTCACACACACAGGACTCGGCCACAGACCTCACACACACACTATTCGGCCACAGACCTCACACACACAGGACTCGGCCACAGACCTCACACACACAGGACTCGGCCACAGACCTCACACACACATGACTCGGCCACAGACCTCACACAGGACTCGGCCACAGACCTCACACACACAGGATTCGGCCACAGACCTCACACACACCGGACTCGGCCACAGACCTCACACACACAGGACTCGGCCACAGACCTCACACACACATGACTCGGCCACAGACCTCACACAGGACTCGGCCGCAGACCTCACACACCCAGGACTCGGCCACAGACCTCACACACACAGGATTTGGCCACAGACCTCACACACACAGGACTCGCCCACAGACATCACACACACAGGACTCGGCCACAGACCTCACACACGCAGGATTCGGCCACAGACCTCACACACACAGGACACGGCCACAGACCTCACGCACAAGACTCGGCCACAAACCTCACACACAGGACTCGGCCACAGGCCTCACACACACAGGACTCGGCCACAGACCTCACACACACAGGACTTGGCCGCAGACCTCACAAAAACAGTACTCGGCTACAGACATCACACACACATGACTCGACCACAGACCTCACACACACAGGACTCGGCCACAGACCTTACACACACAGGACTTGGCCACAGACCTCACAGAAACAGTACTCGGCTACAGACATCACACAAACATGACTCGGCCACAGACCTCACACACACAGGACTCGGCCACAGACCTCACGCACACAGGACTCGGCCACAGACCTCACACACACAGGATTCGGCCACAGACCTCACACACACAGGACTCGGCCACAGACCTCACACACACATGACTCGGCCACAGACCTCACACACACAGGACTCGGCCACAGACCTCACACACACAGGACTCGGCCACATACCTCACACACAGGACTCGGCCACAGACCTCACACACACAGGACTCGGCCACAGACCTCACACACACAGGACTCGGCCACAGACCTCACACACACAGGACTTGGCCACAGACCTCACACAAACAGTACTCGGCCACAGACCTCACACACACAGGACGCGGCCACAGACCTCACACACACATGACTCGGCCACAGACCTGACACAGGACTCGGCCACATACCTCACACACACAGGATTCGGCCACAGACCTCACACACACAGGACTCGGCCACAGACCTCACACACACATGACTCGGCCACAGACCTCACACAGGACTCGGCCGCAGACCTCACACACACAGGACTCGGCCACAGATCTCACACACACAGGATTCGGCCACAGACCTCACACACACAGGACTCGGCCACAGACCTCACACACACAGGACTCGGCCACAGACCTCACACAAACATGACTCGGCTACAGACATCACACACACATGACTCGGCCACAGACCTCACACACACAGGACCCCGCCACAGACCTCAAACACACAGGATTCGGCAACAGACCTCACACACACAGGACTCGGCCACAGACCTCACACACACAGGACTCGGTCACAAACCTCACACACACAGGACTCGGCCACAGACCTCACACACACAGGACTCGGCCACAGACCTCACACACACAGGGCTCGGCCACAGACCTCACGCACACAGGACTCGGCCACAGACCTCACACACACAGGACTCGGCCACAGACCTCACACACATGACTCGGCCACAGACCTCACACACATGACTCAGCCACAGACCTCACACACACAGGACTCGGCCACAGACCTCACACACATGACTCGGCCACAGACCTCACACACACATGACTCGGCCACAGACCTCACACACACATGACTCGGCCACAGACCTCACACACACAGGATTCGGCCACAGACCTCACGCACACAGGACTCGGCCACAGACCTCACACACACAGGACTCGGCCACAGACCTCACATACATGACTCGGCCACAGACCTCACACACATGACTCAGCCACAGACCTCACACACACAGGACTCGGCCACAGACCTCACACACATGACTCGGCCACAGACCTCACACACACATGACTCGGCCACAGACCTCACACACACATGACTCGGCCACAGACCTCACACACACAGGACTCGGCCACAGACCTCCCACACATGACTCGGCCACAGACCTCACACACACAGGACTCGACCACAGACCTCACACACACAGGACTCGGCCACAGATCTAACACACACAGGATTCGGCCACAGACCTCACACACACAGGACTCGGCCACAGGCCTCACACACATGACTCGGCCACAGACCTCACACAGCACTCGGCCACAGACCTCACACACACAGGACTCGGCCACAGACCACACACACGCAGGATTCGGCCACAGACCTCACACACACAGGACACGGCCACAGACCTCACGCACAAGACTCGGCCACAAACCTCACACACAGGATTCGGCCACAGGCCTCACACACACAGGCCTTGGCCACAGACCTCACAAAAACAGTACTCGGCTACAGACATCACACACACATGACTCGGCCACAGACCTCACACACACAGGACTCGGCCACCGACCTAACACACACAGGACTTGGCCACAGACCTCACACAAACAGTACTCGGCTACAGACATCACACACACATGACTCGGCCACAGACCTCACACACACAGGACTCGGCCACAGACCTCACGCACACAGGACTCGGCCACAGACCTCACACACACAGGATTCGGCCACAGACCTCACACACACAGGACTCGGCCACAGACCTCACACACACATGACTCGGCCACAGACCTCACACACACAGGACTCGGCCACAGACCTCACACACACAGGACTCGGCCACAGACCTCACACACAGGACTCGGCCACAGACCTCACACACACAGGACTCGGCCACAGACCTCACACACACAGGACTCGGCCACAGACCTCACACACACAGGACTCGGCCACAGACCTCACACACACAGGACTCGGCCACAGACCTCACACAAACATGACTCGGCCACAGACCTAACACACACAGGACTCGGCCACAGACCTCACACACACATGACTCGACCACATACCTCACACAGGACTCGGCCACAGACCTCACACACACAGGATTCGGCCACAGACCTCACACACACCGGACTCGGCCACAGACCTCACACACACAGGACTCGGCCACAGACCTCACACACGCATGACTTGGCCACAGACCTCACACACACAGGACTCGGCCACAGACTTCACACACACAGGACTCGGCCACAGACTTCACACACACAGGACTCGGCCACAGACCTCACACACACATGACTCGGCCACAGACCTCACACACACAGGACTCGGCCACAGACCTCACACACGCAGGATTCGGCCACAGACCTCACACACACAGGACACGGCCACAGACCTCACGCACAAGACTCGGCCACAAACCTCACACACAGGACTCGGCCACAGGCCTCACACACACAGGACTCGGCCACAGACCTCACACACACAGGACTTGGCCACAGACCTCACAAAAACAGTACTCGGCTACAGACATCACACACACATGACTCGGCCACAGACCTCACACACACAGGACTCGGCCACAGACCTCACACACACAGGACTTGGCCACAGACCTCACACAAACAGTACTCGGCTACAGACATCACACACACATGACTCGGCCACAGACCTCACACACACAGGACTCGGCCACAGACCTCACGCACACAGGACTCGGCCACAGACCTCACACACACAGGATTCGGCCACAGACCTCACACACACAGGACTCGGCCACAGACCTCACACACACATGACTCGGCCACAGACCTCACACACACAGGACTCGGCCACAGACCTCACACACACAGGACTCGGCCACATACCTCACACACAGGACTCGGCCACAGACCTCACACACACAGGACTCGGCCACAGACCTCACACACACAGGACTCGGCCACAGACCTCACACACACAGGACTTGGCCACAGACCTCACACAAACAGTACTCGGCCACAGACCTCACACACACAGGACGCGGCCACAGACCTCACACACACATGACTCGGCCACAGACCTGACACAGGACTCGGCCACAGACCTCACACACACAGGATTCGGCCACAGACCTCACACACACAGGACTCGGCCACAGACCTCACACACACATGACTCGGCCACAGACCTCACACAGGACTCGGCCGCAGACCTCACACACACAGGACTCGGCCACAGACCTCACACACACAGGATTCGGCCACAGACCTCACACACACATGACTCGGCCACAGACCTCACACACACAGGACTCGGCCACAGACCTCACACAAACATGACTCGGCTACAGACATCACACACACATGACTCGGCCACAGACCTCACACACACAGGACTCCGCCACAGACCTCAAACACACAGGATTCGGCAACAGACGTCACACACACAGGACTCGGCCAAAGACCTCCCACACACAGGACTCGGTCACAGACCTCACACACACAGGACTCGGCCACAGACCTCACACACACAGGACTCGGCCACAGACCTCACACACACAGGGCTCGGCCACAGACCTCACGCACACAGGACTCGGCCACAGACCTCACACACACAGGACTCGGCCACAGACCTCACACACATGACTCGGCCACAGACCTCACACACATGACTCAGCCACAGACCTCACACACACAGGACTCGGCCACAGACCTCACACACATGACTCGGCCACAGACCTCACACACATATGACTCGGCCACAGACCTCACACACACATGACTCGGCCATAGACCTCACACACACAGGATTCGGCCACAGACCTCACGCACACAGGACTCGGCCACAGACCTCACACACACAGGACTCGGCCACAGACCTCACATACATGACTCGGCCACAGACCTCACACACACAGGACTCGGCCACAGACCTCACACACACAGGACTCGGCCACAGACCTCACACACACAGGACTCGGCCACAGACCTCACACAGCACTCGGCCACAGACCTCACACACACATGACTCGGCCACAGACCTCACACACGCAGGATTCGGCCACAGACCTCACACACACAGGACACGGCCACAGACCTCACGCACAAGACTCGGCCACAAACCTCACACACAGGACTCGGCCACAGGCCTCACACATACAGGACTCGGCCACAGACCTCACACACACAGGACTTGGCCACAGACCTCACAAAAACAGTACTCGGCTACAGACATCACACACACATGACTCGGCCACAGACCTCACACACACAGGACTCGGCCACAGACCTCACACACACAGGACTTGGCCACAGACCTCACACAAACAGTACTCGGGTACAGACATCACACACACATGACTCGGCCACAGACCTCACACACACAGGACTCGGCCACAGACCTCACGCACACAGGACTCAGCCACAGACCTCACACACACAGGATTCGGCCACAGACCTCACACACACAGGACTCGGCCACAGACCTCACACACACATGACTCGGCCACAGACCTCACACACACAGGACTCGGCCACAGACCTCACACACACAGGACTCGGCCACATACCTCACACACAGGACTCGGCCACAGACCACACACACACAGGACTCGGCCACAGACCTCACACACACAGGACTCGGCCACAGACCTCACACACACAGGACTCGGCCACAGACCTCACACACACAGGACGCGGCCACAGACCTCACACACACATGACTCGGCCACAGACCTCACACACATGACTCGGCCACAGACCTCACACACACAGGACTCGGCCACAGACCTCACACACACATGACTCGGCCACAGACCTCACACATACAGGATTAGGCCAGAGACCTCACACACACAGGACTCGGCCACAGACCTCACACACACAGGACTCGGCCACAGACCTCACACACACATGACTCGGCCACAGACCTCACACAGGACTCGGCCACCGACCTCACACACAGGACTCGGCCACAGATCTCACACACACAGGACTCGGCCACAGACCTCACACAGGACTCGGCCAGAGATCTCACACACACAGGACTCGGCCACAGACCTCACACACATGACTCGGCCACATACCTCACACACATGACTCGGCCACATACCTCACACACACATGACTCGGCCACAGACCTCACACACACATGACTCGGCCACATATCTCAAACACACAGCACTAGGCAACATATCTGACACCCACAATACTCGGCCACAGAACTCACACACACAAGACTCGGCCACAGACCTCACAAACACAGGACTCGGCCACAGACCTCACACACACAGGACTCGGCCACAGACCTCACACACACACGACTCGGCCACAGACCTCACACACACATGACTCGGTCACAGACCTCACACACATGACTCGGCCACAGACCTCGCACACACAGGACTCGGCCACAGACCTCGCACACCCAGGACTCGGCCACAGACCTCACACACATGACTCGGCCACAGACCTCACACCCACAGGACTCGGCCACAGACCTCACACACACATGACTCGGCCACCGACCTCACACACACAGGACTCGGCCACCGACCTCACACAGGACTCGGCCAGAGACCTTACACGCACAGGACTCGGCCACAGACCTCACACGCACAGGACTCGGCCACAGACCTCACACACACATGACTCGGCCACAGACCTCACACACACATGACTTGGCCACAGACCTCACACACACAGGACTCGGCCACAGACCCCACACACACATGACTCGGCCCCAGACCTCACACACACAGAACTCGGCCACAGACCTCACACACAGGACTCGGCCACAGACCTCACACAAACATGACTCGGCCACAGACCTCACACACACATGACTCGGCCACAGACCTCACACACACCGGACTGGGCCACAGACCTCACACACACTGGACTCGGCCACAGACCTCACACACACAGGACTCGGCCACAGACCTCACACATACAGAACTCGGCCACAGACCTCACACACCCAGGGCTCTGCCACAGACCTCACACACACAGGACTCTGCCACAGACCTCACACACAAGACTCGGTCACATACCTCACACACATGACTCGGCCACAGACCTCACACGCATGACTCGGCCACAGACCTCACACACATGACTCGGCCACAGACCTCACACACACCGGACTGGGACACAGACCTCACACACACAGGACTCGGCCACAGACCTCACACACACAGGACTCGGCCACAGACCTCACACATACAGAACTCGGCCACAGACCTCACACACCCAGGACTCTGCCACAGACCTCACACACACAGGACTCTGCCACAGACCTCACACACAAGACTCGGTCACATACCTCACACACATGACTCGGCCACAGACCTCACACGCATGACTCGGCCACAGACCTCACACACATGACTCGGCCACAGACCTCACACACACAGGACTCGGCCACAGACCTCACACACAGGACTCGGCCACAGACCTCACACACAGGACTCGGCCCCAGGCCTCACACACACAGGACTCGGCCACAGACCTCACACACACAGGACTCGGCCACAGACCTCACACAAACAGTACTCGGCTACAGACATCACACACACGTGACTCGGCCACAGACCTCACACACACAGGACTCGGCCACAGACCTCACACACACAGGACTCGGCCACAGTCCTCACACACACAGTACTCGGCCACAGACCTCACACACACAGGACTCGGCCACAGACCTTACACACACAGGACTCGGCCACAGACCTCACACACACAGGACTCGGCCACAGACCTCACACACACAGGACTCGGCCACAGACCTCACACACATGACTCGGCCACAGACCTCACACACACAGGACTCGGCCACAGACCTCACACACACATGACTCGGCCACAGACCTCACACATACAGGATTAGGCCAGAGACCTCACACACACAGGACTCGGCCACAGACCTCACACACACAGGACTCGGCCACAGACCTCACACACACATGACTCGGCCACAGACCTCACACAGGACTCGGCCACCGACCTCACACACAGGACTCGGCCACAGATCTCACACACACAGGACTCGGCCACAGACCTCACACAGGACTCGGCCAGAGATCTCACACACACAGGACTCGGCCACAGACCTCACACACACAGGACTCGGCCACAGACCTCACACACACATGACCCGGCCACAGACCTCACACACACAGAACTCGGCCACATACCTCACACACATGACTCGGCAACAGACCTCACACACACAGGACTCGGCCACAGACCTCACACACACAGGACTCGGCCACAGTCCCCACACACAGGACTCCGCCACAGACCTCACACAAACATGACTCGGCCACAGACCTCACACACACAGGACTCGGCCACAGACCTCACATACACAGGATTCGGCCACAGACCTCACACACACATGATTCTGCCCGAGACCTCACACACACAGGACTCAGCCACAGACCTCACACACAGGACTCGGCCACAGACCTCACACACACAGGACTCGGCCACAGACCTCACACACACGGGACTCGGCCACAGACCTCACACACGCAGGAATCGGCCACAGACCTCACACACATAGGACTCGGCCACAGACCTCACACACAGGACTCGGCCACAGACCTCGCACAAAGGACTCGGCCACAGACCTCACACACACAGGACTCGGCCACAGACCTCACACACACAGGACTCGGCCACAGACCTCACACACAGGACTCGGCCACAGACCTCACACAAAGGACTCGGCCAGAGACCTCACACACACAGGACTCGGCCACAGACCTCACACACACAGGACTCGGCCACAGACCTCACACACAGAAGGACTCGGCCACAGACCTCACAAACACAGGACTCGGCCACAGACCTCACACACACAGGACTCGGCCACAGACCTCACACACACACGACTCGGCCACAGACCTCACACACACATGACTCGGTCACAGACCTCACACACATGACTCGGCCACAGACCTCGCACACACAGGACTCGGCCACAGACCTCGCACACCCAGGACTCGGCCACAGACCTCACACACATGACTCGGCCACAGACCTCACACCCACAGGACTCGGCCACAGACCTCACACACACATGACTCGGCCACCGACCTCACACACACAGGACTCGGCCACCGACCTCACACAGGACTCGGCCAGAGACCTTACACGCACAGGACTCGGCCACAGACCTCACACGCACAGGACTCGGCCACAGACCTCACACACACATGACTCGGCCACAGACCTCACACACACATGACTTGGCCACAGACCTCACACACACAGGACTCGGCCACAGACCCCACACACACATGACTCGGCCCCAGACCTCACACACACAGAACTCGGCCACAGACCTCACACACAGGACTCGGCCACAGACCTCACACAAACATGACTCGGCCACAGACCTCACACACACATGACTCGGCCACAGACCTCACACACACCGGACTGGGCCACAGACCTCACACACACTGGACTCGGCCACAGACCTCACACACACAGGACTCGGCCACAGACCTCACACATACAGAACTCGGCCACAGACCTCACACACCCAGGGCTCTGCCACAGACCTCACACACACAGGACTCTGCCACAGACCTCACACACAAGACTCGGTCACATACCTCACACACATGACTCGGCCACAGACCTCACACGCATGACTCGGCCACAGACCTCACACACATGACTCGGCCACAGACCTCACACACACCGGACTGGGACACAGACCTCACACACACAGGACTCGGCCACAGACCTCACACACACAGGACTCGGCCACAGACCTCACACATACAGAACTCGGCCACAGACCTCACACACCCAGGACTCTGCCACAGACCTCACACACACAGGACTCTGCCACAGACCTCACACACAAGACTCGGTCACATACCTCACACACATGACTCGGCCACAGACCTCACACGCATGACTCGGCCACAGACCTCACACACATGACTCGGCCACAGACCTCACACACACAGGACTCGGCCACAAACCTCACACACAGGACTCGGCCACAGACCTCACACACAGGACTCGGCCCCAGGCCTCACACACACAGGACTCGGCCACAGACCTCACACACACAGGACTCGGCCACAGACCTCACACAAACAGTACTCGGCTACAGACATCACACACACGTGACTCGGCCACAGACCTCACACACACAGGACTCGGCCACAGACCTCACACACACAGGACTCGGCCACAGTCCTCACACACACAGTACTCGGCCACAGACCTCACACACACAGGACTCGGCCACAGACCTTACACACACAGGACTCGGCCACAGACCTCACACACACAGGACTCGGCCACAGACCTCACACACACAGGACTCGGCCACAGACCTCACACACATGACTCGGCCACAGACCTCACACACACAGGACTCGGCCACAGACCTCACACACACATGACTCGGCCACAGACCTCACACATACAGGATTAGGCCAGAGACCTCACACACACAGGACTCGGCCACAGACCTCACACACACAGGACTCGGCCACAGACCTCACACACACATGACTCGGCCACAGACCTCACACAGGACTCGGCCACCGACCTCACACACAGGACTCGGCCACAGATCTCACACACACAGGACTCGGCCACAGACCTCACACAGGACTCGGCCAGAGATCTCACACACACAGGACTCGGCCACAGACCTCACACACACAGGACTCGGCCACAGACCTCACACACACATGACCCGGCCACAGACCTCACACACACAGAACTCGGCCACATACCTCACACACATGACTCGGCAACAGACCTCACACACACAGGACTCGGCAACAGACCTCACACACACAGGACTCGGCCACAGTCCCCACACACAGGACTCCGCCACAGACCTCACACAAACATGACTCGGCCACAGACCTCACACACACAGGACTCGGCCACAGACCTCACATACACAGGATTCGGCCACAGACCTCACACACACATGATTCTGCCCGAGACCTCACACACACAGGACTCAGCCACAGACCTCACACACAGGACTCGGCCACAGACCTCACACACACAGGACTCGGCCACAGACCTCACACACACGGGACTCGGCCACAGACCTCACACACGCAGGAATCGGCCATAGACCTCACACACATAGGACTCGGCCACAGACCTCACACACAGGACTCGGCCACAGACCTCGCACAAAGGACTCGGCCACAGACCTCACACACACAGGACTCGGCCACAGACCTCACACACACAGGACTCGGCCACAGACCTCACACACAGGACTCGGCCACAGACCTCACACAAAGGACTCGGCCAGAGACCTCACACACACAGGACTCGGCCACAGACCTCACACACACAGGACTCGGCCACAGACCTCACACACAGAAGGACTCGGCCACAGACCTCACACACAGGACTCGGCCACAGACCTCACACACACGACTCGGCCACAGACCTCACACACACAGGACTCGGCCACAGACCTTACACACATAGGACTCGGCCACAGACCTTACACACAGGACTCGGCCACAGTCCTCACACACACATGACTCGGCCACAGACCTCACACACAGGACTCGGCCACAGACCTCACACAAAGGACTCGGCCAGAGACCTCACACACACAGGACTCGGCCACAGACCTCACACACAGGACTCGGCCACAGACCTCACACACACAGGACTCGGCCACAGACCTCACACACAGGACTCGGCCACAGACCTCACACAAAGGACTCGGCCAGAGACCTCACACACACAGGACTCGGCCACAGACCTCACACACACAGGACTCGGCCACAGACCTCACACACAGAAGGACTCGGCCACAGACCTCACACACAGGACTCGGCCACAGACCTCACACACACGACTCGGCCACAGACCTCACACACACAGGACTCGGCCACAGACCTTACACACATAGGACTCGGCCACAGACCTTACACACAGGACTCGGCCACAGTCCTCACACATACATGACTCGGCCACAGACCTCACACACAGGACTCGGCCACAGACCTCACACAAAGGACTCGGCCAGAGACCTCACACACACAGGACTCGGCCACAGACCTCACACATACAGAACTCGGCCACAGACCTCACACACCCAGGACTCTGCCACAGACCTCACACACACAGGACTCTGCCACAGACCTCACACACACAGGACTCGGCCACAGACCTCACACACACAGGACTCGGCCACAGTCCTCACACACACAGTACTCGGCCACAGACCTCACACACACAGGACTCGGCCACAGACCTTACACACACAGGACTCGGCCACAGACCTCACACACACAGGACTCGGCCACAGACCTCACACACACAGGACTCGGCCACAGACCTCACACACATGACTCGGCCACAGACCTCACACACACAGGACTCGGCCACAGACCTCACACACACATGACTCGGCCACAGACCTCACACATACAGGATTAGGCCAGAGACCTCACACACACAGGACTCGGCCACAGACCTCACACACACAGGACTCGGCCACAGACCTCACACACACATGACTCGGCCACAGACCTCACACAGGACTCGGCCACCGACCTCACACACAGGACTCGGCCACAGATCTCACACACACAGGACTCGGCCACAGACCTCACACAGGACTCGGCCAGAGATCTCACACACACAGGACTCGGCCACAGACCTCACACACATGACTCGGCCACATACCTCACACACATGACTCGGCCACAGACCTCACACACACATGACTCGGCCACAGACCTCACACACACATGACTCGGCCACATATCTCAAACACATAGCACTCGGCAACATATCTGACACACACAATACTCGGCCACAGAACTCACACACACAAGACTCGGCCACAGACCTCACAAACACAGGACTCGGCCACAGACCTCACACACACAGGACTCGGCCACAGACCTCACACACACACGACTCGGCCACAGACCTCACACACACATGACTCGGTCACAGACCTCACACACATGACTCGGCCACAGACCTCGCACACACAGGACTCGGCCACAGACCTCGCACACCCAGGACGCGGCCACAGACCTCACACACATGACTCGGCCACAGACCTCACACCCACAGGACTCGGCCACAGACCTCACACACACATGACTCGGCCACCGACCTCACACACACAGGACTCGGCCACCGACCTCACACAGGACTCGGCCAGAGACCTTACACGCACAGGACTCGGCCACAGACCTCACACGCACAGGACTCGGCCACAGACCTCACACACACATGACTCGGCCACAGACCTCACACACACATGACTTGGCCACAGACCTCACACACACAGGACTCGGCCACAGACCCCACACACACATGACTCGGCCCCAGACCTCACACACACAGAACTCGGCCACAGACCTCACACACAGGACTCGGCCACAGACCTCACACAAACATGACTCGGCCACAGACCTCACACACACATGACTCGGCCACAGACCTCACACACACCGGACTGGGCCACAGACCTCACACACACTGGACTCGGCCACAGACCTCACACACACAGGACTCGGCCACAGACCTCACACATACAGAACTCGGCCACAGACCTCACACACCCAGGGCTCTGCCACAGACCTCACACACACAGGACTCTGCCACAGACCTCACACACAAGACTCGGTCACATACCTCACACACATGACTCGGCCACAGACCTCACACGCATGACTCGGCCACAGACCTCACACACATGACTCGGCCACAGACCTCACACACACCGGACTGGGACACAGACCTCACACACACAGGACTCGGCCACAGACCTCACACACACAGGACTCGGCCACAGACCTCACACATACAGAACTCGGCCACAGACCTCACACACCCAGGACTCTGCCACAGACCTCACACACACAGGACTCTGCCACAGGCCTCACACACAAGACTCGGTCACATACCTCACACACATGACTCGGCCACAGACCTCACACGCATGACTCGGCCACAGACCTCACACACATGACTCGGCCACAGACCTCACACACACAGGACTCGGCCACAGACCTCACACACAGGACTCGGCCTCAGACCTCACACACAGGACTCGGCCCCAGGCCTCACACACACAGGACTCGGCCACAGACCTCACACACACAGGACTCGGCCACAGACCTCACACAAACAGTACTCGGCTACAGACATCACACACACGTGACTCGGCCACAGACCTCACACACACAGGACTCGGCCACAGACCTCACACACACAGGACTCGGCCACAGTCCTCACACACACAGTACTCGGCCACAGACCTCACACACACAGGACTCGGCCACAGACCTTACACACACAGGACTCGGCCACAGACCTCACACACACAGGACTCGGCCACAGACCTCACACACACAGGACTCGGCCACAGACCTCACACACATGACTCGGCCACAGACCTCACACACACAGGACTCGGCCACAGACCTCACACACACATGACTCGGCCACAGACCTCACACATACAGGATTAGGCCAGAGACCTCACACACACAGGACTCGGCCACAGACCTCACACACACAGGACTCGGCCACAGACCTCACACACACAGGACTCGGCCACAGACCTCACACACACATGACCCGGCCACAGACCTCACACACACAGAACTCGGCCACATACCTCACACACATGACTCGGCAACAGACCTCACACACACAGGACTCGGCCACAGACCTCACACACACAGGACTCGGCCACAGTCCCCACACACAGGACTCCGCCACAGACCTCACACAAACATGACTCGGCCACAGACCTCACACACACAGGACTCGGCCACAGACCTCACATACACAGGATTCGGCCACAGACCTCACACACACATGACTCTGCCCGAGACCTCACACACACAGGACTCACCCACAGACCTCACACACAGGACTCGGCCACAGACCTCACACACACAGGACTCGGCCACAGACCTCACACACACGGGACTCGGCCACAGACCTCACACACGCAGGAATCGGCCACAGACCTCACACACATAGGACTCGGCCACAGACCTCACACACAGGACTCGGCCACAGACCTCGCACAAAGGACTCGGCCACAGACCTCACACACACAGGACTCGGCCACAGACCTCACACACACAGGACTCGGCCACAGACCTCACACACAGGACTCGGCCACAGACCTCACACAAAGGACTCGGCCAGAGACCTCACACACACAGGACTCGGCCACAGACCTCACACACACAGGACTCGGCCACAGACCTCACACACAGAAGGACTCGGCCACAGACCTCACACACAGGACTCGGCCACAGACCTCACACACACGACTCGGCCACAGACCTCACACACACAGGACTCGGCCACAGACCTTACACACATAGGACTCGGCCACAGACCTTACACACAGGACTCGGCCACAGTCCTCACACACACATGACTCGGCCACAGACCTCACACACAGGACTCGGCCACAGACCTCACACAAAGGACTCGGCCAGAGACCTCACACACACAGGACTCGGCCACAGACCTCACACACAGGACTCGGCCACAGACCTCACACACACAGGACTCGGCCACAGACCTCACACACAGGACTCGGCCAGACCCCTTACACACACATGACTCGGCCACAGACCTCACACACAGGACTCGGCCACAGACCTCACACACACAGGACGCGGCCACACCCTCACACACACAGGACTCGGCCACAGACCTCACACACATATGACTCGGCCACAGACCTCACACACAGGACTCGGCCACAGACCTCACACACACGACTCGGCCCCAGACCTCACACACACAGGACTCGGCCACAGACCTCACACACATGACTCGGCCACAACCTCACACACAAATGACTCGGCCACAGACCTCACAAACACAGGACTCGGCCACAGACCTCACACACAGGACTCGGCCACAGACCTCACACACACAGGACTCGGCCACAGACCTCACACACATGACACGGCTACAGACCTCACACACACAGGACTCGGCCACAGACCTCACACACACAGGATTCGGCCACAGACCTCACACACATGACTCGGCCACAGACCTCACACACACAGGACTCGGCCACAGACCTCACACACACAGGACTCGGCCACAGACCTCACACACAGGACTCGGCCACGGACCTCACACACATGACTCGGCCACAGACCTCACACACACAGGACTCGGCCACAGACCTCACACACACAGGACTCGGCCACAGACCTCACACACAGGACTCGGCCACGGACCTCACACACATGACTTGGCCACAGACCTCACACACACATGACTCGGCCACAGACCTCACACACACAGGACTCGGCCACAGACCTCACAAACACAGGACTCGGCCACAGACCTCACACACAGGACTCGGCCACAGAACTCACACACACAGGACTCGGCCACAGACCTCACACACATGACTCGGCCACAGACCTCACACACACAGGACTCGGCCACAGATCTCACGCACACAGGATTCGGCCACAGACCTCACACACATGACTCGGCCACAGACCTCACACACACAGGACTCGGCCACAGACCTCACACACACAGGACTCGGCCACAGACCTCACACACATGACTCGGCCACAGACCTCACACACACAGGACTCGGCCACAGACCTCACACACACAGGACTCGGCCACAGACCTCACACATACAGAACTCGGCCACAGACCTCACACACCCAGGACTCTGCCACAGACCTCACACACACAGGACTCTGCCACAGACCTCACACACAAGACTCGGTCACATACCTCACACACATGACTCGGTCACAGACCTCACACGCATGACTCGGCCACAGACCTCACACACATGACTCCGCCACAGACCTCACACACACAGGACTCGGCCACAGACCTCACACACAGGACTCGGCCACAGACCTCACACACAGGACTCGGCCCCAGGCCTCACACACACAAGACTCGGCCACAGACCTCACACACACAGGACTCGGCCACAGACCTCACGCAAACAGTACTCGGCTACAGACATCACACACACGTGACTCGGCCACAGACCTCACACACACAGGACTCGGCCACAGATCTCACACACACAGGACTCGGCTACAGACCTCACAACACAGTACTCGGCCACAGACCTCACACACACAGGGCTCGGCCACAGACCTTACACACACAGGACTCGGCCGCAGACCTCACACACACAGGACTCGGCCACAGACCTCACACACACAGGACTCGGCCACAGACCTCACACACAGGACTCGGCCACAGACCTCACACACACAGGACTCGGCCACAGACCTCACACACGCAGGATTCGGCCAAAGACCTCACACACACAGGACACGGCCACAGACCTCACGCACAAGACTCGGCCACAAACCTCACACATAGGACTCGGCCACAGGCCTCACACACACAGGACTCGGCCACAGACCTCACACACACATGGCTCGGCCACAGACCTCACACACACAGGACTCGGCCACAGACCTCACACACACAGGACTCGGCCACAGACCTCACACACACAGGACTCGGCCACAGACCTCACACACATGACTCGGCCACAGACCTCACACACACAGGACTCGGCCACAGACCTCACACACACAGGACTCGGCCAGAGACCTCACACACACAGGACTCGGCCGCAGACCTCACACACACAGGACTCGGCCACAGACCTCACACACATGACTCGGCCACATACCTCCCACACATGACTCGGCCACAGACCTCACACACACATGACTTGGCCACAGACCTCACGCACACATGACTCGGCCACATATCTCAAACACACAGCACTAGGCAACATATCTCACACACACAGTACTCGGCCACAGAACTCACACACACAAGACTCGGCCACAGACCTCACACACACGACTCGGCCACAGACCTCATACACACATGACTCGGTCACAGACCTCACACACATGACTCGGCCACAGACCTCGCACACACAGGACTCGGCCACAGACCTCGCACACCCAGGACTCGGCCACAGACCTCACACACATGACTCGGCCACAGACCTCACACACACAGGACTCAGCCACAGACCTCACACACACATGACTCGGCCACCGACCTCACACACACAGGACTCGGCCACAGACCTCACACAGGACTCGGCCAGAGACCTTACACGCACAGGACTCGGCCACAGACCTCACACGCACAGGACTCGGCCACAGACCTCACACACACATGACTCGGCCACAGACCTCACACACACATGACTCCTCCAAAGACCTCACACACACAGGACTCGGCCACAGACCCCACACACACATGACTCGGCCCCAGACCTCACACACACAGAACTCGGCCACAGACCTCACACACACATGACTCGGCCAAAGACCTCACACACACCGGACTGGGCCACAGACCTCACACACACATGACTCGGCCACAGACCTCACACACACAGGACTCGGCCACAGACCTCACACATACAGAACTCGGCCACAGACCTCACACACCCAGGACTCTGCCACAGACCTCACACACACAGGACTCTGCCACAGACCTCACACACAAGACTCGGTCACATACCTCACACACATGACTCGGTCACAGACCTCACACGCATGACTCGGCCACAGACCTCACACACATGACTCCGCCACAGACCTCACACACACAGGACTCGGCCACAGACCTCACACACAGGACTCGGTCACAGACCTCACACACAGGACTCGGCCGCAGGCCTCACACACACAAGACTCGGCCACAGACCTCACACACACAGGACTCGGCCACAGACCTCACGCAAACAGTTCTCGGCTACAGACATCACACACACGTGACTCGGCCACAGACCTCACACACACAGGACTCGGCCGCAGATCTCACACACACAGGACTCGGCCACAGACCTCACAACACAGTACTCGGCCACAGACCTCACACACACAGGGCTCGGCCACAGACCTTACACACACAGGACTCGGCCGCAGACCTCACACACACAAGACTCGGCCAAAGACCTCACACACACAGGACTCGGCCACAGACCTCACACACAGGACTCGGCCACAGACCTCACACACACAGGACTCGGCCACAGACCTCACACACGCAGGATTCGGCCAAAGACCTCACACACACAGGACACGGCCACAGACCTCACGCACAAGACTCGGCCACAAACCTCACACACAGGACTCGGCCACAGGCCTCACACACACAGGACTCGGCCACAGACCTCACACACACAGGACTTGGCCACAGACCTCACACACACAGGACTTGGCCACAGACCTCACACACATGACTCGGCAACAGACCTCACACACACAGGACTCGGCCACAGACCTCACACACACAGGACTCGGCCACAGTCCTCACACACAGGACTCGGCCACAGACCTCACACAAACATGACTCGGCCACAGACCTCACACACACAGGACTCGGCCACAGACCTCACACACACAGGATTCGGCCACAGACCTCACACACACATGACTCTGCCCCAGACCTCACACACACAGGACTCGGCCACAGACCTCACACACAGGACTCGGCCACAGACCTCACACACACAGGACTCGGCCACAGACCTCACACACACGGGACTCGGCCACAGACCTCACACACACAGGACTCGGCCACAGACCTCACACACACAGGATTCGGCCACAGAACTCACACACACAGGACTCGGCCACAGACCTCACACACACACTATTCGGCCACAGACCTCACACACACAGGACTCGGCCACAGACCTCACACACACAGGACTCGGCCACAGACCTCACACACACATGACTCGGCCACAGACCTCACACAGGACTCGGCCACAGACCTCACACACACAGGATTCGGCCACAGACCTCACACACACCGGACTCGGCCACAGACCTCACACACACAGGACTCGGCCACAGACCTCACACACACATGACTCGGCCACAGACCTCACACAGGACTCGGCCGCAGACCTCACACACCCAGGACTCGGCCACAGACCTCACACACACAGGATTTGGCCACAGACCTCACACACACAGGACTCGCCCACAGACATCACACACACAGGACTCGGCCACAGACCTCACACACGCAGGATTCGGCCACAGACCTCACACACACAGGACACGGCCACAGACCTCACGCACAAGACTCGGCCACAAACCTCACACACAGGACTCGGCCACAGGCCTCACACACACAGGACTCGGCCACAGACCTCACACACACAGGACTTGGCCGCAGACCTCACAAAAACAGTACTCGGCTACAGACATCACACACACATGACTCGACCACAGACCTCACACACACAGGACTCGGCCACAGACCTTACACACACAGGACTTGGCCACAGACCTCACAGAAACAGTACTCGGCTACAGACATCACACACACATGACTCGGCCACAGACCTCACACACACAGGACTCGGCCACAGACCTCACGCACACAGGACTCGGCCACAGACCTCACACACACAGGATTCGGCCACAGACCTCACACACACAGGACTCGGCCACAGACCTCACACACACATGACTCGGCCACAGACCTCACACACACAGGACTCGGCCACAGACCTCACACACACAGGACTCGGCCACAGACCTCACACACAGGACTCGGCCACAGACCTCACACACACAGGACTCGACCACAGACCTCACACACACAGGACTCGGCCACAGACCTCACACACACAGGACTTGGCCACAGACCTCACACAAACAGTACTCGGCCACAGACCTCACACACACAGGACGCGGCCACAGACCTCACACACACATGACTCGGCCACAGACCTGACACAGGACTCGGCCACATACCTCACACACACAGGATTCGGCCACAGACCTCACACACACAGGACTCGGCCACAGACCTCACACACACATGACTCGGCCACAGACCTCACACAGGACTCGGCCGCAGACCTCACACACACAGGACTCGGCCACAGACCTCACACACACAGGATTCGGCCACAGACCTCACACACACAGGACTCGGCCACAGACCTCACACACACAGGACTCGGCCACAGACCTCACACAAACATGACTCGGCTACAGACATCACACACACATGACTCGGCCACAGACCTCACACACACAGGACCCCGCCACAGACCTCAAACACACAGGATTCGGCAACAGACCTCACACACACAGGACTCGGCCACAGACCTCACACACACAGGACTCGGTCACAGACCTCACACACACAGGACTCGGCCACAGACCTCACATACACAGGACTCGGCCACAGACCTCACACACACAGGGCTCGGCCACAGACCTCACGCACACAGGACTCGGCCACAGACCTCACACACACAGGACTCGGCCACAGACCTCACACACATGACTCGGCCACAGACCTCACACACATGACTCAGCCACAGACCTCACACACACAGGACTCGGCCACAGACCTCACACACATGACTCGGCCACAGACCTCACACACACATGACTCGGCCACAGACCTCACACACACATGACTCGGCCACAGACCTCACACACACAGGATTCGGCCACAGACCTCACGCACACAGGACTCGGCCACAGACCTCACACACACAGGACTCGGCCACAGACCTCACATACATGACTCGGCCACAGACCTCACACACATGACTCAGCCACAGACCTCACACACACAGGACTCGGCCACAGACCTCACACACATGACTCGGCCACAGACCTCACACACACATGACTCGGCCACAGACCTCACACACACATGACTCGGCCACAGACCTCACACACACAGGACTCGGCCACAGACCTCCCACACATGACTCGGCCACAGACCTCACACACACAGGACTCGACCACAGACCTCACACACACAGGACTCGGCCACAGATCTAACACACACAGGATTCGGCCACAGACCTCACACACACAGGACTCGGCCACAGGCCTCACACACATGACTCGGCCACAGACCTCACACAGCACTCGGCCACAGACCTCACACACACAGGACTCGGCCACAGACCACACACACGCAGGATTCGGCCACAGACCTCACACACACAGGACACGGCCACAGACCTCACGCACAAGACTCGGCCACAAACCTCACACACAGGATTCGGCCACAGGCCTCACACACACAGGCCTTGGCCACAGACCTCACAAAAACAGTACTCGGCTACAGACATCACACACACATGACTCGGCCACAGACCTCACACACACAGGACTCGGCCACCGACCTAACACACACAGGACTTGGCCACAGACCTCACACAAACAGTACTCGGCTACAGACATCACACACACATGACTCGGCCACTGACCTCACACACACAGGACTCGGCCACAGACCTCACGCACACAGGACTCGGCCACAGACCTCACACACACAGGATTCGGCCACAGACCTCACACACACAGGACTCGGCCACAGACCTCACACACACATGACTCGGCCACAGACCTCACACACACAGGACTCGGCCACAGACCTCACACACACAGGACTCGGCCACAGACCTCACACACAGGACTCGGCCACAGACCTCACACACACAGGACTCGGCCACAGACCTCACACACACAGGACTCGGCCACAGACCTCACACACACAGGACTCGGCCACAGACCTCACACACACAGGACTCGGCCACAGACCTCACACAAACATGACTCGGCCACAGACCTAACACACACAGGACTCGGCCACAGACCTCACACACACATGACTCGACCACATACCTCACACAGGACTCGGCCACAGACCTCACACACACAGGATTCGGCCACAGACCTCACACACACCGGACTCGGCCACAGACCTCACACACACAGGACTCGGCCACAGACCTCACACACGCATGACTTGGCCACAGACCTCACACACACAGGACTCGGCCACAGACTTCACACACACAGGACTCGGCCACAGACTTCACACACACAGGACTCGGCCGCAGACCTCACACACACATGACTCGGCCACAGACCTCACACAGCACTCGGCCACAGACCTCACACACACAGGACTCGGCCACAGACCTCACACACGCAGGATTCGGCCACAGACCTCACACACACAGGACACGGCCACAGACCTCACGCACAAGACTCGGCCACAAACCTCACACACAGGACTCGGCCAGAGGCCTCACACACACAGGACTCGGCCACAGACCTCACACACACAGGACTTGGCCACAGACCTCACAAAAACAGTACTCGGCTACAGACATCACACACACATGACTCGGCCACAGACCTCACACACACAGGACTCGGCCACAGACCTCACACACACAGGACTTGGCCACAGACCTCACACAAACAGTACTCGGCTACAGACATCACACACACATGACTCGGCCACAGACCTCACACACACAGGACTCGGCCACAGACCTCACGCACACAGGACTCGGCCACAGACCTCACACACACAGGATTCGGCCACAGACCTCACACACACAGGACTCGGCCACAGACCTCACACACACATGACTCGGCCACAGACCTCACACACACAGGACTCGGCCACAGACCTCACACACACAGGACTCGGCCACATACCTCACACACAGGACTCGGCCACAGACCTCACACACACAGGACTCGGCCACAGACCTCACACACACAGGACTCGGCCACAGACCTCACACACACAGGACTTGGCCACAGACCTCACACAAACAGTACTCGGCCACAGACCTCACACACACAGGACGCGGCCACAGACCTCACACACACATGACTCGGCCACAGACCTGACACAGGACTCGGCCACAGACCTCACACACACAGGATTCGGCCACAGACCTCACACACACAGGACTCGGCCACAGACCTCACACACACATGACTCGGCCACAGACCTCACACAGGACTCGGCCGCAGACCTCACACACACAGGACTCGGCCACAGACCTCACACACACAGGATTCGGCCACAGACCTCACACACACAGGACTCGGCCACAGACCTCACACACACAGGACTCGGCCACAGACCTCACACAAACATGACTCGGCTACAGACCACACACACACATGACTCGGCCACAGACCTCACACACACAGGACTCCGCCACAGACCTCAAACACACAGGATTCGGCAACAGACGTCACACACACAGGACTCGGCCAAAGACCTCCCACACACAGGACTCGGTCACAGACCTCACACACACAGGACTCGGCCACAGACCTCACACACACAGGACTCGGCCACAGACCTCACACACACAGGGCTCGGCCACAGACCTCACGCACACAGGACTCGGCCACAGACCTCACACACACAGGACTCGGCCACAGACCTCACACACATGACTCGGCCACAGAACTCACACACATGACTCAGCCACAGACCTCACACACACAGGACTCGGCCACAGACCTCACACACATGACTCGGCCACAGACCTCACACACACATGACTCGGCCACAGACCTCACACACACATGACTCGGCCATAGACCTCACACACACAGGATTCGGCCACAGACCTCACGCACACAGGACTCGGCCACAGACCTCACACACACAGGACTCGGCCACAGACCTCACATACATGACTCGGCCACAGACCTCACACACATGACTCAGCCACAGACCTCACACACACAGGACTCGGCCACAGACCTCACACACATGACTCGGCCACAGACCTCACACACACATGACTCGGCCACAGACCTCACACACACATGACTCGGCCACAGACCTCACACACACAGGACTCGGCCACAGACCTCCCACACATGACTCGGCCACAGACCTCACACACACAGGACTCGACCACAGACCTCACACACACAGGACTCGGCCACAGATCTAACACACACAGGATTCGGCCACAGACCTCACACACACAGGACTCGGCCACAGACCTCACACACACAGGACTCGGCCACAGACCTCACACACACAGGGCTCGGCCACAGACCTCACGCACACAGGACTCGGCCACAGACCTCACACACACAGGACTCGGCCACAGACCTCACACACATGACTCGGCCACAGAACTCACACACATGACTCAGCCACAGACCTCACACACACAGGACTCGGCCACAGACCTCACACACATGACTCGGCCACAGACCTCACACACACATGACTCGGCCACAGACCTCACACACACATGACTCGGCCATAGACCTCACACACACAGGATTCGGCCACAGACCTCACGCACACAGGACTCGGCCACAGACCTCACACACACAGGACTCGGCCACAGACCTCACATACATGACTCGGCCACAGACCTCACACACATGACTCAGCCACAGACCTCACACACACAGGACTCGGCCACAGACCTCACACACAGGACTCGGCCACAGACCTCACACACATGACTCGGCCACAGACCTCACACACACATGACTCGGCCACAGACCTCACACACACATGACTCGGCCACAGACCTCACACACACAGGATTCGGCCACAGACCTCACGCACACAGGACTCGGCCACAGACCTCACACACACAGGACTCGGCCACAGACCTCACATACATGACTCGGCCACAGACCTCACACACATGACTCAGCCACAGACCTCACACACACAGGACTCGGCCACAGACCTCACACACATGACTCGGCCACAGACCTCACACACACATGACTCGGCCACAGACCTCACACACACATGACTCGGCCACAGACCTCACACACACAGGACTCGGCCACAGACCTCCCACACATGACTCGGCCACAGACCTCACACACACAGGACTCGACCACAGACCTCACACACACAGGACTCGGCCACAGATCTAACACACACAGGATTCGGCCACAGACCTCACACACACAGGACTCGGCCACAGGCCTCACACACATGACTCGGCCACAGACCTCACACAGCACTCGGCCACAGACCTCACACACACAGGACTCGGCCACAGACCACACACACGCAGGATTCGGCCACAGACCTCACACACACAGGACACGGCCACAGACCTCACGCACAAGACTCGGCCACAAACCTCACACACAGGATTCGGCCACAGGCCTCACACACACAGGCCTTGGCCACAGACCTCACAAAAACAGTACTCGGCTACAGACATCACACACACATGACTCGGCCACAGACCTCACACACACAGGACTCGGCCACCGACCTAACACACACAGGACTTGGCCACAGACCTCACACAAACAGTACTCGGCTACAGACATCACACACACATGACTCGGCCACTGACCTCACACACACAGGACTCGGCCACAGACCTCACGCACACAGGACTCGGCCACAGACCTCACACACACAGGATTCGGCCACAGACCTCACACACACAGGACTCAGCCACAGACCTCACACACACATGACTCGGCCACAGACCTCACACACACAGGACTCGGCCACAGACCTCACACACACAGGACTCGGCCACAGACCTCACACACAGGACTCGGCCACAGACCTCACACACACAGGACTCGGCCACAGACCTCACACACACAGGACTCGGCCACAGACCTCACACACACAGGACTCGGCCACAGACCTCACACACACAGGACTCGGCCACAGACCTCACACAAACATGACTCGGCCACAGACCTAACACACACAGGACTCGGCCACAGACCTCACACACACATGACTCGACCACATACCTCACACAGGACTGGGCCACAGACCTCACACACACAGGATTCGGCCACAGACCTCACACACACCGGACTCGGCCACAGACCTCACACACACAGGACTCGGCCACAGACCTCACACACGCATGACTTGGCCACAGACCTCACACACACAGGACTCGGCCACAGACTTCACACACACAGGACTCGGCCACAGACTTCACACACACAGGACTCGGCCGCAGACCTCACACACACATGACTCGGCCACAGACCTCACACAGCACTCGGCCACAGACCTCACACACACAGGACTCGGCCACAGACCTCACACACGCAGGATTCGGCCACAGACCTCACACACACAGGACACGGCCACAGACCTCACGCACAAGACTCGGCCACAAACCTCACACACAGGACTCGGCCAGAGGCCTCACACACACAGGACTCGGCCACAGACCTCACACACACAGGACTTGGCCACAGACCTCACAAAAACAGTACTCGGCTACAGACATCACACACACATGACTCGGCCACAGACCTCACACACACAGGACTCGGCCACAGACCTCACACACACAGGACTTGGCCACAGACCTCACACAAACAGTACTCGGCCACAGACATCACACACACATGACTCGGCCACAGACCTCACACACACAGGACTCGGCCACAGACCTCACGCACACAGGACTCGGCCACAGACCTCACACACACAGGATTCGGCCACAGACCTCACACACACAGGACTCGGCCACAGACCTCACACACACATGACTCGGCCACAGACCTCACACACACAGGACTCGGCCACAGACCTCACACACACAGGACTCGGCCACATACCTCACACACAGGACTCGGCCACAGACCTCACACACACAGGACTCGGCCACAGACCTCACACAGACAGGACTCGGCCACAGACCTCACACACACAGGACTTGGCCACAGACCTCACACAAACAGTACTCGGCCACAGACCTCACACACACAGGACGCGGCCACAGACCTCACACACACATGACTCGGCCACAGACCTGACACAGGACTCGGCCACAGACCTCACACACACAGGATTCGGCCACAGACCTCACACACACAGGACTCGGCCACAGACCTCACACACACATGACTCGGCCACAGACCTCACACAGGACTCGGCCGCAGACCTCACACACACAGGACTCGGCCACAGACCTCACACACACAGGATTCGGCCACAGACCTCACACACACAGGACTCGGCCACAGACCTCACACACACAGGACTCGGCCACAGACCTCACACAAACATGACTCGGCTACAGACATCACACACACATGACTCGGCCACAGACCTCACACACACAGGACTCCGCCACAGACCTCAAACACACAGGATTCGGCAACAGACGTCACACACACAGGACTCGGCCAAAGACCTCCCACACACAGGACTCGGTCACAGACCTCACACACACAGGACTCGGCCACAGACCTCACACACACAGGACTCGGCCACAGACCTCACACACACAGGGCTCGGCCACAGACCTCACGCACACAGGACTCGGCCACAGACCTCACACACACAGGACTCGGCCACAGACCTCACACACATGACTCGGCCACAGAACTCACACACATGACTCAGCCACAGACCTCACACACACAGGACTCGGCCACAGACCTCACACACATGACTCGGCCACAGACCTCACACACACATGACTCGGCCACAGACCTCACACACACATGACTCGGCCATAGACCTCACACACACAGGATTCGGCCACAGACCTCACGCACACAGGACTCGGCCACAGACCTCACACACACAGGACTCGGCCACAGACCTCACATACATGACTCGGCCACAGACCTCACACACATGACTCAGCCACAGACCTCACACACACAGGACTCGGCCACAGACCTCACACACATGACTCGGCCACAGACCTCACACACACATGACTCGGCCACAGACCTCACACACACATGACTCGGCCACAGACCTCACACACACAGGACTCGGCCACAGACCTCACACACATGACTCGGCCACAGACCTCACACACACAGGACTCGACCACAGACCTCACACACACAGGACTCGGCCACAGATCTCACACACACAGGATTCGGCCACAGACCTCACACACACAGGACTCGGCCACAGGCCTCACACACATGACTCGGCCACAGACCTCACACAGCACTCGGCCACAGACCTCACACACACAGGACTCGGCCACAGACCACACACACGCAGGATTCGGCCACAGACCTCACACACACAGGACACGGCCACAGACCTCACGCACAAGACTCGGCCACAAACCTCACACACAGGATTCGGCCACAGGCCTCACACACACAGGACTTGGCCACAGACCTCACAAAAACAGTACTCGGCTACAGACATCACACACACATGACTCGGCCACAGACCTCACACACACAGGACTCGGCCACAGACCTCACACACACAGGACTTGGCCACAGACCTCACACAAACAGTACTCGGCTACAGACATCACACACACATGACTCGGCCACAGACCTCACACACACAGGACTCGGCCACAGACCTCACGCACACAGGACTCGGCCACAGACCTCACACACACAGGATTCGGCCACAGACCTCACACACACAGGACTCGGCCACAGACCTCACACACACATGACTCGGCCACAGACCTCACACACACAGGACTCGGCCACAGACCTCACACACACAGGACTCGGCCACATACCTCACACACAGGACTCGGCCACAGACCTCACACACACAGGACTCGGCCACAGACCTCACACACACAGGACTCGGCCACAGACCTCACACACACAGGACTCGGCCACAGACCTCACACACACAGGACTCGGCCACAGACCTCACACACACATGACTCGGCCACAGACCTCACACACACAGGACTCGGCCACAGACCTCACACACACATGACTCGGCCACAGACCTCACACAGGACTCGGCCGCAGACCTCACACACACAGGACTCGGCCACAGACCTCACACACACAGGATTCGGCCACAGACCTCACACACACAGGACTCGGCCACAGACCTCACACACACAGGACTCGGCCACAGACCTCACACAAACAGTACTCGGCTACAGACATCACACACACATGACTCGGCCACAGACCTCACACACAGGACTCCGCCACAGACCTCAAACACACAGCATTCGGCAACAGACCTCACACACACAGGACTCGGCCACAGACCTCACACACACAGGACTCGGTCACAGACCTCACACACACAGGACTCGGCCACAGACCTCACACACACAGGACTCGGCCACAGACCTCACACACACAGGACTCGGCCACAGACCTCACGCACACAGGACTCGGCCACAGACCTCACACACATGACTCGGCCACAGACCTCACACACACATGACTCGGCCACAGACCTCACACACACATGACTCGGCCACAGACCTCACACACACAGGACTCGGCCACAGACCTCACACACACATGACTCGGCCACAGACCTCACACACACAGGACTCGGCCACAGACCTCACACACACATGACTCGACCACATACCTCACACAGGACTCGGCCACAGACCTCCCACACACAGGATTCGGCCACAGACCTCACACACACCGGACTCGGCCACAGACCTCACACACACAGGACTCGGCCACAGACCTCACACACGCATGACTCGGCCACAGACCTCACACACACAGGACTCGGCCACAGACTTCACACACACAGGACTCGGCCACAGACTTCACACACACATGACTCGGCCACAGACCTCACACAGGACTCGGCCACAGACCTCACACACACATGACTCGGCCACAGACCTCACACACGCAGGATTCGGCCACAGACCTCACACACACAGGACACGGCCACAGACCTCACGCACAAGACTCGGCCACAAACCTCACACACAGGACTCGGCCACAGGCCTCACACATACAGGACTCGGCCACAGACCTCACACACACAGGACTTGGCCACAGACCTCACAAAAACAGTACTCGGCTACAGACATCACACACACATGACTCGGCCACAGACCTCACACACACAGGACTCGGCCACAGACCTCACACACACAGGACTTGGCCACAGACCTCACAAAAACAGTACTCGGCTACAGACATCACACACACATGACTCGGCCACAGACCTCACACACACAGGACTCGGCCACAGACCTCACACACACAGGACTTGGCCACAGACCTCACACAAACAGTACTCGGGTACAGACATCACACACACATGACTCGGCCACAGACCTCACACACACAGGACTCGGCCACAGACCTCACACACACAGGACTCGGCCACAGACCTCACACACACAGGACTCGGCCACAGACCTCACACACACAGGACTCGGCCACAGACCTCACACACACCGGACTCGGCCACAGACCTCACTCACACATGACTCGGCCACAGACCTCACACACACAGGACTCGGCCACAGACCTCACACACACATGACTCGGCCACAGACCTCACACAGGACTCGGCCGCAGACCTCACACACACAGGACTCGGCCACAGACCTCACACACACAGGATTCGGCCACAGACCTCACACACACAGGACTCGGCCACAGACCTCACACACACAGGACTCGGCCACAGACCTCACACAAACAGTACTCGGCTACAGACATCACACACACATGACTCGGCCACAGACCTCACACACAGGACTCCGCCACAGACCTCAAACACACAGCATTCGGCAACAGACCTCACACACACAGGACTCGGCCACAGACCTCACACACACAGGACTCGGTCACAGACCTCACACACACAGGACTCGGCCACAGACCTCACACACACAGGACTCGGCCACAGACCTCACACACACAGGACTCGGCCACAGACCTCACGCACACAGGACTCGGCCACAGACCTCACACACATGACTCGGCCACAGACCTCACACACACATGACTCGGCCACAGACCTCACACACACATGACTCGGCCACAGACCTCACACACACAGGACTCGGCCACAGACCTCACACACACATGACTCGGCCACAGACCTCACACACACAGGACTCGGCCACAGACCTCACACACACATGACTCGACCACATACCTCACACAGGACTCGGCCACAGACCTCCCACACACAGGATTCGGCCACAGACCTCACACACACCGGACTCGGCCACAGACCTCACACACACAGGACTCGGCCACAGACCTCACACACGCATGACTCGGCCACAGACCTCACACACACAGGACTCGGCCACAGACTTCACACACACAGGACTCGGCCACAGACTTCACACACACATGACTCGGCCACAGACCTCACACAGGACTCGGCCACAGACCTCACACACACATGACTCGGCCACAGACCTCACACACGCAGGATTCGGCCACAGACCTCACACACACAGGACTCGGCCACAGACCTCACACACACAGGACGCGGCCACAGACCTCACACACACATGACTCGGCCACAGACCTGACACAGGACTCGGCCACTGACCTCACACACACAGGATTCGGCTACAGACCTCACACACACCGGACTCGGCCACAGACCTCACACACACCGGACTCGGCCACAGACCTCACACACACATGACTCGGCCACAGACCTCACACACACAGGACTCGGCCACAGACCTAACACACACAGGACTTGGCCACAGACCTCACACAAACAGTACTCGGCTACAGACATCACACACACATGACTCGGCCACAGACCTCACACACACAGGACTCGGCCACAGACCTCACGCACACAGGACTCGGCCACAGACCTCACACACACAGGATTCGGCCACAGACCTCACACACACAGGACTCGGCCACAGACCTCACACACACATGACTCGGCCACAGACCTCACACACACAGGACTCGGCCACAGACCTCACACACACAGGACTCGGCCACAGACCTCACACACAGGACTCGGCCACAGACCTCACACACACAGGACTCGGCCACAGACCTCACACACACAGGACTCGGCCACAGACCTCACACACACAGGACTCGGCCACAGACCTCACACACACAGGACTCGGCCACAGACCTCACACAAACATGACTCGGCCACAGACCTAACACACACAGGACTCGGCCACAGACCTCACACACACATGACTCGACCACATACCTCACACAGGACTCAGCCACAGACCTCACACACACAGGATTCGGCCACAGACCTCACACACACCGGGCTCGGCCACAGACCTCACACACACAGGACTCGGCCACAGACCTCACACACGCATGACTTGGCCACAGACCTCACACACACAGGACTCGGCCACAGACTTCACACACACAGGACTCGGCCACAGACTTCACACACACAGGACTCGGCCACAGACCTCACACACACATGACTCGGCCACAGACCTCACACAGCACTCGGCCACAGACCTCACACACACAGGACTCGGCCACAGACCTCACACACGCAGGATTCGGCCACAGACCTCACACACACAGGACACGGCCACAGACCTCACGCACAGGACTCGGCCACAAACCTCACACACAGGACTCGGCCACAGGCCTCACACACACAGGACTCGGCCACAGACCTCACACACTCAGGACTTGGCCACAGACCTCACAAAAACAGTACTCGGCTACAGACATCACACACACATGACTCGGCCACAGACCTCACACACACAGGACTCGGCCACAGACCTCACACACACAGGACTTGGCCACAGACCTCAAACAAACAGTACTCGGCTACAGACATCACACACACATGACTCGGCCACAGACCTCACACACACAGGACTCGGCCACAGACCTCACGCACACAGGACTCGGCCACAGACCTCACACACACAGGATTCGGCCACAGACCTCACACACACAGGACTCGGCCACAGACCTCACACACACATGACTCGGCCACAGACCTCACACACACAGGACTCGGCCACAGACCTCACACACACAGGACTCGGCCACATACCTCACACACAGGACTCGGCCACAGACCTCACACACACAGGACTCGGCCACAGACCTCACACACACAGGACTCGGCCACAGACCTCACACACACAGGACTTGGCCACAGACCTCACACAAACAGTACTCGGCCACAGACCTCACACACACAGGACGCGGCCACAGACCTCACACACACATGACTCGGCCACAGACCTGACACAGGACTCGGCCACAGACCTCACACACACAGGATTCGGCCACAGACCTCACACACACAGGACTCGGCCACAGACCTCACACACACATGACTCGGCCACAGACCTCACACAGGACTCGGCCGCAGACCTCACACACACAGGACTCGGCCACAGACCTCACACACACAGGATTCGGCCACAGACCTCACACACACAGGACTCGGCCACAGACCTCACACACACAGGACTCGGCCACAGACCTCACACAAACATGACTCGGCTACAGACATCACACACACATGACTCGGCCACAGACCTCACACACACAGGACTCCGCCACAGACCTCAAACACACAGGATTCGGCAACAGACGTCACACACACAGGACTCGGCCAAAGACCTCCCACACACAGGACTCGGTCACAGACCTCACACACACAGGACTCGGCCACAGACCTCACACACACAGGACTCGGCCACAGACCTCACACACACAGGGCTCGGCCACAGACCTCACGCACACAGGACTCGGCCACAGACCTCACACACACAGGACTCGGCCACAGACCTCACACACATGACTCGGCCACAGACCTCAAACACATGACTCAGCCACAGACCTCACACACACAGGACTCGGCCACAGACCTCACACACATGACTCGGCCACAGACCTCACACACACATGACTCGGCCACAGACCTCACACACACATGACTCGGCCACAGACCTCACACACACAGGATTCGGCCACAGACCTCACGCACACAGGACTCGGCCACAGACCTCACACACACAGGACTCGGCCACAGACCTCACATACATGACTCGGCCACAGACCTCACACACATGACTCAGCCACAGACCTCACACACACAGGACTCGGCCACAGACCTCACACACATGACTCGGCCACAGACCTCACACACACATGACTCGGCCACAGACCTCACACACACATGACTCGGCCACAGACCTCACACACACAGGACTCGGCCACAGACCTCACACACATGACTCGGCCACAGACCTCACACACACAGGACTCGACCACAGACCTCACACACACAGGACTCGGCCACAGATCTCACACACACAGGATTCGGCCACAGACCTCACACACACAGGACTCGGCCACAGGCCTCACACACATGACTCGGCCACAGACCTCACACAGCACTCGGCCACAGACCTCACACACACAGGACTCGGCCACAGACCACACACACGCAGGATTCGGCCACAGACCTCACACACACAGGACACGGCCACAGACCTCACGCACAAGACTCGGCCACAAACCTCACACACAGGATTCGGCCACAGGCCTCACACACACAGGACTTGGCCACAGACCTCACAAAAACAGTACTCGGCTACAGACATCACACACACATGACTCGGCCACAGACCTCACACACACAGGACCCGGCCACAGACCTCACACACACAGGACTTGGCCACAGACCTCACACAAACAGTACTCGGCTACAGACATCACACACACATGACTCGGCCACAGACCTCACACACACAGGACTCGGCCACAGACCTCACGCACACAGGACTCGGCCACAGACCTCACACACACAGGATTCGGCCACAGACCTCACACACACAGGACTCGGCCACAGACCTCACACACACATGACTCGGCCACAGACCTCACACACACAGGACTCGGCCACAGACCTCACACACACAGGACTCGGCCACATACCTCACACACAGGACTCGGCCACAGACCTCACACACACAGGACTCGGCCACAGACCTCACACACACAGGACTCGGCCACAGACCTCACACACACAGGACTCGGCCACAGACCTCACACACACAGGACTCGGCCACAGACCTCACACACACATGACTCGGCCACAGACCTCACACACACAGGACTCGGCCACAGACCTCACACACACATGACTGGGCCACAGACCTCACACAGGACTCGGCCGCAGACCTCACACACACAGGACTCGGCCACAGACCTCACACACACAGGATTCGGCCACAGACCTCACACACACAGGACTCGGCCACAGACCTCACACACACAGGACTCGGCCACAGACCTCACACAAACAGTACTCGGCTACAGACATCACACACACATGACTCGGCCACAGACCTCACACACACAGGACTCCGCCACAGACCTCAAACACACAGCATTCGGCAACAGACCTCACACACACAGGACTCGGCCACAGACCTCACACACACAGGACTCGGTCACAGACCTCACACACACAGGACTCGGCCACAGACCTCACACACGCAGGACTCGGCCACAGACCTCACACACACAGGACTCGGCCACAGACCTCACGCACACAGGACTCGGCCACAGACCTCACACACACAGGACTCGGCCACAGACCTCACACACATGACTCGGCCACAGACCTCACACACACATGACTCGGCCACAGACCTCACACACACATGACTCGGCCACAGACCTCACACACACAGGACTCGGCCACAGACCTCACACACACATGACTCGGCCACAGACCTCACACACACAGGACTCGGCCACAGACCTCACACACACATGACTCGACCACATACCTCACACAGGACTCGGCCACAGACCTCACACACACAGGATTCGGCCACAGACCTCACACACACCGGACTCGGCCACAGACCTCACACACACAGGACTCGGCCACAGACCTCACACACGCATGACTCGGCCACAGACCTCACACACACAGGACTCGGCCACAGACTTCACACACACAGGACTCGGCCACAGACTTCACACACACAGGACTCGGCCACAGACCTCACACACACATGACTCGGCCACAGACCTCACACAGCACTCGGCCACAGACCTCACACACACATGACTCGGCCACAGACCTCACACACGCAGGATTCGGCCACAGACCTCACACACACAGGACACGGCCACAGACCTCACGCACAAGACTCGGCCACAAACCTCACACACAGGACTCGGCCACAGGCCTCACACACACAGGACTCGGCCACAGACCTCACACACACAGGACTTGGCCACAGACCTCACAAAAACAGTACTCGGCTACAGACATCACACACACATGACTCGGCCACAGACCTCACACACACAGGACTCGGCCACAGACCTCACACACACAGGACTTGGCCACAGACCTCACACAAACAGTACTCGGCTACAGACATCACACACACATGACTCGGCCACAGACCTCACACACACAGGACTCGGCCACAGACCTCACGCACACAGGACTCAGCCACAGACCTCACACACACAGGATTCGGCCACAGACCTCACACACACAGGACTCGGCCACAGACCTCACACACAGATGACTCGGCCACAGACCTCACACACACAGGACTCGGCCACAGACCTCACACACACAGGACTCGGCCACATACCTCACACACAGGACTCGGCCACAGACCACACACACACAGGACTCGGCCACAGACCTCACACACACAGGACTCGGCCACAGACCTCACACACACAGGACTCGGCCACAGACCTCACACACACAGGACGCGGCCACAGACCTCACACACACATGACTCGGCCACAGACCTCACACACACAGGACTCGGCCACAGACCTCACACACATGACTCGGCCACAGACCTCACACACACAGGACTCGACCACAGACCTCACACACACAGGACTCGGCCACAGATCTCACACACACAGGATTCGGCCACAGACCTCACACACACAGGACTCGGCCACAGGCCTCACACACATGACTCGGCCACAGACCTCACACAGCACTCGGCCACAGACCTCACACACACAGGACTCGGCCACAGACCACACACACGCAGGATTCGGCCACAGACCTCACACACACAGGACACGGCCACAGACCTCACGCACAAGACTCGGCCACAAACCTCACACACAGGATTCGGCCACAGGCCTCACACACACAGGACTTGGCCACAGACCTCACAAAAACAGTACTCGGCTACAGACATCACACACACATGACTCGGCCACAGACCTCACACACACAGGACCCGGCCACAGACCTCACACACACAGGACTTGGCCACAGACCTCACACAAACAGTACTCGGCTACAGACATCACACACACATGACTCGGCCACAGACCTCACACACACAGGACTCGGCCACAGACCTCACGCACACAGGACTCGGCCACAGACCTCACACACACAGGATTCGGCCACAGACCTCACACACACAGGACTCGGCCACAGACCTCACACACACATGACTCGGCCACAGACCTCACACACACAGGACTCGGCCACAGACCTCACACACACAGGACTCGGCCACATACCTCACACACAGGACTCGGCCACAGACCTCACACACACAGGACTCGGCCACAGACCTCACACACACAGGACTCGGCCACAGACCTCGCACACACAGGACTCGGCCACAGACCTCACACACACAGGACTCGGCCACAGACCTCACACACACATGACTCGGCCACAGACCTCACACACACAGGACTCGGCCACAGACCTCACACACACATGACTCGGCCACAGACCTCACACAGGACTCGGCCGCAGACCTCACACACACAGGACTCGGCCACAGACCTCACACACACAGGATTCGGCCACAGACCTCACACACACAGGACTCGGCCACAGACCTCACACACACAGGACTCGGCCACAGACCTCACACAAACAGTACTCGGCTACAGACATCACACACACATGACTCGGCCACAGATCTCACACACACAGGACTCCGCCACAGACCTCAAACACACAGCATTCGGCAACAGACCTCACACACACAGGACTCGGCCACAGACCTCACACACACAGGACTCGGTCACAGACCTCACACACACAGGACTCGGCCACAGACCTCACACACACAGGACTCGGCCACAGACCTCACACACACAGGACTCGGCCACAGACCTCACGCACACAGGACTCGGCCACAGACCTCACACACACAGGACTCGGCCACAGACCTCACACACATGACTCGGCCACAGACCTCACACACACATGACTCGGCCACAGACCTCACACACACATGACTCGGCCACAGACCTCACACACACAGGACTCGGCCACAGACCTCACACACACATGACTCGGCCACAGACCTCACACACACAGGACTCGGCCACAGACCTCACACACACATGACTCGACCACATACCTCACACAGGACTCGGCCACAGACCTCACACACACAGGATTCGGCCACAGACCTCACACACACCGGACTCGGCCACAGACCTCACACACACAGGACTCGGCCACAGACCTCACACACGCATGACTCGGCCACAGACCTCACACACACAGGACTCGGCCACAGACTTCACACACACAGGACTCGGCCACAGACTTCACACACACAGGACTCGGCCACCGACCTCACACACACATGACTCGGCCACAGACCTCACACAGCACTCGGCCACAGACCTCACACACACATGACTCGGCCACAGACCTCACACACGCAGGATTCGGCCACAGACCTCACACACACAGGACACGGCCACAGACCTCACGCACAAGACTCGGCCACAAACCTCACACACAGGACTCGGCCACAGGCCTCACACACACAGGACTCGGCCACAGACCTCACACACACAGGACTTGGCCACAGACCTCACAAAAACAGTACTCGGCTACAGACATCACACACACATGACTCGGCCACAGACCTCACACACACAGGACTCGGCCACAGACCTCACACACACAGGACTTGGCCACAGACCTCACACAAACAGTACTCGGCTACAGACATCACACACACATGACTCGGCCACAGACCTCACACACACAGGACTCGGCCACAGACCTCACGCACACAGGACTCAGCCACAGACCTCACACACACAGGATTCGGCCACAGACCTCACACACACAGGACTCGGCCACAGACCTCACACACACAGGACTCGGCCACATACCTCACACACAGGACTCGGCCACAGACCACACACACACAGGACTCGGCCACAGACCTCACACACACAGGACTCGGCCACAGACCTCACACACACAGGACTCGGCCACAGACCTCACACACACAGGACGCGGCCACAGACCTCACACACACATGACTCGGCCACAGACCTGACACAGGACTCGGCCACTGACCTCACACACACAGGATTCGGCTACAGACCTCACACACACCGGACTCGGCCACAGACCTCACACACACAGGACTCGGCCACAGACCTCACACACACATGACTCGGCCACAGACCTCACACAGGACTCGGCCGCAGACCTCACACACACAGGACTCGGCCACAGACCTCACACACACAGGATTCGGCCACAGACCTCACACACACAGGACTCGGCCACAGACCTCACACACACAGGACTCGGCCACAGACCTCACACAAACAGTACTCGGCTACAGACATCACACTCACATGACTCGGCCACAGACCTCACACACACAGGACTCCGCCACAGACCTCAAACACACAGGATTCGGCAACATACCTCACACACACAGGACTCGGCCACAGACCTCACACACACAGGACTCGGTCACAGACCTCACACACACAGGACTCGGCCACAGACCTCACACACACAGGACTCGGCCACAGACCTCACACACACAGGGCTCGGCCACAGACCTCACGCACACAGGACTCGGCCACAGACCTCACACACACAGGACTCGGCCACAGACCTCACACACATGACTCGGCCACAGACCTCACACACATGACTCAGCCACAGACCTCACACACACAGGACTCGGCCACAGACCTCACACACATGACTCGGCCACAGACCTCACACACACATGACTCGGCCACAGACCTCACACACACATGACTCGGCCACAGACCTCACACACACAGGATTCGGGAACAGATCTCACGCACACAGGACTCGGCCACAGACCTCACACACACAGGACTCGGCCACAGACCTCACATACATGACTCGGCCACAGACCTCACACACATGACTCAGCCACAGACCTGACACACACAGGACTCGGCCACAGACCTCACACACATGACTCGGCCACAGACCTCACACACACATGACTCGGCCACAGACCTCACACACACATGACTCGGCCACAGACCTCACACACACAGGACTCGGCCACAGACCTCACACACATGACTCGGCCACAGACCTCACACACACAGGACTCGACCACAGACCTCACACACACAGGACTCGGCCACAGATCTCACACACACAGGACTCGGCCACAGACCTCACACACACAGGACTCGGCCACAGGCCTCACACACATGACTCGGCCACAGACCTCACACACATGACTCGGCCACAGACCTCACACACACATGACTCGGCCACAGACCTCACACACACATGACTCGGCCACAGACCTCACACACACCAGACTGGGCCACAGACCTCACACACATGACTCGGCCACAATCCTCACACACACATGACTCGGCCACAGAACTCACACACACAGGACTCGGCCACAGACCTCACACACTCAGGATTTGGCCACATACCTCACACACATGACTCGGCCACAGACCTCACACACATGACTCGGCCACAGACCTCACACAAACAGAACTCGGCCACAGACCTCACACACAGGACTCGGCCACAGACCTCACACACACAGGACTCGGCCACAGACCTCACACACATGACTCGGCCACAGACCTCACACACACAGGACTCGGCCACATACCTCACACACACAGGACTCGGCCACAGACCTCACACACACATTACTCGGCCACAGTCCTCACACACAGGGCACGGCCACAGACCTCACACAAACATGACTCGGCCACAGACCTCACACACACATGACTCGGCCACAGACCTCACACACACAGGACTCGGGGACAGACCTCACACACACATGACTCGGCCACAGACCTCTCACAGGACTGGGCCACAGACCTCACACACACAGGACTCGGCCACAGACCTCACACACACAAGATTCGGCCACAGACTTCACACACACATGACTCGGCCACAGACCTCACACACACAGGACTCGGCCACATACCTCACACACACAGGACTCGGCCACAGACCTCACACACACAGGACTCGGCCACAGTCCTCACACACAGGACTCGGCCACAGACCTCACACAAACATGACTCCGCCACAGACCTCACACACACATGACTCGGCCACAGACCTCTCACACACAGGACTCGGCCACAGACCTCACACACACATGACTCGGCCCCAGACCTCACACACACAGGACTCGGCCACAGACTTCACACACAGGACTCGGCTACAGACCTCACACACACAGGACTCGGCCACAGACCTCACACACACGGGACTCGGCCACATACCTCACACACAGGACTCGGCCACTGACCTCACACAAACATGACTCGGCCACATACCTCACACACACATGACTCGGCCACAGACCTCACACAAACAGAACTCGGCCACAGACCTCACACACACAGGACTCGGCCACAGACCTCACACACATGACTTGACCACAGACCTCACACACACAGGACTGGGGCAAATACCTCACACACACAGGACTCGGCCACAGACCTCACACACACAGGACTCGGCCACAGTCCTCACACACAGGGCTCGGCCACAGACCTCACACAAACATGACTCGGCCACAGACCTCACACACACAGGACTCGGCCACAGACCTCACACACACTTGACTCGGCCCCGGACCTCACACACACAGGACTCGGCCACAGACCTCACACACACAGGACTCGGCCACAGACCTCACACACACGGGACTCGGCCACATACCTCACACACAGGACTCGGCCACAGACCTCACGCAAACATGGCTCGGCCACAGACCTCACACACACATGACTCGGCCACAGACCTCACACACACATGACTCGGCCACAGACCTCACACACACATGACTCGGCCACAGACCTCACACACGGGACTCGGCCACAGACTTCACGCAAACATGACTCGGCCACAGACCTCACACACACAGGACTCGGCCACAGACCTCACACACATGACTCGGCCACAGACCTCACACACATGACTCAGCCACAGACCTCACACACACAGGACTCGGCCACAGACCTCACACACATGACTCGGCCACAGACCTCACACACACATGACTCGGCCACAGACCTCACACACACATGACTCGGCCACAGACCTCACACACACAGGACTCGGCCACAGACCTCACACACATGACTCGGCCACAATCCTCAGACACACATGACTCGGCCACAGAACTCACACACACAGGACTCGGCCACAGACCTCACACACTCAGGATTTGGCCACATACCTCACACACATGACTCGGCCACAGACCTCACACACATGACTCGGCCACAGACCTCACACAAACAGAACTCGGCCACAGACCTCACACACAGGACTCGGCCACAGACCTCACACACACAGGACTCGGCCACAGACCTCACACACATGACTCGGCCACAGACCTCACACACACAGGACTCGGCCACAGACCTCACACACACAGGACTCGGCCACAGACCTCACACACACATTACTCGGCCACAGTCCTCACACACAGGGCACGGCCACAGACCTCACACAAACATGACTCGGCCACAGACCTCACACACACATGACTCGGCCACAGACCTCACACACACAGGACTCGGGGACAGACCTCACACACACATGACTCGGCCACAGACCTCACACAGGACTCGGCCACAGACCTCACACACCCAGGACTCGGCCACAGACCTCACACACACAAGATTCGGCCACAGACTTCACACACACATGACTCGGCCACAGACCTCACACACACAGGACTCGGCCACATACCTCACACACACAGGACTCGGCCACAGACCTCACACACACAGGACTCGGCCACAGTCCTCACACACAGGACTCGGCCACAGACCTCACACAAACATGACTCGGCCACAGACCTCACACACACATGACTCGGCCACAGACCTCTCACACACAGGACTCGGCCACAGACCTCACACACACATGACTCGGCCCCAGACCTCACACACACAGGACTCGGCCACAGACTTCACACACAGGACTCGGCCACAGACCTCACACACACAGGACTCGGCCACAGACCTCACACACACGGGACTCGGCCACATACCTCACACACAGGACTCGGCCACAGACCTCACACAAACATGACTCGGCCACAGACCTCACACACACATGACTCGGCCACAGACCTCACACACACCAGACTGGGCCACAGACCTCACACACATGACTCGGCCACAATCCTCACACACACATGACTCGGCCACAGAACTCACACACACAGGACTCCGCCACAGACCTCACACACTCAGGATTCGGCCACATACCTCACACACATGACTCGGCCACAGACCTCACACACATGACTCGGCCACAGACCTCACACAAACAGAACTCGGCCACAGACCTCACACACAGGACTCGGCCACAGACCTCACACACACCAGACTGGGCCACAGACCTCACACACATGACTCGGCCACAATCCTCACACACAAATGACTCGGCCACAGAACTCACACACACAGGACTCGGCCACAGACCTCACACACTCAGGATTTGGCCACATACCTCAAACACATGACTCGGCCACAGACCTCACACACATGACTCGGCCACAGACCTCACACAAACAGAACTCGGCCACAGACCTCACACACAGGACTCGGCCACAGACCTGACACACCCAGGACTCGGCCACAGACCTCACACACATGACTCGGCCACAGACCTCACACACACAGGACTCGGCCACATACCTCACACACACAGGACTCGGCCACAGACCTCACACACACATTACTCGGCCACAGTCCTCAAACACAGGGCACGGCCACAGACCTCACACAAACATGACTCGGCCACAGACCTCACACACACATGACTCGGCCACAGACCTCACACACACAGGACTCGGCCACAGACCTCACACACACGGACTCGGCCGCAGACCTCACACAGGACTCGGCCACAGACCTCACACACACAGGACTCGGCCACAGACCTCACACACACAGGATTCGGCCACAGACCTCACACACACATGACTCGGCCACAGACCTCACACACACAGGATTCGGCCACATACCTCACACACACAGGACTCGGCCACAGACCTCACACACACAGGACTCGGCCACAGTCCTCACACACAGGACTCGGCCACAGACCTCACACAAACATGACTCGGCCACAGACCTCACACACACATGACTCGGCCACAGACCTCTCACACACAGGACTCGGCCACAGACCTCACACACACATGACTCGGCCTCAGACCTCACACACACAGGACTCGGCCACAGACTTCACACACAGGACTCGGCCAAAGACCTCACACACACAGGACTCGGCCACAGACCTCACACACACGGGACTCGGCCACAGACCTCACACACAGGACTCGGCCACAGACCTCACACAGGACTCGGCCACAGACCTCACACACACAGGACTCGGCCACAGACCTCACACAAACATGACTCGGCCACAGACCTCACACACGGGACTCGGCCACAGACCTCACGCACACAGGACTCGGCCACAGACCTCACACACATGACTCGGCCACAGACCTCACACACACAGGACTCTGCCACAGACCTCACACACTCAGGATTCGGTCACAGACCTTACACACATGACTCGGCCACATACCTCACACACAGGACTCGGCCACAGACCTCACACACACAGTACTCGGCCACAGACCCCACACACACGGGACTCGGCCACAGACCTCACACACAGGACTCGGCCACAGACCTCACACAAACATGACTCGGCCACAGACCTCACACACACATGACTCGGCCACAGACCTCACACACACATGACTCGGCCACAGAACTTACACACACAGGACTCGGCCACTGACCTCACACACACAGGACTCGGCCACAGACCTCACACACACATGACTCGGCCACAGACCTCGCACACACAGGATTCGGCCACAGACCTGACACACACCGGACTCGGCCACAGACCTCACACACACATGACTCGGCCACATACCTCACACAGGACTCGGCCACAGACCTCACACACACATGACTCGGCCACAGACCTCGCACACACAGGATTCGGCCACAGACCTGACACACACCGGACTCGGCCACAGACCTCACACACACATGACTCGGCCACATACCTCACACAGGACTCGGCCACAGACCTCACACACACAGGACTCGGCCACAGACCTCACACATAGGACTCGGCCACATACCTCACACACAGAACTCGGCCACAGGCCTCACACACAAAGGACTCGGCCACAGACCTCACACACACAGGACTCGGCCACAGACCTCACACAAACAGTACTCGTCTACAGACATCACACACACAGGACTCGGCCACAGACCTCACACACACAGGACTCGGCCACAGACCTCACACACACAGGACTCGGCCACAGACCTCACACACACATGACTCGGCCACAGAATTCAGACACACATGACTCGGCCACAGACCTCACACACGGGACTCGTCCACAGACATCAAGCACACAGGACTCGGCCACAGACCTCACACACACAGGACTCGGCCACAGACCTCACACACACAGGACCCGGCCACAGACCTCACACACACAGGACTCGGCCACAGACCTCACACAAACAGTACTCGGCTACAGACATCACACACACAGGACTCGGCCACAGACCTCACACACACAGGACTCGGCCACAGACCTTACACACACAGGACTCGGCCACAGACCTCACACACACAGGACTCGGCCACAGTCCTCACACATAAAGGACTCGGCCACAGACCTCACACAAACAGTACTCGGCTACAGATATCACACACACAGGACTCGGCCACAGACCTCACACACACAGGACTCGGCCACAGACCTCACACACACAGGAGTCGGCCACAGACCTCACACACACAGGACTCGGCCACAGACCTCACACACACAGGACTCGGCCACAGACCTCACACAGGACTCGGCCACAGACCTCACACACACAGCATTCGGCCACAGACCTCACACACACCGGACTCGGCCACAGACCTCACACATACAGGACTCGGCCATAGACCTCACGCACACAGGACTCGGACACAGACCTCACACAGGACTCGGCCACAGACCTCACACACACAGGACTCGGCCACAGACCTCACACACACAGAGGATTCGGCCACAGACCTCACACACACAGGACTCGGCCACAGACCTCACACACACATGACTCGGCCAGAGACCTCACACACACATGACTCGGCCACAGACCTCACACAAACAGTACTCGTCTACAGACATCACACACACAGGACTCGGCCACAGACCTCACACACACAGGACTCGGCCACAGACCTCACACACACAGGACTCGGCCACAGACCTCACACACACATGACTCGGCCACAGAATTCAGACACACATGACTCGGCCACAGACCTCACACACGGGACTCGTCCACAGACCTCAAGCACACAGGACTCGGCCACAGACCTCACACACACAGGACTCGGCCACAGACCTCACACACACAGGACCCGGCCACAGACCTCACACACACAGGACTCGGCCACAGACCTCACACAAACAGTACTCGGTTACAGACATCACACACACAGGACTCGGCCACAGACCTCACACACACAGGACTCGGCCACAGACCTTACACACACAGGACTCGGCCACAGACCTCACACACACAGGACTCGGCCACAGTCCTCACACATAAAGGACTCGGCCACAGACCTCACACAAACAGTACTCGGCTACAGATATCACACACACAGGACTCGGCCACAGACCTCACACACACAGGACTCGGCCACAGACCTCACACACACAGGAGTCGGCCACAGACCTCACACACACAGGACTCGGCCACAGACCTCACACACACAGGACTCGGCCACAGACCTCACACAGGACTCGGCCACAGACCTCACACACACAGCATTCGGCCACAGACCTCACACACACCGGACTCGGCCACAGACCTCACACATACAGGACTCGGCCACAGACCTCACACACACATGACTCGGCCAGAGACCTCCCACACACATGACTCGGCCACAGACCTCACACACACATGACTCGGCCACAGACCTCCCACACACAGGACTCGGCCACAGACCTCACACACACGGGACTCGGCCACAGACTTCACACACAGGACTCGGCCACAGACCTCACACACACAGGACTCGGCCACAGACCTCACACACAGGACTCGGCCACAGGCCTTACACACACAGGACTCGGCCACAGACCTCACACACACAGGACTCGGCCACAGACCTCACACACACAGGACTCGGCCACAGACCTCACACAAACATGACTCGGCCACAGACCTCACACACACATGACTCGGCCACAGACCTCTCACACACAGGACTCGGCCACAGACCTCACACACACATGACTCGGCCACAGACTTCACACACACAGGACTCGGCCAAAGACCTCACACACACAGGACTCGGCCACAGACCTCACACACACGGGACTCGACCACAGACCTCACACACAGGACTCGGCCACAGACCTCACACAAACATGACTCGGCCACAGACCTCACACACACATGACTCGGCCACAGACCTCACACACACAGGACTCGGCCACAGACCTCACACACACTTGACTCGGCCCCGGACCTCACACACACAGGACTCGGCCACAGACCTCACACGCACAGGACTCGGCTACAGACCTCACACACACGGGACTCGGCCACATACCTCACACACAGGACTCGGCCACAGACCTCACGCAAACATGACTCGGCCACAGACCTCACACACACATGACTCGGCCACAGACCTCACACACACATGACTCGGCCACAGAATTCACACACACATGACTCGGCCACAGACCTCACACACGGGACTTGGCCACAGACCTCACGCACACAGGACTCGGCCACAGACCTCACACACATGACTCGGCCACAGACCTCACACACACAGGACTCGGCCACAGACCTCACACACTCAGGATTCGGCCACAGACCTTACACACATGACTCGGCCACAGACCTCACACACATGAGTCGGCCACAGACCTCACACAAACAGAACTCGGCCACAGACCTCACACACAGGACTCGGCCACAGACCTCACACATACAGGACTCGGCCACAGACCTCACACACATGACTCGGCCACAGACCTCACACACACAGGACTCGGCCACATACCTCACACACACAGGACTCGGCCACAGACCTCACACACACAGGACTCGGCCACAGTCCTCACACACAGGGCTCGGCCACAGACCTCACACAAACATGACTCGGCCACAGACCTCACACACACATGACTCGGCCACAGACCTCACACACACAGGACTCGGCCACAGACCTCACACACACTTGACTCGGCCCCGGACCTCACACACACAGGACTCGGCCACAGACCTCACACACACAGGACTCGGCCACAGACCTCACACACACGGGACTCGGCCACATACCTCACACACAGGACTCGGCCACAGACCTCACGCAAACATGACTCGGCCACAGACCTCACACACACATGACTCGGCCACAGAATTCACACACACATGACTCGGCCACAGACCTCAAACACGGGACTCGGCCACAGACCTCACGCAAAGATGACTGGGCCACAGACCTCACACACACAGGACTCGGCCACAGACCTCACACACATAACTCGGCCACAGACCTCACACACATGACTCAGCCACAGACCTCACATACACAGGACTCGGCCACAGACCTGACACACATGACTCGGCCACAGACCTCACACACACATGACTCGGCCACAGACCTCACACACACAGGACTCGGCCACAGACCTCACACACACAGGACTCGGCCACAGACCTCACACACATGACTCGGCCACAGACCTCACACACACCGGACTCGACCACAGACCTCACACACACAGGACTCGGCCACAGATCTCACACACACAGGACTCGGCCACAGACCTCACACACACAGGACTCGGCCACAGGCCTCACACACATGACTCGGCCACAGACCTCACACACATGACTCGGCCACAGACCTCACACACACATGACTCGGCCACAGACCTCACACACACATGACTCGGCCACAGACCTCACACACACCAGACTGGGCCACAGACCTCACACACATGACTCGGCCACTATCCTCACACACACATGACTCGGCCACAGAACTCACACACACAGGACTCGGCCACAGACCTCACACACTCAGGATTTGGCCACATACCTCACACACATGACTCGGCCACAGACCTCACACACATGACTCGGCCACAGACCTCAAACAAACAGAACTCGGCCACAGACCTCACACACAGGACTCGGCCACAGACCTCACACACACAGGACTCGGCCACAGACCTCACACACATGACTCGGCCACAGACCTCACACACACAGGACTCGGCCACATACCTCACACACACAGGACTCGGCCACAGACCTCACACACACATTACTCGGCCACAGTCCTCACACACAGGGCACGGCCACAGACCTCACACAAACATGACTCGGCCACAGACCTCAGACACACATGACTCGGCCACAGACCTCACACACACAGGACTCGGCCACAGACCTCACACACACAGGACTCGGCCACAGACCTCACACAGGACTCGGCCACAGACCTCACACACACAGGACTCGGCCACAGACCTCACACACACAGGATTCGGCCGCAGACCTCACACACACAGGACTCGGCCACAGACCTCACACACACAGGACTCGGCCACATACCTCACACACACAGGACTCGGCCACAGACCTCACACACACAGGACTCGGCCACAGTCCTCACACACAGGACTCGGCCACAGACCTCACATAAACATGACTCGGCCACAGACCTCACACACACATGACTCGGCCACAGACCTCTCACACACAGGACTCGGCCACAGACCTCACACACACATGACTCGGCCCCAGACCTCACACACACAGGACTCGGCCACAGACTTCACACACAGGACTCGGCCAAAGACCTCACACACACAGGACTCGGCCACAGACCTCACACACACGGGACTCGGCCACAGACCTCACACACAGGACTCGGCCACAGACCTCACACAAACATGACTCGGCCACAGACCTCACACACACATGACTCGGCCACAGACCTCACACACACCAGACTGGGCCACAGACCTCACACACATGACTCGGCCACAATCCTCACCCACACATGAGTCGGCCACAGAACTCACATACACAGGACTCCGCCACAGACCTCACACACTCAGGATTCGGCCACATACCTCACACACAGGGCTCGGCCACAGACCTCACACAAACATGACTCGGCCACAGACCTCACACACACATGACTCGGCCACAGACCTCACACACACAGGACTCGGCCACAGACCTCACACACACTTGACTCGGCCCCGGACCTCACACACACAGGACTCGGCCACAGACCTCACACACACAGGACTCGGCCACAGACCTCACACACACAGGACTCGGCCACAGACCTCACACACAGGACTCGGCCACAGGCCTTACACACACAGGACTCGGCCACAGACCTCACACACACAGGACTCGGCCACAGACCTCACACAAACATGACTCGGCCACAGACCTCACACACACATGACTCGGCCACAGACCTCTCACACACAGGACTCGGCCACAGACCTCACACACACATGACTCGGCCACAGACTTCACACACAGGACTCGGCCAAAGACCTCACACACACAGGACTCGGCCACAGACCTCACACACACGGGACTCGGCCACAGACCTCACACACAGGACTCGGCCACAGACCTCACACAAACATGACTCGGCCACAGACCTCACACACACATGACTCGGCCACAGACCTCACACACACCAGACTGGGCCACAGACCTCACACACATGACTCGGCCACAATCCTCACACACACATGAGTCGGCCACAGAACTCACACACACAGGACTCCGCCACAGACCTCACACACTCAGGATTCGGCCACATACCTCACACACAGGACTCGGCCACAGACCTCACACAAACATGACTCGGCCACAGACCTCACACACACATGACTCGGCCACAGACCTCACACACACAGGACTCGGCCACAGACCTCACACACACTTGACTCGGCCCCGGACCTCACACACACAGGACTCGGCCACAGACCTCACACGCACAGGACTCGGCTACAGACCTCACACACACGGGACTCGGCCACATACCTCACACACAAGACTCGGCCACAGACCTCACGCAAACATGACTCGGCCACAGACCTCACACACACATGACTCGGCCACAGACCTCACACACACATGACTCGGCCACAGAATTCACACACACATGACTCGGCCACAGACCTCACACACGGGACTCGGCCACAGACCTCACACACATGACTCGGCCACAGACCTCACACACACAGGACTCGGCCACAGACCTCACACACTCAGGATTCGGCCACAGACCTTACACACATGACTCGGCCACAGACCTCACACACATGAGTCGGTCACAGACCTCACACAAACAGAACTCGGCCACAGACCTCACACACAGGACTCGGCCACAGACCTCACACATACAGGACTCGGCCACAGACCTCACACACATGACTCGGCCACAGACCTCACACACACAGGACTCGGCCACATACCTCACACACACAGGACTCGGCCACAGACCTCACACACACAGGACTCGGCCACAGTCCTCACACACAGGGCTCGGCCACAGACCTCACACAAACATGACTCGGCCACAGACCTCACACACACATGACTCGGCCACAGACCTCACACACACAGGACTCGGCCACAGACCTCACACACACTTGACTCGGCCCCGGACCTCACACACACAGGACTCGGCCACAGACCTCACACACACAGGACTCGGCCACAGACCTCACACACACGGGACTCGGCCACATACCTCACACACAGGACTCGGCCACAGACCTCACGCAAACATGACTCGGCCACAGACCTCACACACACATGACTCGGCCACAGAATTCACACACACATGACTCGGCCACAGACCTCACACACGGGACTCGGCCACAGACCTCACGCAAAGATGACTGGGCCACAGACCTCACACACACAGGACTCGGCCACAGACCTCACACACATAACTCGGCCACAGACCTCACACACATGACTCAGCCACAGACCTCACATACACAGGACTCGGCCACAGACCTCACACACATGACTCGGCCACAGACCTCACACACACATGACTCGGCCACAGACCTCACACACACAGGACTCGGCCACAGACCTCACACACACGACTCGGCCACAGACCTCACACACACCGGACTCGACCACAGACCTCACACACACAGGACTCGGCCACAGATCTCACACACACAGGACTCGGCCACAGACCTCACACACACAGGACTCGGCCACAGGCCTCACACACATGACTCGGCCACAGACCTCACACACATGACTCGGCCACAGACCTCACACACACATGACTCGGCCACAGACCTCACACACACATGACTCGGCCACAGACCTCACACACACCAGACTGGGCCACAGACCTCACACACATGACTCGGCCACTATCCTCACACACACATGACTCGGCCACAGAACTCACACACACAGGACTCGGCCACAGACCTCACACACTCAGGATTTGGCCACATACCTCACACACATGACTCGGCCACAGACCTCACACACATGACTCGGCCACAGACCTCAAACAAACAGAACTCGGCCACAGACCTCACACACAGGACTCGGCCACAGACCTCACACACACAGGACTCCGCCACAGACCTCACACACATGACTCGGCCACAGACCTCACACACACAGGACTCGGCCACATACCTCACACACACAGGACTCGGCCACAGACCTCACACACACATTACTCGGCCACAGTCCTCACACACAGGGCACGGCCACAGACCTCACACAAACATGACTCGGCCACAGACCTCAGACACACATGACTCGGCCACAGACCTCACACACACAGGACTCGGCCACAGACCTCACACACACAGGACTCGGCCACAGATCTCACACACACAGGACTCGACCACAGACCTCACACACACAGGACTCGGCCACAGATCTCACACACACAGGACTCGGCCACAGACCTCACACACACAGGACTCGGCCACAGGCCTCACACACATGACTCGGCCACAGACCTCACACACATGACTCGGCCACAGACCTCACACACACATGACTCGGCCACAGACCTCACACACAGGACTCGGCCACAGACCTCACATAAACATGACTCGGCCACAGACCTCACACACACATGACTCGGCCACAGACCTCTCACACACAGGACTCGGCCACAGACCTCACACACACATGACTCGGCCCCAGACCTCACACACACAGGACTCGGCCACAGACTTCACACACAGGACTCGGCCAAAGACCTCACACACACAGGACTCGGCCACAGACCTCACACACACGGGACTCGGCCACAGACCTCACACACAGGACTCGGCCACAGACCTCACACAAACATGACTCGGCCACAGACCTCACACACACATGACTCGGCCACAGACCTCACACACACATGACTCGGCCACAGACCTCACACACATGACTCGGCCACAATGCTCACACACACATGAGTCGGCCACAGAACTCACACACACAGGACTCCGCCACAGACCTCACACACTCAGGATTCGGCCACATACCTCACACACAGGGCTCGGCCACAGACCTCACACAAACATGACTCGGCCACAGACCTCACACACACATGACTCGGCCACAGACCTCACACACACAGGACTCGGCCACAGACCTCACACACACTTGACTCGGCCCCGGACCTCACACACACAGGACTCGGCCACAGACCTCACACACACAGGACTCGGCTACAGACCTCACACACACGGGACTCGGCCACATACCTCACACACAAGACTCGGCCACAGACCTCACGCAAACATGACTCGGCCACAGACCTCACACACACATGACTCGGCCACAGACCTTTCACACACAGGACTCGGCCACAGACCTCACACACACATGACTCGGCCACAGACCTCACACACACATGACTCGGCCACAGAATTCACACACACATGACTCGGCCACAGACCTCACACACGGGACTCGGCCACAGACCTCAAGCACACAGGACTCGGCCACAGACCTCACACACATGACTCGGCCACAGACCTCACACACACAGGACTCGGCCACAGACCTCACACACTCAGGATTCGGCCACAGACCTTACACACATGACTCGGCCACATACCTCACACACAGGACTCGGCCACAGACCTCACACACACAGTACTCGGCCACAGACCCCACACACACGGGACTCGGCCACAGACCTCACACACAGGACTCGGCCACAGACCTCACACAAACATGACTCGGCCACAGACCTCACACACACCCGCCTCGGCCACAGAACTTACACACACAGGACTCGGCCACTGACCTCACACACACAGGACTCGGCCACAGACCTCACACACACAGGACTCGGCCACAGACCTCACACACACCCGCCTCGGCCACAGAACTTACACACACAGGACTCGGCCACTGACCTCACACACACAGGACTCGGCCACAGACCTCACACACACAGGACTCGGCTACAGACCTCACACACACGGGACTCGGCCACATACCTCACACACAGGACTCGGCCACAGACCTCACGCAAACATGACTCGGCCACAGACCTCACACACACATGACTCGGCCACAGACCTCTCACACACAGGACTCGGCCACAGACCTCACACACACATGACTCGGCCACAGACCTCACACACACATGACTCGGCCACAGAATTCACACACACAGGACTCGGCCACAGACCTCACACACACAGGACTCGGCCACAGACCGCACACACACAGGACTCGGCCGCAGACCTCACACACACAGGACTCGGCCACAGACCTCACACAGGACTCGGCCTGAGACCTCACACACTCAGGATTCGGCCACAGACCTTACACACATGACTCGGCCACATACCTCACACACAGGACTCGGCCACAGACCTCACACACACAGTACTCGGCCACAGACCCCACACACACGGGACTCGGCCACAGACCTCACACACAGGACTCGGCCACAGACCTCACACAAACATGACTCGGCCACAGACCTCACACACACCCGCCTCTTCCACAGACCCCACACACACAGGACTCGGCCACTGACCTCACACACACAGGACTCGGCCACAGACCTCACACACACATGACTCGGCCACAGACCTCGCACACACATGACTCGGCCACATACCTCACACAGGACTCGGCCACAGACCTCACACACACAGGACTCGGCCACAGACCTCACACACACAGGATTCGGCCACAGACCTCACACACACAGGACTCGGCCACAGACCTCAAACACAGGACTCGGCCACAGACCTCACACACAGGACTCGGCCACAGGCCTTACACACAAAGGACTCGGCCACAGACCTCACACACACAGGACTCGGCCACAGACCTCACACAAACAGTACTCGTCTACAGACATCACACACACAGGACTCGGCCACAGACCTCACACAAACAGGACTCGGCCACAGACCTCACACACACAGGACTCGGCCACAGACCTCACACACACAGGACTCGGCCACAGTCCTCACACATACAGGACTCGGCCACAGACCTCACACAAACAGTACTCGGCTACAGACATCACACACACAGGACTCGGCCACAGACCTCACACACACAGGACTCGGCCACAGACCTCACACAAACAGTACTCGGCTACAGACATCACACACACAGGACTCGGCCACAGACCTCACACACACAGGACTCGGCCACAGACCTTACACACACAGGACTCGGCCACAGACCTCACACACACAGGACTCGGCCACAGTCCTCACACATAAAGGACTCGGCCACAGACCTCACACAAACAGTACTCGGCTACAGATATCACACACACAGGACTCGGCCACAGATCTCACACACACAGGACTCGGCCACAGACCTCACACACACAGGAGTCGGCCACAGACCTCACACACACAAGACTCGGCCACAGACCTCACACACACAGGAGTCGGCCACAGACCTCACACACACAGGACTCGGCCACAGACCTCACACACACAGGACTCGGCCACAGACCTCCCACAGGACTCGGCCACAGACCTCACACACACCGGACTCGGCCACAGACCTCACACATACAGGACTCGGCCATAGACCTCACGCACACAGGACTCGGACACAGACCTCACACAGGACTCGGCCACAGACCTCACACACACAGGACTCGGCCACAGACCTCACACACACACAGGATTCGGCCACAGACCTCACACACACAGGACTCGGCCACAGACCTCACACACACATGACTCGGCCAGAGACCTCACACACACATGACTCGGCCACAGACCTCACACACACATGACTCGGCCACAGACCTCCCACACACAGGACTCGGCCACAGACCTCACACACACAGGACTCGGCCACAGACTTCACACACAGGACTCGGCCACAGACCTCACACACACAGGACTCGGCCACAGACCTCACACACAGGACTCGGCCACCGGCCTTACACACACAGGACTCGGCCACAGACCTCACACACACATGACTCGGCCCCAGACCTCACACACACAGGACTCGGCCACAGACTTCACACACAGGACTCGGCCAAAGACCTCACACACACAGGACTCGGCCACAGACCTCACACACACGGGACTCGGCCACAGACCTCACACACAGGACTCGGCCACAGACCTCACACAAACATGACTCGGCCACAGACCTCACACACACCAGACTGGGCCACAGACCTCACACACATGACTCGGCCACAATCCTCACACACACATGAGTCGGCCACAGAACTCACACACACATGATTCGGCCACATACCTCACACACAGGGCTCGGCCACAAACCTCACACAAACATGACTCGGCCACAGACCTCACACACACATGACTCGGCCACAGACCTCACACACACAGGACTCGGCCACAGACCTCACACACACTTGACTCGGCCCCGGACCTCACACACACAGGACTCGGCCACAGACCTCACACACACAGGACTCGGCTACAGACCTCACACACACGGGACTCGGCCACATACCTCACACACAGGACTCGGCCACAGACCTCACGCAAACATGACTCGGCCACAGACCTCACACACACATGACTCGGCCACAGACCTCACACACACATGACTCGGCCACAGAATTCACACACACATGACTCGGCCACAGACCTCACACACGGGACTCGGCCACAGACCTCACGCACACAGGACTCGGCCACAGACCTCACACACATGACTCGGCCACAGACCTCACACACACAGGTCTCGGCCACAGACCTCACACACTCAGGATTCGGCCACAGACCTTACACACATGACTCGGCCACATACCTCACACACAGGACTCGGCCACAGACCTCACACACACAATACTCGGCCACAGACCCCACACACACGGGACTCGGCCACAGACCTCACACACAGGACTCGGCCACAGACCTCACACAAACATGACTCGGCCACAGACCTCACACACACATGACTCGGCCACAGACCTCACACACACCCGCCTCGGCCACAAAACTTACACACACAGGACTCGGCCACTGACCTCACACACACAGGACTCGGCCACAGACCTCACACACACATGACTCGGCCACAGACCTCGCACACACAGAATTCGGCCACAGACCTCACACACACCGGACTCGGCCACAGACCTCACACACACATGACTCGGCCACATACCTCACACAGGACTCGGCCCCAGACCTCACACACACAGGACTCGGCCACAGACCTCACACACACAGGATTCGGCCACAGACCTCACACACACAGGACTCGGCCACAGACCTCAAACACAGGACTCGGCCACACACCTCACACACTGGGCTCGGCCACAGGCCTCACACACAAAGGACTCGGCCACAGACCTCACACACACAGGACTCGGCCACAGATCTCACACAAACAGTACTCGTCTACAGACATCACACACACAGGACTCGGCCACAGACCTCACACACACAGGACTCGGCCACAGACCTCACACACACAGGACTCGGCCACAGACCTCACACACACAGGACTCGGCCACAGTCCTCACACATAAAGGACTCTGCCACAGACCTCACACAAACAGTACTCGGCTACAGATATCACACACACAGGACTCGGCCACAGACCTCACACACACACGGACTCGGCCACAGATCTCACACACACAGGAGTCGGCCACAGACCTCACACACACAGGACTCGGCCACAGACCTCACACACACAGGACTCGGCCACAGACCTCACACAGGACTCGGCCACAGACCTCACACACACAGCATTCGGCCACAGACCTCACACACACCGGACTCGGCCACAGACCTCACACATACAGGACTCGGCCATAGACCTCACGCACACAGGACTCGGACACAGACCTCACACAGGACTCGGCCACAGACCTCACACACACAGGACTCGGCCACAGACCTCACACACACACAGGATTCGGCCACAGACCTCACACACACAGGACTCGGCCACAGACCTCACACACACATGACTCGGCCAGAGACCTCACACACACATGACTCGGCCACAGACCTCACACACACATGACTCGGCCACAGACCTCCCACACACAGGACTCGGCCACAGACCTCACACACACAGGACTCGGCCACAGACTTCACACACAGGACTCGGCCACAGACCTCACACACACAGGACTCGGCCACAGACCTCACACACACAGGACTCGACCACAGACCTCACACACACACAGGACTCGGCCACAGACCTCACACACACAGGACTCGGCCACAGACCGCACACACACCAGACTCGGCCGCAGACCTCACACACACAGGACTCGGCCACAGACCTCACACAGGACTCGGCCTGAGACATCACACACACAGGACTCGGCCACAGACCTCACACACACAGGACTCGGCCACAGACCTCACACACACAGGACTCGGCCACAGACCTCACACACACAGGACTCGGCCACAGACCTCACACACAGGACTCGGCCACAGACCTCACACACGCAGGACTCGGCCACAGACCTCACACAGGACTCGGCCTGAGACATCACACACACAGGACTCGGCCACAGACCTCACACACACAGGACTCGACCACAGACCTCACACACACAGGACTCGGCCACAGACCTCACACACACAGGACTCGGCCACAGACCTCACACACAGGACTCGGCCACAGACCTCACACACGCAGGACTCGGCCACAGACCTCACACACACAGGACTCGGCCACAGACCTCACACACAGGACTCGGCCACTGACCTCACACACACAGGACTCGACCACAGACCTCACACACACACAGGACTCGGCCACAGACCTCACACACACAGGACTCGGCCACAGACCGCACACACACAGGACTCGGCCGCAGACCTCACACACACAGGACTCGGCCACAGACCTCACACAGGACTCGGCCTGAGACCTCACACACACAGGACTCGGCCACAGACCTCACACACACAGGACTCGGCCACAGACCTCACACACACAGGACTCGGCCACAGACCTCACACACACAGGACTCGGCCACAGACCTCACACACAGGACTCGGCCACAGACCTCACACACAGGACTCGGCCACAGGCCTCACACACACAGGACTCGGCCACAGACCTCACACACACAGGACTCGGCCACAGACCTCACACACACAGGACTCGGCCACAGACCTCACACATACAGGACTCGGCCACAGACCTCACACACACAGGACTCGGCCACAGACCTCACACACAGGACTCGGCCACAGACCTCACACACAGGACTCGGCCACAGGCCTTACACACACAGGACTCGGCCACAGACCTCACACACACAGGACTCGGCCACAGACCTCACACACACAGGACTCGGCCACAGACCTCACACACACATGACTCGGCCACGGACCTCAGACACACAGGACTCATCCCACAGACCTCACACACACAGGGCTCGGCCACAGACCTCACACACACAGGACTCGGCCACAGACCTCACACAAACAGGACTCGGCCACAGACCTCACACACACAGGACTCGGCCACAGACCTCACACACACGGGACTCGGCCACAGACCTCACACACAGGACTCGGCCACAGGCCTTACACACACAGGGCTCGGCCACAGACCTCACACACACATGACTCGGCCACAGACCTCACACACACCCGCCTCGGCCACAAAACTTACACACACAGGACTCGGCCACTGACCTCACACACACAGGACTCGGCCACATACCTCACACACACATGACTCGGCCACAGACCTCGCACACACAGGATTCGGCCACAGACCTCACACACACCGGACTCGGCCACAGACCTCACACACACATGACTCGGCCACATACCTCACACAGGACTCGGCCACAGACCTCACACACACAGGACTCGGCCACAGACCTCACACACACAGGATTCGGCCACAGACCTCACACACACAGGACTCGGCCACAGACCTCAAACACAGGACTCGGCCACAGACCTCACACACTGGGCTCGGCCACAGGCCTCACACACAAAGGACTCGGCCACAGACCTCACACACACAGGACTCGGCCACAGATCTCACACAAACAGTACTCGTCTACAGACATCACACACACAGGACTCGGCCACAGACCTCACACACACAGGACTCGGCCACAGACCTCACACACACAGGACTCGGCCACAGACCTCACACACACAGGACTCGGCCACAGTCCTCACACATACAGGACTCGGCCACAGACCTCACACAAACAGTACTCGGCTACAGACATCACACACACAGGACTCGGCCACAGACCTCCCACAGGACTCGGCCACAGACCTCACACACACCGGACTCGGCCACAGACCTCACACATACAGGACTCGGCCATAGACCTCACGCACACAGGACTCGGACACAGACCTCACACAGGACTCGGCCACAGACCTCACACACACAGGACTCGGCCACAGACCTCACACACACACAGGATTCGGCCACAGACCTCACACACACAGGACTCGGCCACAGACCTCACACACACATGACTCGGCCAGAGACCTCACACACACATGACTCGGCCACAGACCTCACACACACATGACTCGGCCACAGACCTCCCACACACAGGACTCGGCCACAGACCTCACACACACAGGACTCGGCCACAGACTTCACACACAGGACTCGGCCACAGACCTCACACACACAGGACTCGGCCACAGACCTCACACACAGGACTCGGCCACCGGCCTTACACACACAGGACTCGGCCACAGACCTCACACACACATGACTCGGCCCCAGACCTCACACACACAGGACTCGGCCACAGACTTCACACACAGGACTCGGCCAAAGACCTCACACACACAGGACTCGGCCACAGACCTCACACACACGGGACTCGGCCACAGACCTCACACACAGGACTCGGCCACAGACCTCACACAAACATGACTCGGCCACAGACCTCACACACACCAGACTGGGCCACAGACCTCACACACATGACTCGGCCACAATCCTCACACACACATGAGTCGGCCACAGAACTCACACACACATGATTCGGCCACATACCTCACACACAGGGCTCGGCCACAAACCTCACACAAACATGACTCGGCCACAGACCTCACACACACATGACTCGGCCACAGACCTCACACACACAGGACTCGGCCACAGACCTCACACACACTTGACTCGGCCCCGGACCTCACACACACAGGACTCGGCCACAGACCTCACACACACAGGACTCGGCTACAGACCTCACACACACGGGACTCGGCCACATACCTCACACACAGGACTCGGCCACAGACCTCACGCACACATGACTCGGCCACAGACCTCACACACACATGACTCGGCCACAGACCTCACACACACATGACTCGGCCACAGAATTCACACACACATGACTCGGCCACAGACCTCACACACGGGACTCGGCCACAGACCTCACGCACACAGGACTCGGCCACAGACCTCACACACATGACTCGGCCACAGACCTCACACACACAGGTCTCGGCCACAGACCTCACACACTCAGGATTCGGCCACAGACCTTACACACATGACTCGGCCACATACCTCACACACAGGACTCGGCCACAGACCTCACACACACAATACTCGGCCACAGACCCCACACACACGGGACTCGGCCACAGACCTCACACACAGGACTCGGCCACAGACCTCACACAAACATGACTCGGCCACAGACCTCACACACACATGACTCGGCCACAGACCTCACACACACCCGCCTCGGCCACAAAACTTACACACACAGGACTCGGCCACTGACCTCACACACACAGGACTCGGCCACAGACCTCACACACACATGACTCGGCCACAGACCTCGCACACACAGAATTCGGCCACAGACCTCACACACACCGGACTCGGCCACAGACCTCACACACACATGACTCGGCCACATACCTCACACAGGACTCGGCCCCAGACCTCACACACACAGGACTCGGCCACAGACCTCACACACACAGGATTCGGCCACAGACCTCACACACACAGGACTCGGCCACAGACCTCAAACACAGGACTCGGCCACACACCTCACACACTGGGCTCGGCCACAGGCCTCACACACAAAGGACTCGGCCACAGACCTCACACACACAGGACTCGGCCACAGATCTCACACAAACAGTACTCGTCTACAGACATCACACACACAGGACTCGGCCACAGACCTCACACACACAGGACTCGGCCACAGACCTCACACACACAGGACTCGGCCACAGACCTCACACACACAGGACTCGGCCACAGTCCTCACACATACAGGACTCGGCCACAGACCTCACACAAACAGTACTCGGCTACAGACATCACACACACAGGACTCGGCCACGGACCTCACACACACAGGACTCGGCCACAGACCTCACACACACAGGACTCGGCCACAGACCTCACACACACGGGACTCGGCCACAGACCTCACACAAACAGTACTCGGCTACAGACATCACACACACAGGACTCGGCCACAGACCTCACACACACAGGACTCGGCCACAGACCTTACACACACAGGACTCGGCCACAGACCTCACACACACAGGACTCGGCCACAGTCCTCACACATAAAGGACTCTGCCACAGACCTCACACAAACAGTACTCGGCTACAGATATCACACACACAGGACTCGGCCACAGACCTCACACACACACGGACTCGGCCACAGATCTCACACACACAGGAGTCGGCCACAGACCTCACACACACAGGACTCGGCCACAGACCTCACACACACAGGACTCGGCCACAGACCTCACACAGGACTCGGCCACAGACCTCACACACACAGCATTCGGCCACAGACCTCACACACACCGGACTCGGCCACAGACCTCACACATACAGGACTCGGCCATAGACCTCACGCACACAGGACTCGGACACAGACCTCACACAGGACTCGGCCACAGACCTCACACACACAGGACTCGGCCACAGACCTCACACACACACAGGATTCGGCCACAGACCTCACACACACAGGACTCGGCCACAGACCTCACACACACATGACTCGGCCAGAGACCTCACACACACATGACTCGGCCACAGACCTCACACACACATGACTCGGCCACAGACCTCCCACACACAGGACTCGGCCACAGACCTCACACACACAGGACTCGGCCACAGACTTCACACACAGGACTCGGCCACAGACCTCACACACACAGGACTCGGCCACAGACCTCACACACACAGGACTCGACCACAGACCTCACACACACACAGGACTCGGCCACAGACCTCACACACACAGGACTCGGCCACAGACCGCACACACACCAGACTCGGCCGCAGACCTCACACACACAGGACTCGGCCACAGACCTCACACAGGACTCGGCCTGAGACATCACACACACAGGACTCGGCCACAGACCTCACACACACAGGACTCGGCCACAGACCTCACACACACAGGACTCGGCCACAGACCTCACACACACAGGACTCGGCCACAGACCTCACACACAGGACTCGGCCACAGACCTCACACACGCAGGACTCGGCCACAGACCTCACACAGGACTCGGCCTGAGACATCACACACACAGGACTCGGCCACAGACCTCACACACACAGGACTCGACCACAGACCTAACACACACAGGACTCGGCCACAGACCTCACACACACAGGACTCGGCCACAGACCTCACACACAGGACTCGGCCACAGACCTCACACACGCAGGACTCGGCCACAGACCTCACACACACAGGACTCGGCCACAGACCTCACACACAGGACTCGGCCACTGACCTCACACACACAGGACTCGACCACAGACCTCACACACACACAGGACTCGGCCACAGACCTCACACACACAGGACTCGGCCACAGACCGCACACACACAGGACTCGGCCGCAGACCTCACACACACAGGACTCGGCCACAGACCTCACACAGGACTCGGCCTGAGACCTCACACACACAGGACTCGGCCACAGACCTCACACACACAGGACTCGGCCACAGACCTCACACACACAGGACTCGGCCACAGACCTCACACACACAGGACTCGGCCACAGACCTCACACACAGGACTCGGCCACAGACCTCACACACAGGACTCGGCCACAGGCCTCACACACACAGGACTCGGCCACAGACCTCACACACACAGGACTCGGCCACAGATCTCACACACACAGGACTCGGCCACAGACCTCACACATACAGGACTCGGCCACAGACCTCACACACACAGGACTCGGCCACAGACCTCACACACAGGACTCGGCCACAGACCTCACACACAGGACTCGGCCACAGGCCTTACACACACAGGACTCGGCCACAGACCTCACACACACAGGACTCGGCCACAGACCTCACACACACAGGACTCGGCCACAGACCTCACACACACATGACTCGGCCACGGACCTCAGACACACAGGACTCATCCCACAGACCTCACACACACAGGGCTCGGCCACAGACCTCACACACACAGGACTCGGCCACAGACCTCACACAAACAGGACTCGGCCACAGACCTCACACACACAGGACTCGGCCACAGACCTCACACACACGGGACTCGGCCACAGACCTCACACACAGGACTCGGCCACAGGCCTTACACACACAGGGCTCGGCCACAGACCTCACACACACATGACTCGGCCACAGACCTCACACACACCCGCCTCGGCCACAAAACTTACACACACAGGACTCGGCCACTGACCTCACACACACAGGACTCGGCCACATACCTCACACACACATGACTCGGCCACAGACCTCGCACACACAGGATTCGGCCACAGACCTCACACACACCGGACTCGGCCACAGACCTCACACACACATGACTCGGCCACATACCTCACACAGGACTCGGCCACAGACCTCACACACACAGGACTCGGCCACAGACCTCACACACACAGGATTCGGCCACAGACCTCACACACACAGGACTCGGCCACAGACCTCAAACACAGGACTCGGCCACAGACCTCACACACTGGGCTCGGCCACAGGCCTCACACACAAAGGACTCGGCCACAGACCTCACACACACAGGACTCGGCCACAGATCTCACACAAACAGTACTCGTCTACAGACATCACACACACAGGACTCGGCCACAGACCTCACACACACAGGACTCGGCCACAGACCTCACACACACAGGACTCGGCCACAGACCTCACACACACAGGACTCGGCCACAGTCCTCACACATACAGGACTCGGCCACAGACCTCACACAAACAGTACTCGGCTACAGACATCACACACACAGGACTCGGCCACAGACCTCCCACAGGACTCGGCCACAGACCTCACACACACCGGACTCGGCCACAGACCTCACACATACAGGACTCGGCCATAGACCTCACGCACACAGGACTCGGACACAGACCTCACACAGGACTCGGCCACAGACCTCACACACACAGGACTCGGCCACAGACCTCACACACACACAGGATTCGGCCACAGACCTCACACACACAGGACTCGGCCACAGACCTCACACACACATGACTCGGCCAGAGACCTCACACACACATGACTCGGCCACAGACCTCACACACACATGACTCGGCCACAGACCTCCCACACACAGGACTCGGCCACAGACCTCACACACACAGGACTCGGCCACAGACTTCACACCCAGGACTCGGCCACAGACCTCACACACACAGGACTCGGCCACAGACCTCACACACAGGACTCGGCCACCGGCCTTACACACACAGGACTCGGCCACAGACCTCACACACACATGACTCGGCCCCAGACCTCACACACACAGGACTCGGCCACAGACTTCACACACAGGACTCGGCCAAAGACCTCACACACACAGGACTCGGCCACAGACCTCACACACACGGGACTCGGCCACAGACCTCACACACAGGACTCGGCCACAGACCTCACACAAACATGACTCGGCCACAGACCTCACACACACCAGACTGGGCCACAGACCTCACACACATGACTCGGCCACAATCCTCACACACACATGAGTCGGCCACAGAACTCACACACACATGATTCGGCCACATACCTCACACACAGGGCTCGGCCACAAACCTCACACAAACATGACTCGGCCACAGACCTCACACACACATGACTCGGCCACAGACCTCACACACACAGGACTCGGCCACAGACCTCACACACACTTGACTCGGCCCCGGACCTCACACACACAGGACTCGGCCACAGACCTCACACACACAGGACTCGGCTACAGACCTCACACACACGGGACTCGGCCACATACCTCACACACAGGACTCGGCCACAGACCTCACGCAAACATGACTCGGCCACAGACCTCACACACACATGACTCGGCCACAGACCTCACACACACATGACTCGGCCACAGAATTCACACACACATGACTCGGCCACAGACCTCACACACGGGACTCGGCCACAGACCTCACGCACACAGGACTCGGCCACAGACCTCACACACATGACTCGGCCACAGACCTCACACACACAGGTCTCGGCCACAGACCTCACACACTCAGGATTCGGCCACAGACCTTACACACATGACTCGGCCACATACCTCACACACAGGACTCGGCCACAGACCTCACACACACAATACTCGGCCACAGACCCCACACACACGGGACTCGGCCACAGACCTCACACACAGGACTCGGCCACAGACCTCACACAAACATGACTCGGCCACAGACCTCACACACACATGACTCGGCCACAGACCTCACACACACCCGCCTCGGCCACAAAACTTACACACACAGGACTCGGCCACTGACCTCACACACACAGGACTCGGCCACAGACCTCACACACACATGACTCGGCCACAGACCTCGCACACACAGGATTCGGCCACAGACCTCACACACACCGGACTCGGCCACAGACCTCACACACACATGACTCGGCCACATACCTCACACAGGACTCGGCCCCAGACCTCACACACACAGGACTCGGCCACAGACCTCACACACACAGGATTCGGCCACAGACCTCACACACACAGGACTCGGCCACAGACCTCAAACACAGGACTCGGCCACACACCTCACACACTGGGCTCGGCCACAGGCCTCACACACAAAGGACTCGGCCACAGACCTCACACACACAGGACTCGGCCACAGATCTCACACAAACAGTACTCGTCTACAGACATCACACACACAGGACTCGGCCACAGACCTCACACACACAGGACTCGGCCACAGACCTCACACACACAGGACTCGGCCACAGACCTCACACACACAGGACTCGGCCACAGTCCTCACACATACAGGACTCGGCCACAGACCTCACACAAACAGTACTCGGCTACAGACATCACACACACAGGACTCGGCCACGGACCTCACACACACAGGACTCGGCCACAGACCTCACACACACAGGACTCGGCCACAGACCTCACACACACGGGACTCGGCCACAGACCTCACACAAACAGTACTCGGCTACAGACATCACACACACAGGACTCGGCCACAGACCTCACACACACAGGACTCGGCCACAGACCTTACACACACAGGACTCGGCCACAGACCTCACACACACAGGACTCGGCCACAGTCCTCACACATAAAGGACTCTGCCACAGACCTCACACAAACAGTACTCGGCTACAGATATCACACACACAGGACTCGGCCACAGACCTCACACACACACGGACTCGGCCACAGACCTCACACACACAGGAGTCGGCCACAGACCTCACACACACAGGACTCGGCCACAGACCTCACACACACAGGACTCGGCCACAGACCTCACACAGGACTCGGCCACAGACCTCACACACACAGCATTCGGCCACAGACCTCACACACACCGGACTCGGCCACAGACCTCACACATACAGGACTCGGCCATAGACCTCACGCACACAGGACTCGGACACAGACCTCACACAGGACTCGGCCACAGACCTCACACACACAGGACTCGGCCACAGACCTCACACACACACAGGATTCGGCCACAGACCTCACACACACAGGACTCGGCCACAGACCTCACACACACATGACTCGGCCAGAGACCTCACACACACATGACTCGGCCACAGACCTCACACACACATGACTCGGCCACAGACCTCCCACACACAGGACTCGGCCACAGACCTCACACACACAGGACTCGGCCACAGACTTCACACACAGGACTCGGCCACAGACCTCACACACACAGGACTCGGCCACAGACCTCACACACACAGGACTCGACCACAGACCTCACACACACACAGGACTCGGCCACAGACCTCACACACACAGGACTCGGCCACAGACCGCACACACACCAGACTCGGCCGCAGACCTCACACACACAGGACTCGGCCACAGACCTCACACAGGACTCGGCCTGAGACATCACACACACAGGACTCGGCCACAGACCTCACACACACAGGACTCGGCCACAGACCTCACACACACAGGACTCGGCCACAGACCTCACACACACAGGACTCGGCCACAGACCTCACACACACAGGACTCGGCCACATACCTCACACACAGGACTCGGCCACAGACCTCACACACGCAGGACTCGGCCACAGACCTCACACAGGACTCGGCCTGAGACATCACACACACAGGACTCGGCCACAGACCTCACACACACAGGACTCGACCACAGACCTCACACACACAGGACTCGGCCACAGACCTCACACACACAGGACTCGGCCACAGACCTCACACACAGGACTCGGCCACAGACCTCACACACGCAGGACTCGGCCACAGACCTCACACACACAGGACTCGGCCACAGACCTCACACACAGGACTCGGCCACTGACCTCACACACACAGGACTCGACCACAGACCTCACACACACACAGGACTCGGCCACAGACCTCACACACACAGGACTCGGCCACAGACCGCACACACACAGGACTCGGCCGCAGACCTCACACACACAGGACTCGGCCACAGACCTCACACAGGACTCGGCCTGAGACCTCACACACACAGGACTCGGCCACAGACCTCACACACACAGGACTCGGCCACAGACCTCACACACACAGGACTCGGCCACAGACCTCACACACACAGGACTCGGCCACAGACCTCACACACAGGACTCGGCCACAGACCTCACACACAGGACTCGGCCACAGGCCTCACACACACAGGACTCGGCCACAGACCTCACACACACAGGACTCGGCCACAGACCTCACACACACAGGACTCGGCCACAGACCTCACACATACAGGACTCGGCCACAGACCTCACACACACAGGACTCGGCCACAGACCTCACACACAGGACTCGGCCACAGACCTCACACACAGGACTCGGCCACAGGCCTTACACACACAGGACTCGGCCACAGACCTCACACACACAGGACTCGGCCACAGACCTCACACACACAGGACTCGGCCACAGACCTCACACACACATGACCCGGCCACGGACCTCAGACACACAGGACTCATCCCACAGACCTCACACACACAGGGCTCGGCCACAGACCTCACACACACAGGACTCGGCCACAGACCTCACACAAACAGGACTCGGCCACAGACCTCACACACACAGGACTCGGCCACAGACCTCACACACACGGGACTCGGCCACAGACCTCACACACAGGACTCGGCCACAGGCCTTACACACACAGGGCTCGGCCACAGACCTCACACACACATGACTCGGCCACAGACCTCACACACACCCGCCTCGGCCACAAAACTTACACACACAGGACTCGGCCACTGACCTCACACACACAGGACTCGGCCACATACCTCACACACACATGACTCGGCCACAGACCTCGCACACACAGGATTCGGCCACAGACCTCACACACACCGGACTCGGCCACAGACCTCACACACACATGACTCGGCCACATACCTCACACAGGACTCGGCCACAGACCTCACACACACAGGACTCGGCCACAGACCTCACACACACAGGATTCGGCCACAGACCTCACACACACAGGACTCGGCCACAGACCTCAAACACAGGACTCGGCCACAGACCTCACACACTGGGCTCGGCCACAGGCCTCACACACAAAGGACTCGGCCACAGACCTCACACACACAGGACTCGGCCACAGATCTCACACAAACAGTACTCGTCTACAGACATCACACACACAGGACTCGGCCACAGACCTCACACACACAGGACTCGGCCACAGACCTCACACACACAGGACTCGGCCACAGACCTCACACACACAGGACTCGGCCACAGTCCTCACACATACAGGACTCGGCCACAGACCTCACACAAACAGTACTCGGCTACAGACATCACACACACAGGACTCGGCCACGGACCTCACACACACAGGACTCGGCCACAGACCTCACACACACAGGACTCGGCCACAGACCTCACACACACGGGACTCGGCCACAGACCTCACACAAACAGTACTCGGCTACAGACATCACACACACAGGACTCGGCCACAGACCTCACACACACAGGACTCGGCCACAGACCTTACACACACAGGACTCGGCCACAGACCTCACACAGACAGGACTCGGCCACAGTCCTCACACATAAAGGACTCGGCCACAGACCTCACACAAACAGTACTCGGCTACAGATATCACACACACAGGACTCGGCCACAGACCTCACACACACACGGACTCGGCCACAGACCTCACACACACAGGAGTCGGCCACAGACCTCACACACACAGGACTCGGCCACAGACCTCACACACACAGGACTCGGCCACAGACCTCACACAGGACTCGGCCACAGACCTCACACACACAGCATTCGGCCACAGACCTCACACACACCGGACTCGGCCACAGACCTCACACATACAGGACTCGGCCATAGACCTCACGCACACAGGACTCGGACACAGACCTCACACAGGACTCGGCCACAGACCTCACACACACAGGACTCGGCCACAGACCTCACACACACACAGGATTCGGCCACAGACCTCACACACACAGGACTCGGCCACAGACCTCACACACACATGACTCGGCCAGAGACCTCACACACACATGACTCGGCCACAGACCTCACACACACATGACTCGGCCACAGACCTCCCACACACAGGACTCGGCCACAGACCTCACACACACAGGACTCGGCCACAGACTTCACACACAGGACTCGGCCACAGACCTCACACACACAGGACTCGGCCACAGACCTCACACACACAGGACTCGACCACAGACCTCACACACACACAGGACTCGGCCACAGACCTCACACACACAGGACTCGGCCACAGACCGCACACACACCAGACTCGGCCGCAGACCTCACACACACAGGACTCGGCCACAGACCTCACACAGGACTCGGCCTGAGACATCACACACACAGGACTCGGCCACAGACCTCACACACACAGGACTCGGCCACAGACCTCACACACACAGGACTCGGCCACAGACCTCACACACACAGGACTCGGCCACAGACCTCACACACAGGACTCGGCCACAGACCTCACACACGCAGGACTCGGCCACAGACCTCACACACACAGGACTCGGCCACAGACCTCACACACAGGACTCGGCCACTGACCTCACACACACAGGACTCGACCACAGACCTCACACACACACAGGACTCGGCCACAGACCTCACACACACAGGACTCGGCCACAGACCGCACACACACAGGACTCGGCCGCAGATCTTACACACACAGGACTCGGCCACAGACTTCACACACAGGACTCGGCCACAGACCTCACACACACAGGACTCGGCCACAGACCTCACACACACAGGACTCGACCACAGACCTCACACACACACAGGACTCGGCCACAGACCTCACACACACAGGACTCGGCCACAGACCGCACACACACCAGACTCGGCCGCAGACCTCACACACACAGGACTCGGCCACAGACCTCACACAGGACTCGGCCTGAGACATCACACACACAGGACTCGGCCACAGACCTCACACACACAGGACTCGGCCACAGACCTCACACACACAGGACTCGGCCACAGACCTCACACACACAGGACTCGGCCACAGACCTCACACACAGGACTCGGCCACAGACCTCACACACGCAGGACTCGGCCACAGACCTCACACACACAGGACTCGGCCACAGACCTCACACACAGGACTCGGCCACTGACCTCACACACACAGGACTCGACCACAGACCTCACACACACACAGGACTCGGCCACAGGCCTCACACACACAGGACTCGGCCACAGACCTCACACACAGGACTCGGCCACAGACCTCACACACGCAGGACTCGGCCACAGACCTCACACACACAGGACTCGGCCACAGACCTCACACACAGGACTCGGCCACTGACCTCACACACACAGGACTCGACCACAGACCTCACACACACATGACTCGGCCACAGACCTCACACACACAGGACTCGGCCACAGACCTCACACACACAGGACTCGGCCACAGACCTCACACACACAGGACTCGGCCACAGACCTCACACACAGGACTCGGCCACAGACCTCACACACAGGACTCGGCCACAGGCCTCACACACACAGGACTCGGCCACAGACCTCACACACACAGGACTCGGCCACAGACCTCACACACACAGGACTCGGCCACAGACCTCACACATACAGGACTCGGCCACAGACCTCACACACACAGGACTCGGCCACAGACCTCACACACAGGACTCGGCCACAGACCTCACACACAGGACTCGGCCACAGGCCTTACACACACAGGACTCGGCCACAGACCTCACACACACAGGACTCGGCCACAGACCTCACACACACAGGACTCGGCCACAGACCTCACACACACATGACTCGGCCACGGACCTCAGACACACAGGACTCATCCCACAGACCTCACACACACAGGGCTCGGCCACAGACCTCACACACACAGGACTCGGCCACAGACCTCACACAAACAGGACTCGGCCACAGACCTCACACACACAGGACTCGGCCACAGACCTCACACACACGGGACTCGGCCACAGACCTCACACACAGGACTCGGCCACAGGCCTTACACACACAGGGCTCGGCCACAGACCTCACACACACAGAACTCGGCCACAGACCTCACACACACAGGACTCGGCCACAGACCTCACACACACAGGACTCGGCCACAGACCTCACACACACAGGACTCGGCCGCAGACCTCACACACACATGACTCGGCCACAGACCTCACACAAACAGGACTCGGCCACAGACCTCACACAGGACTCGGCCACAAACAACACACCTATAGGACCATGCTACACACTAACCACCCTCCACAACCAGCCCCCCCCTCCCCCCGCTCTAGCCGCCACCCACCCCGCGCCACCCACACACCCCTAGAGATTGATGATTGTCTACATGCATCACCCCGGGTGGCCTGGGGTCAGAGTTCACTCCATGATCTAACATAGCCTCCTCCCCCTCCCCTACCCCCCCCCCCCCCCCCACGCCCCTCCTCGTTCAGCCGCTCTGTCCCGGCGCCACAGGCAAAGGCCATTGATATTCATTAGCCCGGTATCCAAACGACAAATACTTGATATACATGGACAAATTTGCGGAGGCGTGACTTAGTATTGACTCGACTGGGGTGGTTTATTTACGTATTGGGCTCATTGGAGAGAGGGGAGAGTGATGTCGGTGAATTAATGGCGGTCGAATGTAAAAGTGTCACGTGACCGCTGATCCATCAGGTAGCCCCACACAGCGCTCTACGGAAGCCGTAAAGCGGGACCAAAGGAAAACAATCCCTGACAAATCGAGCGATACTTTTTTGTGCTTTGATTTGACCGTTATTAAAGCGATTTGCAGTCGATTTATCGGGTTTATTTTTAGGTGGATGGCGGATATCACCGCTAACGACTGTCTAATCTATCTATAAGTGTTTGCACCCGACATAAAAATGACAATCTGTGTAATGTGTGCGTTATGACTGCATCGTGACCTCGTGACATCGTGATCGGTGCAGGTTAGACAGCAGGTGTCCACTGTCAGGCTGGGACCGGACCAATATGATGACATCATTATTACACCAAGACATCAAGCCAGCGGCTGTTGGGGTCCGGGGGAAGCCACAAGAGCGCAATGACCTTCAATGACACAGCGTTACCTGCCATGACCTGCAATGAGGCAGCATGACCTAGAATAACACAACATGACCTGCAATGATCTACATTGACACAGCATGACCTAGAATGACACAGCTTGACCGCCAATGACCGCACAATGACACAGCTTGACCGGCAATGACCGCACAATGACACAGCATGACCTGTAATGACAGTACGATGAAATGGCATGACCGACAATGACATACAATGTCACGGCACGACATGCAATGACCGCACAATGTCACGGCACGACATGCAATGACCGCACAATGGCACAGCATTACATGCAATGACCGCACAATGGCACAACATTACATGCAATGACCGCACAATGGCACAACATTACATGCAATGACCGCACAATGGCACAACATAACCTGCAATGACCGCACAATGACACAGCATGACCTGCAATGACCTCACTATGAGGCAGCATGACACAGCATGACCGGCAATAATATACAATGACACAGCATGACCGGCAATAATATACAATGACACAGCATGACCGTTAATGACACAGCATGACCTGCAATGACCTCACTATGAGGCAGCATGACACAGCATGACCGGCAATAATATACCATGACACTGCATGACCGGCAATAATATACAATGACACAGCATGACCGTTAATGACACAGCATGACCTGCAATGACCGCACAATGACCGCACAATGACACATCATAAAACACAATGAACTACAATGACACAGCATGACCTGCAATAACCTACACTGAAACAGATGACCGTTAATGACACAGCATGACCTGCAATGACCGCACAATAACCGCACAATGACACATCATAAAACACAATGAACTACAATGACACAGCATGACCTGCAATGAACTACAATGACACGACATGACCTGTAATGAGCGCACAATGACACAGCATGAAACACATGAAACAAAGCATAACTTGCAATGACCACAGAATGACACAGAATGACCTGCAATGACCGCACAATGACACAACATGAAACACAATGAACTACAATGACACAGCATGACCTAGAATGACACAGCTTTACCTGCAACGACCGCACAATGACACAGCATAACACAGCATGACTTACACTAAACGCACAATGACACACAAGGACACACTATGACCGGCAATGATACACAATGACATAGTTTGACCTGCAATGACACATCATGACCTGCAATGACATGTAATGACACAGAATGACCTGCAATGACCGCACAATGACACAACATGAAACACAATGAACTACAATGACACAGCTTTACCTGCAACGACCGCACAATGACACAGTATAACACAGCATGACTTACACTAAACGCACAATGACACACAAGGACACACCATGACCGGCAATGATACACAATGACATAGTTTGACCTGCAATGACACATCATGACCTGCAATGACATGTAATGACACATCATGACCTGCAATGACGGCATAATGACAACGCATTACCTGCGATGACCGCACAATGACACAGCATGACCTGCAATGACCGCACAATAACACAAGATGACACAGCATGATTTACAATGACCGCACAATGACACAAGATGACACAGCATGATCTACAATGACACAGCTTTACCTGCAACGACCGCACAATGACACAGCATAACACAGCATGACTTACACTAAGCGCATAATGACACACAAGGACACACCATGACCGGCAATGATACACAATGACATAGTTTGCCCTGCAATGACACAGCATGACCTGCAATGACATGTAATGACACATCATGACCTGCAATGACCGCACAATGACACAAGATGACACAGCATGATCTACAATGACCGCACAATGACACAAGATGACACAGCATGATCTACAATGACATGCAATGACCACACAATGAAACATCATGGCACAGCATGACCTACACTGACCGCGCAATTACACATCATCACCTACAGTGACCGCACAATGACACAGCATGAAACTACCTGACCTACAATGACGCAGCCTGACCTGCAATGACCTGAAATGACGCCGCATGACCTAGAATGACACGGCATGACCTGCAAAGACCGCACAATGACACAGCATCACATGCAATGACCGCACAACGACACATCTTGACCTGCAATGACCGCACAATGAAGCAGCATGAAGCACAATGACCTACAATGACACAGCATCAACTAGAATGACACATCATGACCTGCAACGACCGCACAATGACACATCATGACCTGCAAAGACCGCACAATAACACAGCATGACATGCAATGACCGCACAATGACACAGCATGACCTGCAGTGACCGCACAATGACACAGCATGACCTGCAATGACCGCACAATGACACAGCATGACATGCAATGACCGCACAATGACACAGCATGACCTGCAGTGACCGCACAATGACACAGCATGACCTGCAATGACCGCACAATGACACAGCATGACATGCAATGACCGCACAATGACACAGCATGACCTGCAGTGACCTCACAATGACACAGCATGACCTGCAATCACCGCACATTGACACAGCATGACCTGCAAAGACCGCACAATGACACAGCATGACATGCAATGACCGCACAATGACACAGCATGACCTGCAGTGACCTCACAATGACACAGCATGACCTGCAATGTCCGCACAATGACACAGCATGACCTGCAATGACCGCACAATGACACAGCATGACATGCAATGACCGCACAATGACACAGCATGACCTGCAGTGACCGCACAATGACACAGCATGACCTGCAATGACTGCGCAATGAAACATCATGACTTGCAATGTCCGCCCAATGACGCGGCATGACAGAGCATGACATGCAATGACCTACAATGAGTCTAGGTCTAGCAATGACCCCGCGATACATACACATATCAACACGGCTCATGCATGGCCCACGAGGAAGCTGACAGCAGGACTCCTCTTCGGAGCGGAGTTTGGGCAAGTCACACCCGGTTGGCGCTTCCGGTTCCGTGATTATGCAGTTCCTGATGAATATTGAAACCGATATCTGCATGTGAGCGTAGATAGTAAACGCGTGAACTTTCCGGGATTCGGCAGCGCCAATCGTTGAGTATAGTCACTGTAGCAGTATTAGTACTGCTATTGCTGTCATTCGCCTCTGAATCAACCTGTCTTAAACCTATAGAACAAAAGATCGCCATACGGTCACTTGTCTTACGACGTACTTATAACATGTCTTAGGATGTGAATATAACCTGTCGCAGGACGTACTTATAACAAGTCTTAGGATGTGTTTATGCCATGTCTTAGGATGTGTTTATAACATATCTCAGGATGTGCCTATTATCTGTCGTAGGATGTGCCTATTATCTGTCGTAGGATGTACTTATAACAAGTCTTAGGGTGTACTTTTGACATGTCTTAAGATGTACTGATAACATGTCTAAGGATGTGCTTATAACACGTCTAAGGATGTGCTTATAACATGTCGTAGGGTGTACTTATAACATGTCTTAGGATGTGACTATAACCTGTCTTAGGATGTGCCTATAACATGTCTCAGTAGGTGCCTATACCGTGTCTTAGGATATGCCTATAAGACGTTTTAGCATTTACTGTTCTGATCATCAATCTAAAATCAATCTTGAACTGCCCTTGTCTTCAGTCCTATGGATAGCCTAACCCGCGGCAGGGCAACCTGGCTTAGGATGTTTCAATAAGCTGCATCCTTCGACTGCCCAAGATCTGTCACAGGCAGAACCTGTCCCCGAATGCCGTGACATTCTGTCATGCATCGAAACCATACTCCCCCTCCCCCTCCCCCCTTCGGCAATGTCGCTGTTTATGACTGCCATTCAGTCGGGCCAGGTTATATAGCCTACGGTGGATCTCCCCTCTTCTCATTCTCCGCTATATCCCTCTCCCAGTTTCTTCTCTCTATCTCTTTCCTCCCTTTGCCTGTTTCCTCCCTCTCTCTCTTTCTTCCCCCTCTCTCTTCCCTCTCTCCCTCCCTCTCTCTCTTTCTTCCCCCTCCCTCTTCCATCTCTCCCTCCCTCTCTCTCTCTTTCCTGCTTCTGTCCTGTCCCGTTCTCCCTCTCCCTCCTCCATTTCTCTTTTTCTTTCGTCTTCGCTCTCTCTTTCTTTTTCCCTTCCATTTGCCTCGTCCCTCCCTCTCTTCCTCTCTCGCTCTCTCTTCCCCATTTCTCTTCCTTCTCTCCCTCCCTCTCTCCTCCATCTCTCTCCCCCCTCCAGCATTTGCCTCTTCCTCGTTCCCCTCTCTCCCTGTTGCTTCCATCTTTCCTCCCCCCTCCTCCATCTATCTCTCGTTCTTTCCTCCTCGCTCTCTCTTTCTTTCCTCCTCTCTCTTCCCTCGCCCCCTCCCTCTCTCCTCTCTATGTCTCTCACTCCTCCCATCTCTCCCTCCTCTCTATCGTCCTCTCTTCTCCCTCTCTGGTTCCTAACTCAATCAACCTAAGTGAACCTTACCCTTGGTGGATACGCTATGCACGGAACTAATATCGGATGCACAGGTAGATGGATCTAAACCTGGCCCCGAAGATTCTAGAAATAATGACCAGTATAGATCGGTACATAGTGTGTGAAATGTGCGGTTAAATCAGACCTCTTTTAATATAAGGGCCTTTCTGAAAATAAGATATGTAAATGTTAAGGAATTTAAGAAACACTAGTTAATGGCAGTAACCGCCTTTACATCAATGTTGTTAACAACAACACTATGAAATCTTTCACATTACGGGGTTATTGATGTCTATGTGTTGCTTTTAGGGGGATCACCTCACCAAAAGGAAGATTCGTGATACTGTATTTACTTTGCAAGTCAATTTCTTCTGATTCCCTCTGAAATCCCTTAATATTGATACTTACGAACAGCAGTTAAAGAATAGACGCAAGACTACCCATCGCTGTCTGCTTTCTATAGATACAAAGTTAAATACGCATACACAGTCACGTGTCATTTGTCACGTATCCTCAGTGAAGTCTTAATTGAGGACACAAGTTGTTACGTTACGGTATATGTCTCCATAGTAATATAAACTATTATCGCAGCTTCCTTTAGTCGATCAACGTAATAGTCGTCTGTGTATCACGGAATTAAATAATGCAACAGTTCCACCTTGTTGTGTTTACATCAAGGTTGACCTTCTCCGCTGTGTGGCAACGCGTACAACCTGGCCACACTGTTGAAAATAACAAACCCAAACATATCAGAACAGTTTTATTTGAAATACTGTGATGTACAACTTCTTTTGACGAAGCAAAAACGGTAAAGCGATAAATCCAACGTTATATACACTGAATTTTTGGACATGACGTCATGATGACGCCTTCCTGTCACCATTATGAAAACTTGAAAGCAGCTGACAGCTGCTGAATTCTAACAAAACATTCAACGAATATCCCGTATAAGTAAACAATGGCTGCTGCACCGTATGATGACAGACATCCACATGTGATTTGCCATGCCCATGGCAGGAGCAAATAAATAGGGGAGTGTGCGTGAAAATCGCAAGGCAGCCAAAGTAAGTATGCGACGCAATTCCTACTGCATGGGGAAGGTGCCATTGTTATTCAGATAATGTACAACTAATTGCGTTTGTTAACCATACGTCGGCCATCATCTGGTTGGTGTACCGGTGTCGTACTTGTGGAAATGGCTCACGTGTTGCTATACTGCGACACTAACGCCACCGCCGGGAATTGTCAATATGGCCAAAACAAATACAAGGCGCAGGCACACACTCCATGTTGCCCAGGTCAAACATCAACTGTTGCATGCCAGGTGAGAATAACCACTTTTACATTGGGCATCGGCAATGTACTTGAAGCAACCATATATGCCTGAATGTATTAAATGCAACACGGGTAATAAAAACATATGAAAGGCAAAGAATGCGTCAGTGCAGAGCCATCTCACACCGAGTGCGTGGTTACCTTTAGTAACATGGAGTGGGTAGGAGACCACTAGACTGCCCTACAGTACACCAAGGATCGGCTACATTATGGGTAGGCATTGCCTTGAGAACTGCCTGAATCTAACGAAAATATAGCGACCTGTTTGCAAAATAACATATCAATTACATTTATGTTATTATGAGTTGGTTAAGAAAGTTATAAATTGCAAATAACAAGGGTGTCCTCAATATTAAGTGGTGTTTATCAGTCCCATTCATGACACAGCAGCATAGCGGACGTCTTGCAGTCTCAGAAAAAACACGTTATGACAACGACAGTGAAACGATCTTTATACTGCTGATGGCATAACAAGAGCTGCAAATTAACTAACTAAATACTAACCACACGCTGGGAAGGCAATGATGTAGAGCTTATATATAGGGTTGTCCCAGATAACGGCAGCGTCACATGTTCAATCAATACACAATACTACAAGACTATGGTACGTGCCCCGGTCCCAGCGGGTCCAGCAATATATATAAATAAATCTGTACTTTAAACTGACCTTTATATCTCCCGACACACATCAAACCGTTCACGCCATAATTAATAAAAACCCGGATACACAAAATCACCCAGCATGCAATGCGACGGTAAAACCATAGAATTTACTTCCGGGGACGAATCTGATGTCTCACGTGTTGCTGAAGGCGTGGCGGAGAGAATGAAGCTGAATACGGGATGAGACAAGCAGGGTAAAGAAGCGTCTTGAGTATTTTTTTTCGTAATATACATATCTCTGCACGTTTCTACATCAGCTCGACAGGACACAGTCGCCGGTCATGCTATCAGTATATACACTGCCAAAACTGCGTCTTCTGTGTATATTTCTGTGAATCTACTGCTATCAGTATACGCACTGCCAAAACTGCGTCTTCTGTGTATACTTCTTTGAATCCACACCTCTCATGTATCCGATAATTCCCGTGTTCTCCGCTCCAGCCATTCGCCTTGTCTTCTTAATCGTTATCACCATTATCTCTTCTGCTTGTGCGCTTGTCTCTCCTTTATGCAATGGTACGTTTACTTCCGCACAAGATACACCAAGATATGTTTTAGGTCTCCTTGCTTCCCTACCTCCGCCTCTTGCCATTGCCTGCGCATGCGCCTTATCTTCACGCTGCCTTGCACCGACTCTACACTCGCCGAGAAGTCCATATCCATATCCATATCCATATCATGTTTTCGCTGATATTCGTATTCCCGTTTCCTTCCCCGCCTGTTATTATCGCCCATTATCGCTACTTCCGGTTCCGGGGCGAGCCCCCGGGCCGAGCCCTCGGGCCGAGCCCCCGGGCCGAGCTGACTACGTGGTATTATACTGCGGCACTTTAGCGAACACCGTGGTCAAGGCGCCTATACTGGCGAAGAGGAAGAGCCAGAAGAAGGCCCGATCCACCAGCCGAGCCAGCTTCTGCCACTCGTACGCGTAGCGATCCAGCTTCTCCATCGTGTCCGCGTTCAGTTCGTGTAGGCTTCCGCCGTAGTGATGCGGCAGAGGCGTGCCGCAGCCCGCCGAGCGGCTGAACGTGCTCTTCCGCCGCACCACGCGGGACGGACAGGTCAGAGTCTCCATCTCACTCAGCATCGACAGGTTATCCAGCTCGATCTCCGGCACCAGGGTGCTGTGGGCCGGCTTAGAGTTGTTATCGTTCACGTGGTTCTCGGCCACTGTCACTTTATTGGTCAGGGAGGTTTTGCGGGTGACGTTGCGGAGGAGAATCCTGCGCAGACAGGCGGGGACTCGCTTGCCGGAGTCCTTGCGCAGGTACACGTTGGTCACGATGACGGCCATGACGAGGGCTATCGACACCATGATCATCGTCAAGCCGAAGAGTAATCCTGAAATATATGCCAGAAAAAACAGCCTTTAAAAATAATTCTTCGGGTTAAGATTACATATTTAAAACTATACGCTGCGCGTCTGTCAATACCATGTCAGAAACAGTATTCATTCGTCGGGTAGAAATATCAGATTTTAAAACTACACGTTGCGCGTCTATCAACGCCATACTAGAATAAACTCTCATCGGGTTAAAGTAACTAATTTAAAAAATACATGATGCGCGTCTGTCAGTGCTATTCCAGAAACAAGTTTTTATTAAAATTGTCCCTCGGTTTAAACAACCCATTTAAAAACTACACATTGCGTGTCTGTCAATGGCATACTGGAATAAAGTCTCGGTAAAATAATTCTTTTAAAAACTACATGTTACATGTCTGTCAACGCGAGTCGATGTTCTATATTAAATTTAATCAATTCCGAAGCCGTCTTCAATTTATATAATGGTGAATAGTGTGATATATAGATTCAGTTTATCTCGCAACGAAAGTGGCGTATCGGCCATGATCAATATCGACATCTAGACACGTGCCTTTCCACCCCAAAAGACTGGTATATTACTAACCCACCTCACCGCACCCAAACCCCAACAAGTCCCCCACGCTCCGCCCTCTCTGACTCCGCCATTAGCCTCCGAACACCGCGTATTGATTCCAGTCATTTTCTCCTAAATAGCATAAGAACGTTAAAAAATAAAGGCGATGCTTAATAGGGCGTTTATATTTAGGTTCACTGGGGGCAAAAACCTGTTCATATTCGTCACTGTAATGTATCCCATGTTCCATGCAGCAGGAACCTCGATTATCTGATAATGGAGGCCAGACAAGCTAATTCTGGCACTTGTGAGCAGCCAAGCGGGGCATATAAATAATGGGCTAAGGTAGTCCCCCCGATATCGGTCAGAATACAGATGACGCGGCCACCCAGCCTCGTTTTTGGCGAGCGGAAGGGGATTTCCTGATCTAAAGCTCATTCTGGAATCCTCGCCCGCCGCCTCTGACCGTGGCGATAATAGGCGCTTTACAGTTCCCGCCGGGAGCAACATCCGGGAACCTTTTCCTCCACCCTTGGTTCGTTGAAAAGGTTAGCAAGGAGGGGAAAAAATGCTCCCGTCATGCACCGCTGTGTATTCATCGGAACTTCCGGCTATTTGCGACAGATTACTGGTATTAAAATAGCTGGCCAGGGGCTCTTGCTGTACCTTTTCAACTCAATCCGCCGCTACCCCCTCAATCGTTATCTGTGTCGCATCGTGTGAAAGCCAATGTGGGGTCAGGTGCTCGAATGTGGGCGGCATCCCGCCTAGCACCCGACCCCCTCTAACCCCCCCCCACCTCACTCCAATCCAGCCTCTCCCCGACACCCCCGCAGGTAGCGCCGGGGAAGATCCAAGCACCCCTAGAATACTGATGAAGCGATTTCCTTCCATCAATTCGGTGGCCGATAATCGCTTCTCAAATAAATTTACTGAAGAAAAAAACAAAACACCCTGGCTAGAGTAGGAGCTGCTGGCGGGGCCATCCGGCCATATCTCGTCATTACCAGTCGACCACAGGGCCAAGCCACGGTCACCCCAGTGTCCTGGGGTGCCACTCTGTCCATGTGTCACTGAAGAAGGGAGTTCTGTCGCCGCCAAGTCGCATTGTGTACGGCGGCCGTGAGCCTCTTACAGATGACGTATCACAATAAACAGTCTGCTTTCGCCTCTCACTCACTTGCCCAGGGTTAAAAGAATGATATAAGCTCGCCAAAAGCCCAGGAAGCGATCTTAACCAGCGGTGTCTGGCCCCTAGGTGTGGTCTTTCACACTTTAGCTAACTGCCTCCTCGGCCCATCCCACTGATAAAATCAATTATCACTACGGAAAATTAGAAATGGGAGATTCCCATACACAAGAACTAACACCGCTAGCATTACTGATTGAGACTGAGAGTGTTTGCAAAATAATTATTATTAAAGATTTATTGTGGATGAATCTACCACAAGACTTTTCATAGGAAGCGTTGGCAACAGAAGCCTTACCTGCCCGCGTGAAATATTATTAATATTTAAGAACTACACATTTTACGAATTGTCAAAGGATTATTAATATTGATTCATATATAAGAAAATTTAAATAATGTAGCTGTCGATGAAGGGATTTGAAGAACAAAGAGATACAAGAAGCAAGAGAGATACAAGAAGAAAGATGGCTGATGTATGAGGCAAAGACAGAATCTAATGAACCTTTGAGACAGCACACAAACAGACCGATGGGCCCTTGAGCACTGGATACCAATAATGGTTTAGTCCTCTTGCGAAGTATCCTGCAGACTAAAAGGTAAATCCAGAACCGCAATTCTTGAACTGATCCAGACATATCGCATAATGACTTGCAGGCTTTCAGATGGGCTCAGTGTGGAATACGGTGATACTACCGCTTGCCTTAACCAATCCAATGAGTAGAATGCATTCAGATCAGGGGATTGTTACGAGCTCATAACCCTATATTTTACATGCTAATTTATATTAATGACTGAAGATAAATTTACAGCAACAAAAACAAGTTCTACGCAGATATTATAAGGATGTAACGGTACGCGTGTAAATTAATTTCCAGCCAATATCGTTCAAATGAATGTTTGTAATATAATAATGACAAATCCAACATTGTTCATTCCTGTTGGGCCCAGCAGTCCATTTTTTTTAAATTTTACGAGCAAGTTTCGAGATTTTAGTCATAACCCCTCAGCACGGTAGACTTTACGACATTTACGAAATGACCATGGGCGGTGTACTGACCTAGAGCCGGGATAGCATCCGGCGTGGGCGGCAGCGTCTCTCCGACTATCAACAGGAAGACGACCAGCGCCAACAGGATCGTGATCTCCAGGTTAACCTTCTCCCCGGACTCGACAGGCAGGAAGAACCCCAGAAAGGACACGGCGTAGATAAGGAGGCAAGGGAAGATGAGGTTGATGATGTAGAACAAACTCCGCCGGGTCATGTGGATGGTGAAGGTCACATCCGGGTACGGCTCCGGGCAGCAGGCGTAGATAGCCTCGTGCCGGAAGACCGTCAGGTTCTCCACGTACCACTCCTGGTTCTTGGGCTTGTAGTAGATGGCGTTGTTCTCGCCATCGTGGTAGGTGAGGTTGACCTTGAAGCCGTGGAAGGTCCAGGAGATGAAGATGATGGCACACTTCTGGTGGTCGAAGGGGAAGTGGCGCACGTCCAGAGTGCAGTAGGTCTTGACGACGGCGGGGAACATCCAGAGGACCTCCCCAGTGTATGTCACGATGGCGAATGTGTCCATGAAGTCCTGGAAACTGTCGTCCGCACTGCGCACGGGGACACACAGACAGATAGATACGGTCAGTACATGGCAACCAACATTAACATCAGTACGTCGCATGTTGCTACAATTTGTTTCATTATTATTATTATTAGTAGTAGTAGTAGTAGTATTAGTATTTGATCTCTACCTCCGATATACGATTTCTACTAGATATATTCGTATTGCATCATCTTTGTGAAGTATAACATCATTTAATCCTGCAATTATTATTATTAAATGTTATGATAAAACATTATTGAATCTTAACATATCTATTTTCATGATCTTTGGAATGTTGCTTGTATCGTCAACGTCACGTCATAATATCATCAGTTATAAATAAAGATACCATCATCACATTATATCACGCCATCACATAAGTCAATAAGTTATGACACAGCGTCACGTGATTGCACCACATGTGGTCATCTGTACGTGATTCCAATGCATGACGTCAGAAACACGTGTATGCCTTTACACACTGATCTTTGCATTAAAATCAGTGATTTAAAATAAAATTAGTGGTACCAATTAATCGAATGGGCAGACTGTACTATGCCGTTCTGAGCTTAAAGTTTATAATGACAGGTAAACGGCTTGTGACATGAATGTTATGTCAACATGTAATTGCTTTAAAATGGGGGTAGCGATGGGCAATTTAGAGGTTTGAGGCAACTATTAATACCAGAGTACTATTGATCATTGTAATAGCAGAGTACTATTGATCATTGTAATAACAGAGTACTATTGATCATTGTAATAACAGAGTACTATTGATCATTGTAATAACAGAGTACTATTGATCATTGTAATAACAGAGTACTATTGATCATTGTAATACCAGAGTACTATTGATCATTGTAATAACAGAGTACTATTGATCATTGTAATAACAGAGTACTATTGATCATTGTAATAACAGAGTACTATTGATCATTGTAATAACAGAGTGCTATTGATCATTGTAATACCAGAGTACTATTGATCATTGTAATAACAGAGTACTATTGATCATTGTAATAACAGAGTACTATTGATCATTGTAATACCAGAATACTATTGATCATTGTAATAACAGAGTACTATTGATCATTGTAATAACAGAGTGCTATTGATCATTGTAATAACAGAGTAATATTGATCATTGTAATAACAGAGTAATATTGATCATTGTAATAACAGAGTAATATTGATCATTGTAATAACAGAGTAATATTGATCATTGTAATAACAGAGTAATATTGATCATTGTAATAACAGAGTAATATTGATCATTGTAATAACAGAGTAATATTGATCATTGTAATAACAGAGTACTATTGATCATTGTAATAACAGAGTAATATTGATCATTGTAATAACAGAGTACTATTGATTATTGTAATAACAGAGTGCTATTGATCATTGTAATAACAGAGTGCTATTGATCATTGTAATAACGGAGTACTATTGATTATTGTAATAACAGAGTACTATTGATCATTGTAATAACAGAGTAATATTGATCATTGTAATAACAGAGTATTATTGATCATTGTAATAACAGAGTGCTATTGTTTAGTGTAATAACAGAGTACTATTGATCATTGTAATAACAGAGTACTATTGATCATTGTAATAACAGAGTACTATTGATCATTGTAATAACAGAGTGCTATTGATCATTGTAATAACAGAGTAATATTGATCATTGTAATAACAGAGTATTATTGATCATTGTAATAACAGAGTATTATTGATCATTGTAATAACAGAGTACTATTGATCATTGTAATAACAGAGTATTATTGATCATTGTAATACCAGAGTACTATTGATCATTGTAATAACAGAGTGCTATTGATCATTGTAATAACAGAGTGCTATTGATCATTGTAATAACAGAGTAATATTGATCATTGTAATAACAGAGTATCATTGATCATTGTAATAACAGAGTGCTATTGATCATTGTAATAACAGAGTGCTATTGATCATTGTAATAACAGAGTGCTATTGATCATTGTAATAACAGAGTGCTATTGATCATTGTAATAACAGAGTGCTATTGATCATTGTAATAACAGAGTGCTATTGATCATTGTAATAACAGAGTGCTATTGATCATTGTAATAACAGAGTGCTATTGATCATTGTAATAACAGAGTGCTATTGATCATTGTAATAACAGAGTGCTATTGATCATTGTAATAACAGAGTAATATTGTTTAGTGTAGTAACAGATATGAAATGATGCCCCACACGACATTGTATATAGTTAGCTTTAGAACGCCTTAACATTCCGGTTCGTATTGTGTCCATGGGAAGGGCGGGATCGAGCCATGTGCCCGGACGGTATCCACTACTTGTTGCAAGCCGGGTCAGTTCGGGCGCAGAACAACTCGCTCTTGCTGGCGTACCCGACCGTTGTGAGTGTATTCCCACTTGCATTTAAAATGAACTACCGCTGTTACAACCAGTCATGCTCAAGACGGTACCCTCTCCATCCTTACAAGTTGTTGATAAATATATCTGGAGTCCAGATTCTCATGGCTGGGATCCAGATCTTCTCGAGTCCGCCGAACTCCGCTGGGTCCCAGTTTAAATACTCGTCCACCCACCGCTGAAAGGAGATACAGAAATGGATTAGATACACAATGTTAGCTTGATTGGTTGATCCAATGTTGTAAATCAGTCAAGGTGGACCAAATAAGGGTAAATTTTTTTAAATGTGTCATTGATCTGTAATATGGGGGGACGCTTTCCACGAAGTAGGAGGGACAATAAAGTGTGAAAGGGAATCTCGTGACTAAAGAAGGCTACTATATATAGCATGATATAAATTTCGTATTATAGTAGTATAAGTATTATACGCAGCTGTTGCCAGGGCGATCACACGCAGCTGCGAATGTGTGAAGCAAGACTGTTATATTGCGGTAAGTAAGTTAACAGCAATGAGGAATTTGGGAGGAGATGGGCTGGGGGTGGGGGTGCAAAGGGACGGAGATAGGCTGGGGCATGGGGTGGGGGGGGGGGCAGATGTGGGACATGGGTTGTGGGGTGGGGGTGCAAATAGAGGGGAGAGATAGGCTGTGGGGTAGAGGGTGCAAAGGGGGCAGATGAGCTGGGGATGGGGGTGCAAAGGGGGGAGATGGGCTGAGGGTGGGGGTGGAAAGGGGGGAGATGGGCTGGAGTAGGAGTGCAAAGGGACGGAGATAGGCTGGGGCATGGGGTGGGGGGTGGGGGCAGATGGAGGACATGGGTTGTGGGGTGGGGGTGCAAACAGAGGGGAGAGATGGGCTGTGGGGTAGAGGGTGCAAAGGGGGCAGATGGGCTGGGGATGGGGGTGCAAAGGGGGCAGATGGGCTGAGGGTGGGGGTGCAAAGGGGGGAGATGGGCTGGGGTAGGGGTGCAGAAGGGAAAGGGAGAGATACACAGGTTGCGTGAGACATTGGAGACAAGTAATGCCTGGAAAAGTTCCTCGCGACACTGCGTAAATCACACTAGGGACGATAAGAGTGTTATGGGGAGAGCGGAAGGGGGCGGGGGCGTGGGGTACAATCACCCCGGCCGCCAGCCATGTTCCGTAGCGTATCGACACATGTTATATGGCAGTTTACTTGTCGCCCATCCCGATGCGGTCTCATTCCCCCGCCCGGGGTTATCGGGCAGGGGTTATGGGGACATAAGCCCTCCCCCACCTCCCTGCCCTGGGGCTGGCTTTGTGACCGCCCCGCCCCCGCCCCCACGGTGACGGCGGTGTAGTAATAACCACAAGGCGACGGCGGTCAGACTGCCGGCCAGGCCAGGCGGCTGGTGCCCCTGCCTCATCGCCTTCGGGTCACCAGCAGGCTGGTGCCTCTGCTTGGCCGCCCAGGGGGTATGCAGGCTGGGTCCCTGTCCAGCGTCCGGCGAAGATGAGAGACGGGGTCACGTGGTGTTGCTTCGCGGAGCAGAACGCGCAATTGTGGCCGCAGTGGGCTTTGTCGCCATGAGATGGCGCTTTTGCTGGTCAAAGAAGGGCGGGGGGCGGGGGTGTACAGATCAGGCGTTTTAGGGTATAAATGTGGTGGTAAGGGGGCGGGAGTCAAGCCAGGCAATGGGAGGAGGAGGAGAATGGGGGACGCAACGACACGGGAACTAATCAAAGGATGTGGAGGGCTGGTTATAGAATAGGGACAAAGACAGGATAAAGTCAGGAGGTGAGGAGGGGAGGGTGTGGGGGCAGTGGTGGGAAGCATGGATCCAGTCATTAGGGCTGTAATAAAACCGTGAGATTGATGTCCGCAACATGAAAAGGTTCCTACGACCCCTCCCTCACCCCCAGCTCTTACACCCCACCTCTTACCCCCTCCCCCATCCTCCCACCTGACCCCACCTCCCCATAAGGCCCCCAGGCCATCAAACTACGACTCCTGTCGCCTGTACGAAACGACGGAATCTTGTTTTTATTCAGAGCACTTTTCAATACCTGGGCTGTAGACCCCGAGAGCGGTATCTGGGGTGAGAGCTCGCCACCTCTCACCACCCAGGCCGGTCACGTGGGGGTACGAAACAGCTGGAGACGACGCGGTCCCTCTGGTCGTGACGCAGACCACGTGGTCGACCTCTGTGCATGTGTGTGTGGGGCGGGGGGTGCAGATCCTGGCCGCTTGGTTCAACGGTCTCGCCGCCCCCCCCCCTCCCCCCGCCCACTGACCTGACTCTCCCCCTCCCCCTGTCCTTCCTCATCCCCCACCCCTTTCAATCACGTTATCGCTTAAGGTTTCTTGGTCTGGTGTGACCCATGTTTACATATGTAGCGATGGCATTTAACGCCAATTTGTCCGCCTCCCCTGCCCACCTCTCTCTGACCCCCGCCCACCAACATAGCCATGACGGAACGAGGACGTCTGTTATAAGCTGTTTAAGCAAACTATTTTATTTCATCAATTTCAACTTTCTAACAATTTGATTATGCAGCGTCTCACATCAAATTTGAGAAAACAAACTTCACATCTAAGTTTTCATGACGCAAGGAGCAGTCAGATCACGTGACTGCAGTCAGATCACGTGACTGCAGTCAGATCACGTGACTGCAGTCTCCGCTCAGGGCGCAGGTTGCGGCAACATCTGTCGGCAAATCTTGAACTATTCACTTAATTGAACATATAAAAATCTAGATTGAAACCCCGAAAACATTCGTACCCTACCCCGTGCAACCTCCTCCCCCATTTCATGTCGCTGCCCCTCCCCCATTCCATATTGCGGCCCCCTCCCCCACTCCATGTTGCTGCCCCCTCCCCCATTCCATATTGCGGCCCCCTCCCCCATTCAATGTTGCTGCCCCCTCCCCCATTCCATGTTGCTGCCCCCTCCCCCATTCCATATTGCTGCCCCCTCCCCCATTCCATATTGCTGCCCCCTCCCCCATTCTATATTGCTGCCCACTCCCCCATTCCATATTGCGGCCCCCTCCCCCACTCCATGTTGCTGCCCCCTCCCCCCATTCTATATTGCTGCCCCTCCCCCATTCCATGTCGCTGCCCCCTCCCCCATTCCATGTCGTTCCCCCCCACCCCTATTCCATGTTGCTGCCCCTCCCCCATTCCATGTCGCTGCCCCCATCCCCATTCCATGTTGCTGCCCCTCCCCCATTCCATGTCGCTGCCCCCTCCCCCATTCCATATTGCGGCCCCCTCCCCCATTCAATGTTGCTGCCCCCTCCCCCATTCCATGTTGCTGCCCCCTCCCCCATTCCATATTGCTGCCCCCTCCCCCATTCCATATTGCTGCCCCCTCCCCCATTCTATATTGCTGCCCCCTCCCCCATTCCATATTGCGGCCCCCTCCCCCACTCCATGTTGCTGCCCCCTCCCCCATTCCATGTCGCTGCCCCCTCCCCCATTCCATGTCGCTGCCCCCTCCCCCATTCTATATTGCTGCCCCTCCCTTATTCCATGTCGCTGCCCCCTCCCCCATTCCATGTCGTTCCCCCCCACCCCTATTCCATGTTGCTGCCCCTCCCCCATTCCATGTCGCTGCCCCCATCCCCATTCCATGTTGCTGCCCCTCCCCCATTCCATGTCGCTGCCCCCTCCCCCATTCCATGTCGCTGCCCCCTCCCCCATTCCATGTTGCTGCCCCTCCCCCATTCCATGTCGCTGCCCCCTCCCCCATTCCATGTTGCTGCCCCTCCCCCATTCCATGTCGCTGCCCCCATCCCCATTCCATGTTGCTGCCCCTCCCCCATTCCATGTCGCTGCCCCCTCCCCCATTCCATGTCGCTGCCCCCTCCCCCATTCCATGTTGCTGCCCCTCCCCCATTCCATGTCGCTGCCCCCTCCCCCATTCCATGTCGCTGCCCCCTCCCCCATTCCATGTCGCTGCCCCCTCCCCCATTCCATGTTGCTGCCCCTCTCCCATTCCATGTCGCTGCCCCCTCCCCCATTCCATGTCGCTGCCCCCTCCCCCATTCCATGTCGCTGCCCCCTCCCCCATTCCATGTCGCTGCCCCCTCCCCCATTCCATGTCGCTGCCCCCTCCCCCATTCCATGTTGCTGCCCCTCTCCCATTCCATGTTGCTGCCCCTCCCCCATTCCATGTCGCTGCCCCCTCCCCCATTCCATGTTGCTGCCCCTCCCCCATTCCATGTTGCTGCCCCTCCCCCATTCCATGTCGCTGCCCCCTCCCCCATTCCATGTTGCTGCCCCTCCCCCATTCCATGTTGCTGCCCCTCCCCCATTCCATGTCGCTGCCCCCTCTCCCATTCCATGTCGCTGCCCCCATCCCCATTCCATGTTGCTGCCCCTCCCCCATTCCATGTCGCTGCCCCCTCCCCCATTCCATGTCGCTGCCCCCTCCCCCATTCCATGTCGCTGCCCCCTCCCCCATTCCATGTCGCTGCCCCCTCCCCCATTCCATGTCGCTGCCCCCTCCCCCATTCCATGTTGCTGCCCCTCTCCCATTCCATGTTGCTGCCCCTCCCCCATTCCATGTCGCTGCCCCCTCCCCCATTCCATGTTGCTGCCCCTCCCCCATTCCATGTTGCTGCCCCTCCCCCATTCCATGTCGCTGCCCCCTCCCCCATTCCATGTTGCTGCCCCTCCCCCATTCCATGTTGCTGCCCCTCCCCCATTCCATGTCGCTGCCCCCTCTCCCATTCCATGTCGCTGCCCCCATCCCCATTCCATGTTGCTGCCCCTCCCCCATTCCATGTCGCTGCCCCCTCCCCCATTCCATGTCGCTGCCCCCTCCCCCATTCCATGTTGCTGCCCCTCCCCCATTCCATGTCGCTGCCCCCTCCCCCATTCCATGTCGCTGCCCCCTCCCCCATTCCATGTCGCTGCCCCCCTCCCCCATTCCATGTTGCTGCCCCTCTCCCATTCCATGTCGCTGCCCCCTCCCCCATTCCATGTCGCTGCCCCCTCCCCCATTCCATGTCGCTGCCCCCTCCCCCATTCCATGTCGCTGCCCCCTCCCCCATTCCATGTCGCTGCCCCCTCCCCCATTCCATGTTGCTGCCCCTCTCCCATTCCATGTTGCTGCCCCTCCCCCATTCCATGTCGCTGCCCCCTCCCCCATTCCATGTTGCTGCCCCTCCCCCATTCCATTTTGCTGCCCCTCCCCCATTCCATGTCGCTGCCCCCTCCCCCATTCCATGTTGCTGCCCCTCCCCCATTCCATGTTGCTGCCCCTCCCCCATTCCATGTCGCTGCCCCCTCTCCCATTCCATGTCGCTGCCCCCTCCCCCATTCCATATCGCTGCCCACTCCCCCATTCCATGTTGCTGCCCCTCCCCCATTCCATGTCGCTGCCCCCTCCCCCATTCCATGTCGCTGCCCCCTCCCCCATTCCATGTCGCTGCCCCCTCCCCCATTCCATGTTGCTGCCCCTCTCCCATTCCATGTCGCTGCCCCCTCCCCCATTCCATGTTGCTGCCCCCTCCCCCACTCCATGTCGCTGCCCCCTCCCCCATTCCATGTTGCTGCCCCCTCCCCCACTCCATGTCGCTGCCCCCTCCCCCATTCCATGTTGCTGCCCCTCTCCCATTCCATGTCGCTGCCCCCTCCCCCACTCCATGTTGCTGCCCCTCCTCCATTCCATGTTGCTGCCCCTCCCCCATTCCATGTCGCTGCCCCCTCCCCCATTCCATGTTGCTGCCCCTCTCCCATTCCATGTCGCTGCCCCCCTCCCCCATTCCATGTTGCTGCCCCTCTCCCATTCCATGTCGCTGCCCCCTCCCCCACTCCATGTTGCTGCCCCTCCTCCATTCCATGTTGCTGCCCCTCCCCCATTCCATGTCGCTGCCCCCTCCCCCATTCCATGTTGCTGCCCCTCTCCCATTCCATGTCGCTGCCCCCTCCCCCATTCCATGTCGCTGCCCCCTCCCCCATTCCATGTCGCTGCCCCCTCCCCCATTCCATGTCGCTGCCCCCTCCCCCATTCCATGTTGCTGCCCCTCTCCCATTCCATGTCGCTGCCCCCTCCCCCATTCCATGTTGCTGCCCCTCCCCCATTCCATGTCGCTGCCCCCTCCCCCATTCCATGTCGCTGCCCCCTCCCCCATTCCATGTTGCTGCCCCTCCCCCATTCCATGTCGCTGCCCCCTCCCCCATTCTATGTTGCTGCCCCTCCCCCATTCCATGTCGCTGCCCCCTCCCCCATTCCATGTTGCTGCCCCTCCCCCATTCCATGTCGCTGCCCCCCTCCCCCATTTCATGTTGCTGCCCCTCCCCCATTCCATATCGCTGCCCCCTCCCCCATTCCATGTTGCTGCCCCTCCCCCATTCCATGTCGCTGCCCCCTCCCCCATTCCATGTTGCTGCCCCTCTCCCATTCCATATCGCTGCCCCCTCCCCCATTCCATGTTGCTGCCCCCTCCCCCATTCCATGTTGCTGCCCCTCTCCCATTCCATATCGCTGCCCCCTCCCCCATTCCATGTCGCTGCCCCCTCCCCCATTCCATGTTGCTGCCCCTCTCCCATTCCATATCGCTGCCCCCCTCCCCCATTCCATGTCGCTGCCCCCTCCCCCATTCCATGTTGCTGCCCCTCTCCCATTCCATATCGCTGCCCCCTCCCCCATTCCATGTTGCTGCCCCTCCCCCATTCCATGTCGCTGCCCCCCTCCCCCATTCCATGTTGCTGCCCCTCTCCCATTCCATATCGCTGCCCCCTCCTCCATTCCATGTCGCTGCCCCCTCCCCCATTCCATGTTGCTGCCCCTCTCCCATTCCATGTCGCTGCCCCCTCCCCCATTCCATGTTGCTGCCCCTCTCCCATTCCATATCGCTGCCCCCTCCCCCATTCCATGTCGCTGCCCCCTCCCCCATTCCATGTTGCTGCCCCTCCCCCATTCCATATCGCTGCCCCCTCCCCCATTCCATGTTGCTGCCCCTCCCCCATTCCATGTCGCTGCCCCCTCCCCCATTCCATGTCGCTGCCCCCTCCCCCATTCCATGTCGCTGCCCCCTCCCCCATTCCATGTTGCTGCCCCTCTCCTATTCCATGTCGCTGCCCCCTCCCCCATTCCATGTTGCTGCCCCCTCCCCCACTCCATGTCGCTGCCCCCTCCCCCATTCCATGTTGCTGCCCCCTCCCCCACTCCATGTCGCTGCCCCCTCCCCCATTCCATGTCGCTGCCCCCTCCCCCATTCCATGTCGCTGCCTCCTCCCCCATTCCATGTTGCTGCCCCCTCCCCCATTCCATGTTGCTGCCCCTCCCCCATTCCATGTTGCTGCCCCTCCCCCATTCCATGTCGCTGCCCCCTCCCCCATTCCATGTTGCTGCCCCTCCCCCATTCCATATCGCTGCCCCCTCCCCCATTTCATGTTGCTGCCCCTCCCCCATTCCATGTCGCTGCCCCCTCCCCCATTCCATGTTGCTGCCCCTCCCCCATTCCATATCGCTGCCCCCTCCCCCATTCCATGTTGCTGCCCCTCCCCCATTCCATGTCGCTGCCCCCTCCCCCATTCCATGTCGCTGCCCCCTCCCCCATTCCATGTCGCTGCCCCCTCCCCCATTCCATGTTGCTGCCCCTCCCCCATTCCATGTCGCTGCCCCCTTCCCCATTCCATGTTGCTGCCCCTACCCCATTCCATGTCGCTGCCCCCTCCCCCATTCCATGTTGCTGCCCCTCCCCCATTCCATGTCGCTGCCCCCTCCCCCATTCCATGTTGCTGCCCCTACCCCATTCCATGTCGCTGCCCCCTCCCCCATTCCATGTTGCTGCCCCTCCCCCATTCCATGTCGCTGCCCCCTCCCCCATTCCATGTTGCTGCCCCTCCCCCATTCCATGTCGCTGCCCCCTCCCCCATTTCATGTTGCTGCCCCTCCCCCATTCCATGTCGCTGCCCCCTCCCCCATTTCATGTTGCTGCCCCTCCCCCATTCCATGTCGCTGCCCCCTCCCCCATTCCATGTTGCTGCCCCTCCCCCATTCCATGTCGCTGCCCCCTCCCCCATTCCATGTTGCTGCCCCTCCCCCATTCCATGTCGCTGCCCCCTCCCCGATTCCATGTCGCTGCCCCCTCCCCCATTCCATGTTGCTGCCCCTCCCCCATTCCATGTCGCTGCCCCCTCCCCCATTCCATGTTGCTGCCCCTCCCCCATTCCATGTCGCTGCCCCCTCCCCCATTCCATGTTGCTGCCCCTCCCCCATTCCATGTCGCTGCCCCCTCCCCCATTCCATGTTGCTGCCCCTCCCCCATTCCATGTCGCTGCCCCCTCCCCCATTCCATATTGCGGCCCCCTCCCCCATTCAATGTTGCTGCCCCCTCCCCCATTCCATGTTGCTGCCCCCTCCCCCATTCCATATTGCTGCCCCCTCCCCCATTCCATATTGCTGCCCCCTCCCCCATTCTATATTGCTGCCCCCTCCCCCATTCCATATTGCGGCCCCCTCCCCCATTCCATGTTGCTGCCCCCTCCCCCATTCCATGTCGCTGCCCCCTCCCCCATTCCATGTCGCTGCCCCCCTCCCCGATTCCATGTCGCTGCCCCCTCCCCCATTCCATGTCGCTGCCCCCTCCCCCATTCCATGTCGCTGCCCCCTCCCCCATTCCATGTTGCTGCCCCTCCCCCATTCCATGTCGCTGCCCCCTCCCCCATTCCATATTGCTGCCCCTCCCCCATTCCATGTCGCTGCCCCCTCCCCCATTCCATGTCGCTGCCCCCTCCCCCATTCCATGTCGCTGCCCCCTCCCCCATTCCATGTCGCTGCCCCCTCCCCCATTCCATGTCGCTGCCCCCTCCCCCATTCCATGTCGCTGCCCCCTCCCCCATTCCATGTCGTTGCCCCCTCCCCCATTCCATGTTGCTGCCCCCTTCCCCATTCCATGTCGCTGCCCCCTCCCCCATTCCATGTCGCTGCCCCCTCCCCCATTCCATGTCGTTGCCCCCTCCCCCATTCCAGATTGCTGCACCCTGCTCTCCTCAATTCCACCCTCCCATATCCCTCACAAAGAGACGCCATAACTATTGGGAGCCGCTGTTAATTTATCCCCCCAAACCATGTCACGTTGCCCCCCCCCCACCTCTTACTGTGACCAGCAACACCAACTGACTATCACCCTCCCTCCCCACCGCCTCACTCTCACCTTCCCTACCCGATGCCTGCCACCCTTCCCACCCTCTGACTGTGGCCTACGCGACCCCATCACCACCCACCCTTCCCATGCTCTAAGAGGCGATTCTCATGGAGTAAACAATCATATCATCTTCCCCACAAAGCATTGTATATTTGGGGGGGGGGGGGTGACCCCGTTACCTATCATCGCTCAGAGCCTAAAAACACACGGAAGACACCATGAGAACCCTTGTCTCCCTGGACACCCGTCTGTCGGTCTGTCTGTCGGTCTGTCTGTCTGTCTGTCTCGACGCCAGCCTCCATGTCCCGTGAGGCTACTTCTCCATTGGTTATGGGGCATGGGGGTGGGGGTTATAATGGAAAGAAGAAGAAGAAGAAGAGGGTGGGGGTGGGGGCTATGGGTAAATGCCCCTACCCCCCGACCTGGTTTCTGGCGGCCGTGTGGACCGACTTGTCGACTGTTCTGCTGACCGCCCTGCTGACGGACTCGTTGACTGACTGAGATGTGAAGATTAACACCCTGGACATGTCCCTCCAATTGAATCCGTGTCACAGCGGGCGCCAAGGGCCAGGTAATAGTCCTTATTGCCACACGCCTCATATGGCGCCTATACCGGCCCCAGGGAACATACAAGGCACCCCCCCCCACCCTGCCAGCACACAACACGGGCCGGGCACCGCTTTCATCTAACCCCCCTGTCACCACAACAGATCTTACAAATCATGCAGTCACCCCCCCCCCCACACACACACACACACACGACACACCAGACAGACCTGACAGCGCCTTCATCAACCCCCCCTCTGCCTCAACTCACCTCTTCCCTACACTCATCCACACCCCTAGGATGACACATCGGCCACCTTCATATGTATTGCCAGGAAAGCACCCATCACCATCGCCCCCCCCCCCCCCCCACAAACTCCACCAATCTCACGGCATTCCTTTCCGATACAAATCTTGCGGAAAGAAAACCCCAAGCTTTCGCCTCAACCCATCAGACTCTCCCACCCCCTCCAACCCACATACTACCCCCCCCCCACTACCCTAGAAGATTTATTTTTATTTTATTGCTCCCAATCAACCCGTTCCCCCCATCCGTACCCCTACCTCTACCTATCCAGCCGCTCTCCCTCACCTCGCCATCCCCTACTGCTGCCCTCTGGTCGCCACGGACACTATTCACCCTCCACTGCCTTCCGTCCCATAGTCCCCTTACCGACCCCTACTACTAACCCTCCCCCCCCACCCCCCACCAACATGGCCCTAGTTCATCTACGCGTGCAACGAAACTTAATAACGGACCTGACTCCTTGAAGTGATGTTAGCATTATTCCAAGTGGCCACAACAGAGTTTTTCTATTTTATTTGCTCTGCCTTGTATCACTAAAGGGAACCAGGTTTCGTCTACCCCAACACCACTTTTATTCTTCAACGTGGTGGGTGGGGTGGGAGATGGGGTTAGCGGAGGGGTAGGGCGTCGAGCCCCTGTCATATCAATGCTTTGGCATGCGGGTAAGCCTCTGGCAGACGTTAAAAGCCCGACTCTCATTGCATGTTAAATTGGCGGGAAATCGGCAAGAGCAGACGACACTTTGCCTCGTGGCGAGAAAAAAACCTCCCCAGGCCGAATGGAGCGGTCCCCAAAGAAACGGCAAGGGTCCATGACTGGAGGGGAGAGGAGATTGAATCCGACAACAGCAGGGCGCCTGTCTTAAGACGGCTCCAGCTATGGCAGATCCATAAAACAAACAGTGACATAATGTTACAAACCTTCTGGAAAGATCAATTGAGTGGATAAAATTATTTTTTATTAAAACACTCCATCTGAAATAAATGCGCCGTCAAGAATTACACTGTCGTCAGTGACGTTATTGGTTTCATTTTTAGGGGGAATAAGAGGCTTTAGGCGACAAAATATGAATCCCCATAAACTGCTCCTTACATGGTTGAGATAAAGACACAAATAGAAGCAAAGTCAATGGCCACTTACCAATCTCACCGCAATCAAGGCTGACAACGTCTGATATTTTTCATTCTGAAATAATAAAACAAAACCTCAGTTTGTATTTTCCATTTGGCAAATAAAGCCAATACCTAAATGTTGACATTTGAGATGGGGGCGAGAATAAAAATGGAGCTGAAATTCTCAACACATCGATTGATTCTGATTTCTCTTCGTATGGTGCAACAAAAAAGATGATGATTGTAGAATGTGACGTTTGCCGCCACATCATATATCATAAATATGACAATGAAAGTGAAATTAAATAGAATAAAGCAAACTGGTAACTTATCAAGTCATAAGAATATTTGTTCGTACATCATTTAGACATCTAAATATATCTCAAAATACTTGTAAATTAAAATGGATATGGTACATGTATAGATACATGTACATTCCTATTTCATTTAGCTGTTTAAAACTGCTTTGGTTTTTTGTGTCGGTATCTTGCTTGGATCAGCAAACAATGCCAGGAAGAGGTCGATATAGAGACATCTAAATCGTCCGTAACTACTGCATCGACCACGCAATCTAAAGCTGTACTACATAACCAACCCATCTCAGTGAAGTCATGCCCGTTATAACGTCCTCATCACCTCCCTACCGTGAGTTATATATTCTATGTCCTGTGTCGTGAGTTTTCTTATTGTATTTTAATTCACTTCTTTTGATCCAATGCATTACTCTGATTCGGATTCCCAGTTTACTATTAATAGTAACACCATTTCAAAATTTAAAGAGGATCCCAAAAATGAACGCAAAATAAAATAAAATATGTGTTTATATGATACATAATAATAATGTGACAAACACAACATACCTAACAGTTGTGTAGCAGAAATACCCAAAGCATCTTTGCTTTACTCGAATACTGTGTCTGAATCTTTTGTATCTGAACTCTTAAACATGCCGTGATGAACACCTCAGCAATCGATAAAGGAAATTGTTTGCAAAGCACCTTCCGTCGCGAAGGAGTTCCAGTAATTGGGAGGAAAGACTTTTATCTCAGACGTACTACATTTTTATGGTCTCTAATTCACCTTCGAATAAATAAAGCTTAACAGAGCAGACGACAAAACATTCGGCCGCCAAAGTCTGGGGCTGGCGACTGCTAGGAGCGATATGAAGTTTGATTGGCCCTCGCAGAAAAAAAAATACTCCCCACTCTGATTCCACAGGCACGCGATCAAAATATAAACCACCATGAACCTGATTCACAGTCAGGTCATGTTCGCCTGCTTGGGACAAAATCTGTTCCAAAAGAAACAGGAGTGGAAAACGTAGAAAGTAGCTTTACGTCCCTGTGGCGAGAGAGAAATATTTAGATGGACATGCGGGGTCATGACCTTGAGCTCGGGGCTCGTGATCGGGTGAGACATGCTCAGAATTCGCGCCAAACTACTCGTGGCCACGCACCGGCAGACGATACTTCGCAGAAGCGCAAAACCAATCCCTGCATCGATACTAAATGCTTTTCGGTATGCGTTATCGATCACATGTTACGTGTAGATCCAAAAGGGTTCAGTCCTGTATCATTGTGCTGGGGGCGTTGCGTTTCCTTCAAGTTAAAGCTGATCGAGTGGCATCTATCATCTATGTTTATTCAATTTTAGAAATGACATATCTTTCGATTTGGCTTAGTTTTAGTTTATTGCTTATGATATATGTATGCAATATTACGAATACATTAGGAATGTCCGCACTTGGATGACCAAGAAAACTGTCCTTTACCACATATAGATATACCGCAAAATATTGTCTTTCTGCAATATCCATATTTTTGTTTCTTGCGCACCGTAATCGGTCATGCAAGGAATAAGGAAATTAAATATGAATATAACATTTTACAATGTGTCTAATAATAGTATTTTGTATCTGTGGCGGCGTTGCTAGAGTTGGTTGTTAATAGTATCAATTTCTGCTCACGAAGAGTCCGCAACATAATTATTGGCTATGAAGAATTCATTCAAGCTGCCAATGAAGGAAGTTTGAGCATTCCGAAAATTCCTTAAAAGAAGCGGTACATCATATATTCAGAAAATTGCAGCTCGTAGCATGGCAAAAGACGCCGGACTATTACGCGCGGTTGCCCTTGCCAACAATGTGCATATTCATGATCCACCCACTTCATCACTCAAATCAGTTTATTTGAATCGACTTACAAATGTCCCGTTGTCCGTTATATATATGCACATCGCCTTCACTGGTTTATATGTATTACCAATCCTTCAATTAATGCATATTGCGGAATAAATAGTGATTACTTCCCCTGAGAAGACAGCAGTGGCATGAGAGAGCGGACAACGGTATCGGCATGGGACACCCACGGAATAGCGGGAGGGACCGTTCGCCTCAGATACAAACCCACCCAACACACTCGACGAGAGTCAAGGGCAGGCAATGTCAGCTGGGGGCTGCACATAGATCTCCTCTAAACGACTGGGCCACGAGACAACCCACATAACCTGGGGAGGGATAAACTCTGGTCATTGCTCAATCCATCAGTCCTTTGTTGGTGACTGCATATATGTACTTATAGACCGACATAAAGCCCGCTCACTCCTCCGCCGTTGTCCGTCATTGCGAGCCGAGTGCCGCTCCAGCTAGGCAAAGATAGACCGGACCCTGCTTTGTCAAGTGCCTCCTGGACTCGAAAAGGACATGGTGATAGTTACTGATCCGGAAAGATTTATTTTTTCCGGAAACTCCGGGTTATGCGAACAGAGAAGCGCATAAATAAGCCCTTGTCAGTTGTACATCACAAATCTATGGATCATATTTGCGTTACTTTCCATGGCAATGGACCCCACCCCTTCTCCCTCTCCCTCTCTCTCTGTATCTCGTCTATTTTGTATCAGTTGCGTATTTATTCTTTCTGAATATCATACCCCGAACCCGTATCTCACTCGGTCCTACCCCCTCCCCCCCCCCCTCGACCCGCGCCACCACCTCCCGCTCTCGTCGTCAAGAGAACATTTGTCTTTCCTTGACAGTCGTCATATCTAGGATTTCAGAACACTTATGACAGATCAAGTTCTCCCCGACCGACTGCAGGGGCCACAAGCACTTCGAGGGGGGGGGGTGCTATGGCGGGGCAGGCCGGGTAGTTGGTGGGAGGAGCGGTGGGGGGGGGGGGTGCGGTGTCCCGTGGGTGAGATCCGGAGCTGCGTCATGTTAAGACGCACAAGGCACAGGTCAACAGGCACATGGCACAGGTAAACAGAAACATGGCACAGGTCAACAGGAACATATGGCACAGGTCAAGAGGCACATAGCACAGGTCAAGAAGCACATGGCACAGGTCAAGAGGCACGTGGCACAGGTCAAGAGGCCCATGGCACAGGTCAAGAGGCACATGGCACAGGTCAAGAGAAACATGACACAGGTAAAGAGGCACATGGCACAGGTCAAGAGGCACGTGACACATTTCAAGAAGCACATGGCACAGGTCAAGAGGCATATCGCACAGGTCAAAAGACATATGGCACAGGTCAAGAGGCACATGGCACAGGTCAAGAGGGACATGGCACAGGTCAAGAGGCACATGGCACAGGTCAAGAGGGACAAGGCACAGGTCAAGAGACACATGGCACAGGCCAAGAGGCACAGGTCAAGAGGCACAGGTCAAGAGGCACAGGTCAAGAGGCACATGGTATCGGGCACCCCATATGTGGATGGGGAAAGGCTACATGAGGTGCCTGGAACAATTCCTCCTCTTGGTCATCTTGTGAATGAATCGGCCGCGGTAATAGAAAGCAACCCCAGGAGTAACCCCCACAGTTGCTGACGCTTTTCTCAAGCTTGGACAACGGTTGAGATATGGCTTAGTGGTGATGGAACCGGGAAATGGCTCAGTGGGGGGGTGGGGGTGGGTGGCAAGCCGGGGTTAGGTATGTAAATTGCAACACGGAAGGGGTCAGGGAATACGAGGCTTCCGCTAATTGTCGATTGACAGCGGGCGTGACTTGCTGGAATACAGGGCAAGATTCTACGCCGCCGGATGGGGGAGGGTATCATCGGCCGACTCTCTCAACCCCCTGTTCTTTCAGCCTCACTGCCCCACACTTACCATGATATGGGGGAGTCAATCTCCCTAACATCCATTCTCACGCCCCACCCCCTCTCTCCATGTCGACACCGCCACCAGCCGATGTCATGGATACAGCTGCCGGGCGCCTGTCCACCCACCCCTCCCCACATCCTCTCACACACCCTCCTCCTCCTCCTCCTCTCCATCCTCCCCTCTGCCCTCCCTGCAGGGCTGGCCAGGGAGGGGCGACTCGCTACCAGACACTAGATCATCACCGCCGAGGCAATTATGAGCCGTCACCAGCCCGCCTGACCCACTCGACAGCCCCCGCTCCACCACGTGTTAAACCAGGGGCCTCCCACTGACCCAGTGACCTTAACCCCACAGTCTGACCCCGTGTACCGCCTCTAGCACTTCACACTCTCACATAACCACCTTCTGACTCTGATATTTCCCCCTAACCCCTCACCCATCAACCACCCGCCCCCCTCCCGGTGTAAGAGCGAGCATAATTGACTTGTGATTTGCCCGAGGTACCCACACTCTCTCCCAACCACCGCCTCTCGTCCTTGGACTCTCAGCAGAGGAGTAATTGATTCCACGACAGACGCGTCGCCTCGGATTAACTTCACTCCCTCACTTCACTTAACTTTCCCAAATGAAGAGCAGCCGTTGTCCATTTTACCCCCAGCATCACATAAACATCGTTCAATGAATAAACACAAAATGACATATTTATCGCCTGGCAGCGATGGATAAACCCCTCTACGCACGGATCGGTTAGCTGGGATGCGCATAGCAAAACGGGTCTGATATCGATTCTTTCGAAATAATATTAACTATTTATTCATCCCCAATTTTGTCTATCATGCAATAATAGTCTATCATTCATTGGCTCTATTCTGGGATGTTTCTGTCAACTACTAAAGCAAAAGTTGAAGCAATTAAACAAGTCATTCAAGCAAACTTAGCCAAACGGTTGAAACCGAAAAAGAAACATACAATCCACATAATTATATAATATAGATAGATGGGTAGCTATACGCCTTTCAATGGTACCATATATATAATTCTAACGATATTGTATTACAGATATATATTGTTAGGATATAGCATAATATATATTTTCATCAGTTATCCTGTCTGCATCTTCCTTTTATCATCGTTCCAGTGACTTGTACTCACGGTGTCCAGGATGTGGTAGAGGGACATCCCTATGTAGAGCGCTGTCGTGGTCGAATCGTTTCGGACCGGCCTCGTGGTTTTGTCGTAATACTGAAGCAGTAGCTGTTTTATCCGGTACTCGTTGGAGTAATCTGCCAAATTAAAGTCACGTTGGAAATCTTGATGCCGTGTCTTCTTCTTCTTTTTCCTTCTCGACGTTGGGTTCATCCCTTTCTTCGCTCCTGATTCCTTCACTCTCGATACCGGAACGAAATCCGCTTGCATTTTGTCCTTGAAGTCTTCGTAACCGTCGTCATCGTCGTCGCCATCTTGTTCCTCGTCCGATAAATACCCATCGTAATCGTCTTCGTCACTTTGCGCGGCAAAGTCGTCGTAAAAAATGTCGTCTGCCGCGACGTCCTCATTTTTTCGTGCGGTTTTGTAAAACTTTTTCGCTTCTTCCTCACGTCCTATTCCCACTCCCTCCCCGCTGCCCGCTTCGAAAATCACAGATTTCTTATCCGTCACTTCATCGTCGTCTATCGCGAAGGCCGCGTCGCCGTCGTCTCGGTGTGACGACGTCACTTCCGTTGATCTATCGACGGGAGGAACAGTGCTCGTCGCAGCGCCCCCTAGCGGGAGTTTGGACGTCTCCCAGGTTGATTGAGCACCAGCGCGCTGACACAGGAGGGGTTTGGCACAGAGGATAAGCAGGAGCGCTGCAAAATAGAAAAAAGAAGAGAACTTGTTATTTCGATCAGAACTAAACGCCAAGTCGGGCCAATGTGTTATCAGCTGGTGTAAATCTCGAAGGCCAATGGCTTCTTCGATCTTCCCGTAATTTGTCATTATCACAACCGGTGTGCAGCGGGCGACGACTAAACACCGTGAGACACCGCAGTCACCTAACCGATAACGTGGTAATAGAGAAACAACCGAAGAATGTAGGACACAAAAGTGAAGCACTTGCTGAAATATATATTTCAACTATAACTATCATAAAAGAAAAAGAAATGAACGCAAAGAAAAGGAACCAAATCCTGTAAAATAAGCATATATGTGTCTGTTTATCTGGAGTTTGTTATACAACGCCCATAACAGATCGGATCATTGCCACAGTTATTACAAGGATCCCATATTATCCACAGTCTGCGTATTTACATTGGCATAGCTTGGGTTGCAACTTCCTGTAAAATCCCACCGCTGGTTGACCGATAAAATGGAATGACGCTGTAAATCGACTCTGACAAAACGACTTCCTATACCCTGTGGCGGAAAACTGGAAAGAAAACTATTAAGATATTCGACCAAGTAACATGTACTCCGCCATCAGATCAGACATGGCGTGGCGTGGTGATGGAGTGCTCGCTTTCGGAGTGACCGTATCTACATATTACCTGTGTTTCCTGGGGTAACAATTGTAACGGGGCCAAGATTAGCTTTAGGTAACCACGGACGCTGAGTCCGTCATCCATGCTTGACCCCACGATATGGATTAGTGTAGTAAATGATAGGCGTGAGTCATTCGGGAGCTACCGGTATGTTGAAACGCCATGACGCAGAATAACTACCTGACGCTGCTAATGGGAGGAACAGTAAGTTAGTCATACATCTGTATCCTCCATTCACACGCTATGGCGTATTGTAAAGAGGAAGATGGGCGACTTTCTTATATCGGCCGCCAGCAGCAGACATAAAACACACATCAAAATATTAACTTTAGTTTAATGATCATCAGCATATAATAGACCGTAATTCCACCTAACTTTAATAGATTCTGTCGGTTGTTAACTGGAAGTGTTGGGACAGTTTGATGACGCGTCTTGAGGCATTTTCACAGAATTATCGCATGACGGCAATTGGAAAAAGTAAGGAGGTTGTCATCACTGGAGGGGTGTACAGACATCCACACACAAGGCAATCAGTATATTGATCCTTCAACGCCTGAACGCCACGCCGTCTAGCTCGGTTGTAGAGCTACGACAGGCCGACTGTAACGACCCCATTCGCACCGCCGACCGGATCACTTCTTGCGCAGACCAAATTACCACGCTCGCCACCAGTAGGACTACTTCAGGCGGCGAGAGAAGGGGAATTCATCCACGTGGGTTTGGTGACAGCAATGAAGTCTCAAAAACAGAGCTTTTCCCGCCAAGACGCCAGCGCGCCAAATATTTCACGCCAAGACGCCAGCGCGCCAAATATTTCCCGCCAAAATGACAACCGCACTAAAGCTTTGCTCATTTATCGCCTGCGAGGCGTGGGCTTTTTCCCTGTCGCCCAGTCCCTTTCCGAATTGGAATTTTAGGAAAGTCGCATGTCTCATTGAGAGTAAGGGATTCCCGGGCGATCATGGGGGCATTTGAAAGGGCAATTACCCGGTCATTTGCATCGACTCCTCGCGTGCAGGGCGTAGACACACGAGCCCGTAATGGCGGCCTGCCGCGCTGTTTTATTAGCCTCCCTCTGGCGTTGATGGCCGACCTGTCCTCCCCATTTCGGAGCGTCGTGAATTTGTGTTTTCGTGCCCACCGCTGCCGAGAAAACGGAAGCTCGCCTCGGCGTCCCGTCCGTCTCCGTACTAACTTCAACTGCCACCACACTACCCCCACACTACCACACTACCCCCACACCACCATCCCGGTTTGCCTCTCCTCCCAGTCTCCACCATTAGGCACACGACTCAGTGTTTTTTTATTTTTTATTCCGTAGCCGGTTAGGGTATGTATACCCCAGTCCTATCTGGATCTATGACCGACTGTCGCCCGCCCCATTGTCCGTACTCCTTATCGCCCTAGTGTTTGTGTCAGTCGTCCCGATCCAGACATCGAGAGCAATATCTCAGTTTACATCTCGCCATTTATCAGTCCGTCCACGGCTTTTGCAAGTAGTCTGTGTCATCGGGAAAACTGTCCCGCGATGACATTCAACAGGCTTGACACGTTTGGCATGAGGTCTTTGGTTGTATCTTGCGGCGTGTCGTGACATTAATCAAATATCTAATAATGACAATAACATTTGTCTGATAACTTTCTGTTGGTAGCGGTTCGTGTGTCACAGTCGGGCTCGCAGCTCTGGATAGGGCCCCTGAGGGGGGTAGCCATGTCGCGTGTCGATTTTAAGAAAAGATCCATGTCGCCTGTCGATTTTAAGAAAAGGTCCATGTCGCGTGTCGATTTTAAGAAAAGTTCCATGTCGCGTGTCGTTAAGCCTTATGTCGCATGTCGGTTCTAAAACAACCCCAATGTCGCGTTGTCGATTTTAAAAATCGAAAAAGCCCCTCTGGGGCCCTCTGGATGGGAAATGTCTAATGTCTTCAATCGGGTATTAATTATCCTGTGCATGATCGCCCAAACGGTCGGATTCTGCATGGAGAACATATCTTTCAAAAACAATTAATGGAGTACAAGGTGTTGTTGTTCGGAAGTGAAGAATAAGGAGCGCTAGCACAGCAGCGCTACCTTGCGAATGGTTATTTCTCGAGTTCCCCATTGAGCTGCGACAAATCGAAGCGGATTTTGTCAGTCACCCTCCCCCCACCCCCTAGTCCCCCCCCCCCCCGCACGCCTTGCCGATGGGGAGGCGCACATAGCCTGCCACTCCCTTAGAGAGGTCAGTCACCTGAACCAGGCGTGGAGGGCCGGTGCACCGGAGATTAAGCCCTCAAGATCGTGTCAATGGCGAGAGACCGTCATAGCGTTAGACCGGTAAACAGTGTAGGTGGGGCGCGGGGGGACGGGGGAGGAGGGGTACCGAGAGGGGTTGGGGGTGAATTGAAGAGGTGTGATGGCAGCATGTAGGGTGGGGGTGGTCACCGTTGGTCGAAGGTCGTAGAAGGTCTGGATTGTTTGTGCTGTTTTGTTTGTTGGTGAAGACTTATCTGGTTGTCACGTGACGCGGTGATCTATCATGTGTAAGGCGAGAGACAAGAAACAGTGACAAACCACGTGCAATCATCCAACCGCTGTTTGAAGTTGTGATAAGAGAGGCAAGGTCCATCCAGTCCCCCCCCCCACCCACCAGGCCACGCCCATTCAGCCCCCCACCCACGCCACGCCCATCCAACCCCATTCCACCCTATCCCACCCCATTCCACCCCATTCCACCTCATTCCACCCTTTCCCATTCAACGTTCTGTCCACCCGATTCCACCCTATCCAATCCAACGTCCACCCCAACGCACACCCACCCACCCCACGCCACGACAATCCTCCCCACCCATGCCCATCCACCCCACATGATGCCCACTCCACACGATGCCCACTCCACACGATGCCCACCCCACACGATGCCCACCCCACACGATGCCCACCCCACACAATGCCCACCCCACACGATGCCCACCCCACACGATGCCCACCCCACACGATGCCCACCCCACACGATGCCCACCCCACACGATGCCCACCCCACACAATGCCCACCCCACACGATGCCCACCCCACACGATGCCCACCCCACACGATGCCCACCCCACACGATGCCCACCCCACACGATGCCCACCCCACACGATGCCCACCCCACACAATGCCCACCCCGCACGATGCCCACCCCACACGATGCCCACCCCACACGATGCCCACCCCACACGATGCCCACCCCACACGATGCCCACCCCACACGATGCCCACCCCACACGATGCCCACCCCACACGATGCCCACCCCACACGATGCCCACCCCACACGATGCCCACCCCACACGATGCCCACCCCACACGATGCCCACCCCACACAATGCCCACCCCACACGATGCCCACCCCACACGATGCCCACCCCACACGATGCCCACCTCACACGATGCCCACCCCACACGATGCCCACCCCGCACGATGCCCACCCCACACGATGCCCACCCCACACAATGCCCACCCCGCACGATGCCCACCCCACACGATGCCCACCCCACACGATGCCCACCCCACACGATGCCCATCCCACACGATGCCCACCCCACACGATGCCCACCCCACACGATGCCCACCCCACACAATGCCCACCCCGCACGATGCCCACCCCACACGATGCCCACCCCACACGATGCCCACCCCACACGATGCCCACCCCACACGATGCCCACCCCACACGATGCCCACCCCACACGATGCCCACCCCACCATCTCAGTCTCAATCATTTTATAACGTGTAAATCGTTCTCGGAATGTAATACTCATCATTATCCAGGCTCAGATAAACATCGGAGTGATCCGAGGTCAGAAGTGACAGGGTAACAGCGGGACAAGACACACAAGAAGGCGCAGGAAGCAAGGCAATGGTAGCCATGGTAATGGGTACACTCTTCCGGCTCCTTCACGCGATCCTAGCCATATCTCATCCCCCAGTTCCCCACCTCCAGTTCACCCTCGTACCCCACTCCCACACACGGACCAATCAGACTCACCCCCCCCCCCCCATCCAAACACACGGACTAATTAGACTCATCCACCCACCCACACACGGACCAATCACACTCACCGCCCCCCCCCCCCCCACCCACACACAGACTCAAAAGACCCCCCCTCCCTCCCCACCCACACACGGACTCACCCTCTAATCCCAGGCAAGCCCCCTGATCGACACGACGTTCCTGATAACGCTCCGCCGCCAATTGCTGCATTGATTTTATCAGACCAAGGTTAACCAAGGTTAAACTTCGGACGCTGGTGATACATAGCGCATGACGGTGGGGTGGGGGGGGGGGGGAGGTGACCGAAGGGAGGGGATGGGGTGTCACCGAGGGGTCTGGATCGGTGTGACCTAGGGGACGGGGTGCGCGGACCGAGGACAGGGGAAGGGGGCACAGTTCCAAGGGTAAATGCGGAATTGGGTTGGTGGGTGTAGCAGGGGTTAACGGGCTATGATTCGGGGACCCCAAGGAAAGAGGAGAGAGGGGGAGGGGGGCAAAACGGGAATCGACTTCTACGTCCAGGGCGCAGATATGTGCTAGGAGCAAAAGTTCGTGTCCCACCTTCGTCGATACTTCCGAGACAATTGGTGATATGTGGGAGACAAAGAACCATCAACCATCTCAATCCCTGGATGTCTTGGCGCTTGACGATTAAGATAACACTACTTGAGTCACCGCTATAAATACCACCCCCCCCCCGCCCCCGTCCCCTCCCCCCACGTGTCATGGCAACTCACCACAATAGCCTCATTGTGTACATGGGGATGGTAGGGGGAGTGGGGGGGGTGGGTTCTAAAAAACTTCGAGTTCGATAGCACCGAGAATAGCCTAAGTCATCGAGGAAGACATTTCTGACAAGGATATAATGGTCCTGGTGAGAGTGATATTGCGTTTTTGTCGTGTTATGTATATTTAGGAAAGTCACAGTGTGCTTTGGACATACATATCAAACACCATTCCTTGGAAATCAATAGCAAAAATGACATGTTTTGCACAGGACGAGTGGGTAATGCGATAACTGAATGTTAAGTTATTGGTGCGGGATTATTACATGGCTGTAGTGGTGTCTTGACATATACCTCCGTCACCAGTCCACCGTCCCCGCCCCCTCACACCCCTCATTCTTGAGGACCCAAAGGTGTGGCGGGGAGGGGGGGGGGTGCTCACTGGTCTGGTGGCTAGCGCGATTGCTTTCGTCATGTGAGCGGTGCGAGGCCAGTGATTAGGGTGGAGTTTGACAGACGGCACGTCACTCCGCGAATGTCAAGGTACAGAGGGAGGGAGGGAGAGGAGGGTCGGGTTACAGAACCCCTGACCCCGGAAAACGGTCACCGTGGTAACCACATCCGAGGCAATACCGAGTTCCCGGCAACGCGCTAACCGGAGAATTCATCTACTCAGCTATCTAAGCTCATCTTGAGCTTGCTCATAAATGTCAAGGTCGTTTAGCCACTGCGTGTCTGCGTCGGTGTTCACAATGCAATGACGGGTGTTAGCGGCTGGTACACCTTCGATCTCCTGGCAGAGGAGCCATAAACCCTCTTGAGCCATAAACCGGCTGCCCACGTCAAATTTCACCATCAGAATTATCCTTCATACGCAAATTAAAATCTAATTAAATGAATGAAAGTAATCTAATTGAGGATAAATTCGGTTTGGCATCAAATACACCACTGTTTAGCATTTACTGTGCCACTGGCACCACGCCGGACGAATGCATTTGATTTTGATTAATTTGAAGCCATGTTACTTTCTAACTATATTTTCGAGTGCGGTCGAGGCCAAAGGCGTGAAGTGTTTTGAACTTTGACCCGTGTTTTTTTTAAAATAATTTTTCGCTTAACTCTTTTAATGTGATCTTTTGACAACGGAATATCTATATTGTTCAAATTCTGCATCCAAAATTCAATATTCAATCTCAAAAAAACATCTAAAACCATTCGTGACCTCAGGACCGTTGGGTTCAACCATGAGGTGGGCGGTGACGTGGGGCAGAGGTGATGTGAGGAACGATCGCCCTCTGCTTGCAGAGTGGTACACCTTGTTGCCACTCAGCCATGCGAGGCCCGTCCATAGGGCAATCACCATGTCACAGCAACTGACCGCTGGATCAGTGAACTGGTCAGGGATCAGGGATCAGAGATCAGGGATCAGAGATCAGGGATCAGAGATCAGGGATCAGAGATCAGGGATCAGGGATCAGGCCCCTGACCTTTGGCCATGCAACCATATCTAGTCCGTCTTCCCGGTGAGGTCAATAATCCAATTCCACTTGCCTGATGGTGATGTCGGGCAATTCAGATTCTCACGTGGGTTTTAGTAAACCAGTAACGTTGTATTGACAAGCTAGACCAGTTACTGTGTTAGTGCTCCCGTCATAGCACCCTCCACCCTGTCCTCCACGCCACACACATACACACGTCATAGCACCCTCCACCCTGTCCTCCACGCCACACACATACACACGTCATAGCACCCTCCACCCTGTCCTCCACGCCACACACAAACACACGTCATAGCACCCTCCACCCTGTCCTCCACGCCACACACATACACACGTCATAGCACCCTCCACCCTGTCCTCCACGCCACACACATACACACGTCATAGCACCCTCCACCCTGTCCTCCACGCCACACACATACACACGTCATAGCACCCTCCACCCTGTCCTCCACGCCACACACATACACACGTCATAGCACCCTCCACCCTGTCCTCCACGCCACACACATACACACGTCATAGCACCCTCCACCCTGTCCTCCACGCCACACACATACACACGTCATAGCACCCTCCACCCTGTCCTCCACGCCACACACATACACACGTCATAGCACCCTCCACCCTGTCCTCCACGCCACACACATACACACGTCATAGCACCCTCCACCCTGTCCTCCACGCCCCACTCATACACACGTCATAGCACCCTCCACCCTGTCCTCCACGCCACACACATACACACGTCATAGCACCCTCCACCCTGTCCTCCACGCCACACACATACACACGTCATAGCACCCTCCACCCTGTCCTCCACGCCACACACATACACACGTCATAGCACCATCCACCCTGTCCTCCACGCCACACACATACACACGTCATAGCACCCTCCACCCTGTCCTCCACGCCACACACATACACACGTCATAGCACCCTCCACCCTGTCCTCCACGCCACACACATACACACGTCATAGCACCCTCCACCCTGTCCTCCACGCCACACACATACACACGTCATAGCACCCTCCACCCTGTCCTCCACGCCACACACATACACACGTCATAGCACCCTCCACCCTGTCCTCCACGCCACACACATACACACGTCATAGCACCCTCCACCCTGTCCTCCACGCCACACACATACACACGCCATAGCACCATCCACCCTGTCCTCCACGCCACACACATACACACGTCATAGCACCCTCCACCCTGTCCTCCACGCCACACACATACACACGTCATAGCACCCTCCACCCTGTCCTCCACGCCACACACATACACACGTCATAGCACCCTCCACCCTGTCCTCCACGCCACACACATACACACGTCATAGCACCCTCCACCCTGTCCTCCACGCCACACACATACACACGCCATAGCACCATCCACCCTGTCCTCCACGCCACACACATACACACGCCATAGCACCATCCACCCTGTCCTCCACGCCACACACATACACACGTCATAGCACCCTCCACCCTGTCCTCCACGCCACACACATACACACGTCATAGCACCCTCCACCCTGTCCTCCACGCCACACACATACACACGTCATAGCACCCTCCACCCTGTCCTCCACGCCACACACATACACACGTCATAGCACCCTCCACCCTGTCCTCCACGCCACACACATACACACGTCATAGCACCCTCCACCCTGTCCTCCACGCCACACACATACACACGTCATAGCACCCTCCACCCTGTCCTCCACGCCACACACATACACACGTCATAGCACCCTCCACCCTGTCCTCCACGCCACACACATACACACGTCATAGCACCCTCCACCCTGTCCTCCACGCCACACACATACACACGTCATAGCACCCTCCACCCTGTCCTCCACGCCACACACATACACACGTCATAGCACCCTCCACCCTGTCCTCCACGCCACACACATACACACGTCATAGCACCCTCCACCCTGTCCTCCACGCCACACACATACACACGTCATAGCACCCTCCACCCTGTCCTCCACGCCACACACATACACACGTCATAGCACCCTCCACCCTGTCCTCCACGCCACACACATACACACGTCATAGCACCCTCCACCCTGTCCTCCACGCCACACACATACACACGTCATAGCACCATCCACCCTGTCCTCCACGCCACACACATACACACGTCATAGCACCCTCCACCCTGTCCTCCACGCCACACACATACACACGTCATAGCACCATCCACCCTGTCCTCCACGCCACACACATACACACGTCATAGCACCCTCCACCCTGTCCTCCACGCCACACACATACACACGTCATAGCACCCTCCACCCTGTCCTCCACGCCACACACATACACACGTCATAGCACCCTCCACCCTGTCCTCCACGCCACACACATACACACGTCATAGCACCCTCCACCCTGTCCTCCACGCCACACACATACACACGTCATAGCACCCTCCACCCTGTCCTCCACGCCACACACATACACACGTCATAGCACCCTCCACCCTGTCCTCCACGCCACACACATACACACGCCATAGCACCATCCACCCTGTCCTCCACGCCACACACATACACACGCCAACACCTCCCACTCCCATGACATGGCTGCCATAACATCCCTCATCTAGTGACATCACTCAAACCACATTTCATTGTCCCAGGAGATGTCCTAACTGAGCCTTTCATGTGCACCAACGTGTCCTAAAACACCGAAATAGATCACTTCCCGCCTCGGTTTCTTTGCTCTACCTCCATTATTAGCTAGACACCTAGGTCGACCCCCACCCCACAATCCAACCCTCCACCCCACCCCCACTTCCCCACCTCCATCCCCCGATAGCTGAACACGTGCTCCGCCAATGGGCTGTATTCGCCGGAAGCCGATGGCGCTTGGACCAGGGTTAAGCTTCAATCAGTGACCTGGGACTCCAATCAATCACGGGGGATCAATCTCCCACCAGACCTAGATCTGTGTGTACATGTATCACATATATTCGCTGTGTGGGTATAGGTCCAGACCCCCCGCCCCCCGCCCCGGCCCCCCGGCGGCCCCCCGGCGGCCCCCCGCGACACACAGACAGATCCAGTTAAGGTGGCGACGTGTTTGTATTCCCCTGTTTGTCGTAATGTTTGTCGCAACTCATGGCTGATATTCCACTAATAACATGAATATTTATAGAATTATCTTATACCGCAATACCGAATTCAGTCGGAACTCAATGAGGGTGGCCGGGTCTCGTTACCCAAGAGTGTCATTAAGCATAAAGTGTCAACCACCCCGGTAAATCAAAATGACTAAGTAAAGGTGTCTCCAGATTACGTCACGCCATGGACGCAATTCATTATACCATTCAGCGAGCAGACGCGTTTGCCACATAACTTGTATAACTTACAGCTCCTTCACGCGATTCTAGCCATATCTCATCTCCCAGTTCCCCACCTCCAGTGCACCCTCGTGCCCACCTCCCCCACACGGACCAATCAGACTCATCCCCCCCACCCACCCACGGACCAATCAGACTCACCCCCCCCCCTCCAACCAGCTAGGTAGCTTTAAATGCTTATAATATATATATATATATCGAGCATAAGTGAACACTTGCAATGTGAGCTACTGTGGTTGCCTGAGTGCGATATTTCGATCCTTACGTCCGTCCCTGACTAATGAGCATATCCAAGCATCATGTGATTTCTCGAATTTAAAGACATTTAAAGATTTAAAGGGAGGGGGGGGGAGGGAAACAGAGACAGAGGGGGAGGGGGGAGGGAGACAGAAACAGAGGGAGAGGGGGGAGGGAGACAGAGCCAGAGGGAGAGGGGGAGGGAGACAGAGGCAGAGGGAGAGGAGGAGGGGGACAGAAACCAAAGGAGAGGGAGGAGAGAGAGGCAGAGGGAGAGGAGGAGGGGGACAGAAACCAAAGGAGAGGGAGGAGAGAGAGACAGAGGGAGAGGAGGAGGGGGACAGAAACCAAAGGAGAGGGAGGAGAGAGAGACAGAGGGAGAGGAGGAGGGGGACAGAAACCAAAGGAGAGGGAGGAGAGAGAGACAGAGGGAGAGGAGGAGGGGGACAGAAACCAAAGGAGAGGGAGGAGAGAGAGACAGAGGGAGAGGAGGAGGGGGACAGAAACCAAAGGAGAGGGAGGAGAGAGAGACAGAGGGAGAGGAGGAGGGGGCAGAAACCAAAGGAGAGGGAGGAGAGAGAGACAGAGGGAGAGGAGGAGGGGGACAGAAACCAAAGGAGAGGGAGGAGAGAGAGACAGAGGGAGAGGAGGAGGGGGACAGAAACCAAAGGAGAGGGAGGAGAGAGAGACAGAGGGAGAGGAGGAGGGAGACAGAGACAGAGGGAGAGGAGGAGGGGGCAGAAACCAAAGGAGAGGGAGGAGAGAGAGACAGAGGGAGAGGAGGAGGGGGACAGAAACCAAAGGAGAGGGAGGAGAGAGAGACAGAGGGAGAGGAGGAGGGGGCAGAAACCAAAGGAGAGGGAGGAGAGAGAGACAGAGGGAGAGGAGGAGGGAGACAGAGGCAGAGGGAGAGGAGGAGGGGGACAGAAACCAAAGGAGAGGGAGGAGAGAGAGACAGAGGGAGAGGAGGAGGGGGACAGAAACCAAAGGAGAGGGAGGAGAGAGAGACAGAGGGAGAGGAGGAGGGGGACAGAAACCAAAGGAGAGGGAGGAGAGAGAGACAGAGGGAGAGGAGGAGGGGGACAGAAACCAAAGGAGAGGGAGGAGAGAGAGACAGAGGGAGAGGAGGAGGGGGACAGAAACCAAAGGAGAGGGAGGAGAGAGAGACAGAGGGAGAGGAGGAGGGGGCCGAGTGAGAAGAAGAGCCACGACGGAAGAGTGGGGAGTGAAAAAAAGAGAAACAGACCAAGAGAACACAAAACAACATGAGAGCAAGGATTATATAAAAGCAATGAGAATAACATATCCAGAAAGGGAAGATGAGCCAGGAACAACTAGAACACGTACGGAAAGATAAAAGCAACGACCAGCGATCAGCGACAAATAAAGAAGATGAAAAGAAGATGGACATGCAGATAGACGGGAGTCTGAGTAACAAGGCACAGAGGGTGAGAGCAACACAGAGAGAAAGGGATGGTGGCAGCCGGTAAAAGGAAGAGAACGAGGAAGAAATCCGGAAAGAAATGGCAGCAAATAAATAAGGAGAGAGCGAACAAAGAGAGGCGAGTGCCGACAAAGGGAAGGAGAGGGAGAAGTGTAGACAGTACACAGGGAGGCCCCTTAACTCGTGGTCGAGGTGGACTCAAGCCTTCTTAAGGCTTTGTCCGTCAACTCTACTTGTCAAAATGTAATACAGAGCTGGCCGTAGACACCGATTTTCGCACCCAGAAATCAATGGTTCACCAGACAAGCTTTTTTCCAGTCTTTCTAAAGCCAGTCAAACTTCTATTGCCTTGCGAGTCAGTGGGTGCTATCTGGCCACATTACAGCCAACCACACTGTAACCCAGCCTAAAGGATGGAGTAGTAGATCTTCCATAAACAGTGTTTATAGCACCAAGCCACACAACTGAGCCCCATACAAATTCTCAAAGCTGCGGTGGCAACGAGAGTGCCCAATCGAAGAACGTCATATTGATCCTTAGTTTGGAATAGATAGAGTTAATGTAATTTGAAATTACGTAATTATTTAATTTTAGTTACATAAATGTCAATAAATAGTGAATATATAATATATAATTATTACAGCCGGTAGACATGTAGTGTTGTGGGGCAAGGCTTTCTTCGCGACAGTACTTAAAGACGTAATTGTGACGACATGTGGAGCAGTGAAATCGACCCCGCCCCTTATACTTATATCAGCCTGGGGTAAATAAGACATAAGACTGTCATAAGATCATAAACACCATTACCATGTATAGATCTAGTGGATATGGATTAGGCGGCAGTGGGGTGTGAGGTCTCTAGCCAAGACGTCAACATACCGCAGCTCACAGGAAAAAGCCGGGCGCAAACTTCACCTTGCGGGATGTCAGACAACATGGGTCAAACACCTGATGCCCTTACCCCTGCCAACACCCCAACCCCTCACCCCCCGCACCTCGTCTCGCCCCAGGACCGCCATTCGTCAGCCATTTCTTCTAGAAGTGGCCGTGGGGACCCATAAGCCTGCCGTGCTGCTCCCGAAACCGCCCGGCTGGAAGAGGTCGCAGCCCTGGGCCCAGGACCTGAACATGTCCATCATCCCGGCCAGCCAACCTACCCACACTTCATCCGATAAACAAAAACATAACAGCCATATCACAACGGAGATTTTGCCATTATTGTGTAATAATTGTGTAATAATAATTGTGTAATAATAATTGTGCAATAATAAGTGTGTAATAATAAGTGTGTAATAATAATTGTCTAATAATAATTGTGTAACAATAATTGTGTAATAATCATTGTGTAATAATAATTGTGTAATAATAATTGTGTAATATTAATTATGTAATAATAATTGTGTAACAATAATTGTTTAATAATAATTGTGTAACAATACGTGTACAATAATAATTGTGTAATAATAATTGTGTCATAATAATTGTGTAATAATAATTGTGCAATAATAATTCTGTAATAATAATTGTGTCATAATAATTGCGTAATAATAATTGTGCAATAATAATTTTGTCCTAATAATTGTGTCATAATAATTGTGCAATAATAATTGTGTCCTAATAATTGTGTCATAATAATTGCGTAATAATAATTGTGCAATAATAATTTTGTCCTAATAATTGTGCAATAATAATTGTGTCCTAATAATTGTGTCATAATAATTGTGCAATCATAATTGTGTCCTAATAATTGTGTCATAATAATTGTGTAATAATAATTGTGTAATAATAATTGCGTAATAATAATTGTGCAATAATAATTTTGTCCTAATAATTGTGTCATAATAATTGTGCAATAATAATTGTCCTAATAATTGTGTCCTAATAATTGTGTAATAATAATTGTGTACTACTAATTGTGTAATAATGATTGTGTCATAATTGTGTAATAATGTGGTGAAACAGTTGTCCAAGAAGAAAGTGACGTTTAAGTTATTCAAACACATCACCATTATCAGAAATAACAGCTGGGATTGTATAACTTTTGTGCGATACTTTTGGCAATAACTAGTTGTCCAGGAATTATGTGATGTTGAATTCATTGCAACATGTGTGCCTTACACTAAAACATGTCCTAAACAATGTTAGATGTCACAAAATGGTGACAAGGTCACATGTCCAACAATGGTGACAATTTGAGCCCTACTCAGCGTTGTGTCTTCTCGCAGACCGTTCTGTCTTACCACGTGTCCACAAGTCTAATACTAATAGGTAGCACTTGCTGTGTTTTTCAATTCCAGCCTCCCTTTTCACTGCTGTTGCCAGCCCATGTCACTTGTGTGTACCCCCCCCCCCTACGCTTGTATTTATACCTCATTTATCCAAATTTACACCTCTCCTCTCACCATGTCTCACTGCTCCCATGCCCTTGCCCCTCCCATAAGTTTCCATCCTGCCCCCCACCCCCCCCCCCCCATCCGGCCACCCTCACCGACTTGGCGTAATCAATACTTAAGTAATGCCAAGACCCAGGCGGGGAAGGGAAGCCTCCCCGGGTGATTGGGGGCCAGGAACTAGCGAGGGGGGATGATAGGGGTGAGGGTAGTGAGG